>CM072155.1:13297270-13614770 GCA_036850595.1 Rhyacichthys aspro
CTTTCAATGTTAAGCTTTGCAGGCAATCAGTTGAGCTTCGTCATGTAAATGTTGCTTGTAAATTTATCTGCAATTCTCATAGAATGTATCATCACATATTCAAGCCTTTTGCCAGCTTTACGCTCACATTTTTTGTTTTTGCTTTTGTCTGTACAGTCCTATTGTAGTCTTTGTCATGTCTGTATCACAGTTAATTGGCCTTTCTGCTCAAATGACTCCGGAAAATGCTTCAGTATGAAGATGTCTTTTTCATTTTAAGTTACCAGTGTTATTTCTCCCATGAACTGAGCTGGCCATAAGCATATTTCCAAATGCAACCTTTGATGACTGAATCTGAGGTATATCAGGACAAAGCACTTTTAATATTAGGTGATGCCAATCTGATTCATGTCCATTTAATGACATGCCTCAGATATGTGTCAAACCTTACAAAAATAACCCCTCAAAATCTCAACATATGTTAATTGTATTATGTGTAATTTAAAAAGTCCTTGCATTTGTTACAATCAGGGAAAAAATATAGGCAAAAGAGATTTTGATTTGGGGTTACAATCAGCTTTGACTTGCTTTGAAAAGTTTTATTTGAAAGTTGCACAGCTGAGTTTCAAATGAGCTGATGTTTGATCCTGTGAAGTCTCTCACCGCTAAAGGTTCAGCAATTAAGAAGTGACTAAAATAGACATGAAAAACCAGTTTGTTGTCTAAATACGTCCATAAATGTAAGAAGAGCTGGAGTCTGTAATAGTTTGCACATAGTTAGCACATAATATCAGCTGATGACTGCCGAGTCTTTGAGGTGAGAGCCTTTCAGGAGAAACATGGCGGTGTTCACATAGAGGCGTGTGTCTTCTGTGTCCTCTCTCACCCATATTGGGTTACACTGTACATCTTAATGACAGTATTGTGTACTGTGCTTTTGTTTCAATGCGACTGTGTAGTGACTGTGCTTAGAATGTACCTTTCCCTTTTTTGTCATGGTTTACATGTGCTTTTAATGACGCTGACATGATGCTGTACTGCTTTGAACTGTGCTAAATGACTGTGGTGTTTATTCTCCAGTATCTGGAGGGTTTCAAACAGTTCATTCCCAATAACGGCTTCTCAGGGATTATGAGCTGATTCTGGTATTAACTACCAAGGGACCCACTGTGGGACCTGAAACTTAAATAAAATAAAAATACATAACCACTGAGAAATTATATTTTGGTTTCTTTTTTACATGCTCACAGACATATTAAAGATACACTCATTAGAATTAATGACCAGGTAGAAGAAAATATCAAGGATACATTAAATACATTGTTGCAAATAGAAACACATAATTGAAGAAACAAGGCTGTCAGTTTGGCCTTTTGGGCTGGATGTAACTTGGCCCATAATGAGGTCACATTTTGTAGTGCATATCTAAAATCAAATTTTAATTCTGGCAGTGGAGATGAAAGTCCTTACACATGACTTTCATGACCCGAAGCCAGTTTTAAACCTTTATTTAACAGATCAGTTTGAATCTTTTAAAGACAACTAATTCAATTTGAATTAGCTCACAAGTAAAATTACATATACAACAAAAAAGTGACCTTCTTGTTACCACAGCAACAGCCACTTTTAACTAAGCCTTCATTAGCCTCCATTTTGTCTGTTGGGGCTGTTTCCAAGGCAACAAAAGTCCTCAGTTTCCTACATATAACCCTTACCTGAGGTCTGATGATAATAATAAAGATTACTGGAAGACCCCAAAGGACTACAAGACGTAGGCTAATGCTAATCTCTACAGACCTACAGACCTACAGAGCATCTGACTGTGTTTATAAATGTGGAGCTCGAAGTATGGGAACACACAAAAGTGGCAATAGAGAACATCAAGGAAAGGGTAAACAGAGGAAAACCACCCAAACACTGCAATCACAACAATCGAGTCGCTGTTCACAGATGCCACAGATTGGAAAAGCACTCCTAATGTATATAACAAAAAGCACAGAGGAAATGTTGCAGTTGTTTCACATAATCTTTTAAATGTAAGTGTTCTTGTATTATTTATTGATAACACAACCTGCAGTTTAGTAAAGTAGCAGGGTCTGGATTTAAAGGATATTAAAGGAAGTTAGTCTAACAACGTAGAGATTTGTTGTTAAATGTAAATCTTTTCTCTTTGAATAGAAAGATCAAAGTACTCTTGAGCCGATTACTGTTTGCACATTCACTGCTCGCCAGTTTAATAACAGGCTGCAGGAGTTTTATGCTTAAGCCACAAGTCCACTTTTCCCATGGGTGCTTTGCCAGGGAAGGGGTCTCTCTAATTTCCTACAGTGAGTACAGGAACATCTTGTCACATAGGTTAAACTCACTCTCTTTTTGGTGTTGTATGCCATTACATTACAGGTAAAAATGTAAACTGTATGGCTATAGCTGAGCTTTAAAAATAGCTTTAAAAACAATACTACCCAGTGCATTTGGGGCAACAGACTGCGCACAGATGAAGTAATGCTTTACAACGTAGTCACTTTGTGTCATTCATTTTTGAAGAGGGTCATGTGTTTCCAGTTAGAGAGATTTATTATGGCTTTGTAACATGTTAAAAAGAAGAGGGATGAGGAAAGCCAGTTGCGGTTGAGCCAAACAGACTTTTTGTTCATTTATTACTTTAAATTTAGAACTTGTCCTGCTCACCTGATTTTACAACGCCCCTTTCAAGCAGTTATGACGCAATCATTTGGTAGATGGGACGTTACAGTCAAAGAAATATAAAGGCTTGTCTCTGTTGAACAAAATGAGAAACAGATGTATGTTATTTCTAGTTTTGCACTTATTGCTCAAACTCTTTTGCATCCGTCGTGTGGCAAAAACATTTGGACAAGACAAACTTCCACGCAGCAGCTGAAAGTCAGAGAGCGTTACCAAAGCATGTCTGGGGGCCATGACTGATTGTCTGCAGTGATAACAGAGTCAATCATCTTCAGTTTACACACAACAGTGAAATCCCGTCTGATGTGAGTGTGCCTTCAGTAAAGTGTGGCGACATGCTGCCTCTTGGCTCGCTGACGCTTGTCACCTTTGGGAGAAGACCACACAGCTTTTAATAACATTAGACACTTCATCTAAGGGCAGGATCAGAGGAAACAATTTAAAGAGTGTTAAAATCTAGTTAACAGCATGTACCCTACTAATTAAAAGACAAACACTTGGGTGTGCTATTTTGCGCCTCCTCAAAGAGAGAGCTGGACTGACAATGTGAAAATTCACAGCTCTCTAATGGCACTTTGTTAGAGTCTGTTTCACTGTGACAGCACGTCCAAACTGTCACAAAAAGGGGAAAGCCCACAGTGGGAGGTGGGAAAGGACAAATCTGAGGCTGGGCCAAACTGGGACATTCCTCGAAGTGCGGGGGGATTACACCGGCGCTGGCCACTCGCACATTGCCTGTGTGACTTTGCTCGGCTATATCAGTCAGTCTCCAATTAACAGCCAGCATTGTCTGCAGGATTAGGAGCGACGGGACAGTCCCCATTGGCCCACAGTGAAGTTTCACAGCAACTGGCTCAGGCTTAAATCCTGCTCAACATGTGCTCTACAGCCAGACCAAGAGGGAAGGCATTGTAATCCAGGTATCGCATGTCACTACAATAGAGGGACTTGAACTTTGTAGTGGGCAGCTCTCGAGTGGAGGACTCTGGGAATGTGGTGCACATGGTCGCACTGGTCCAGAGACTTTTGACATAAGCTCAAATATCAGCCTTTTATTCAATATGGGAAAAACAAAACAAGATCTGAATGGCAGTTATTATGCAACACAAAAACGTAAAAAGAAACAAACACTACAATGATAATGGTAGTGGTAACTGTCAGTTTTAAGTGTCTGATCTAAAACACATTCCTGGAGTAAAGATAACACAAATGGCTTTGGTGCTTTGCATAAATTCAAAGTGGGATGCAAATGATGAAGCAGAGAGATTTTTTATTTATTTTTTTAATCCTTAGAAAACGATTCTGCCATGTAACAGTTAGCTTTAAGTTTTTTATGTGTGTTACAATGCTTTGAAGCTGCATTTTTGTGTTTTCAAATGTTTGTTGTAGCCTTGGAAACATTTACCATCCAGGCAGTGTGGTTAAGCCTTAAATGTGGTTAAACTTGGAGTTAGTGGTACACCACCGGATCATGACGTGTCCTTTACAAGACTTAAAAGAGCAGGAAGGCAAAGGGGAAAAGCCTTTGAACGCAGCAGAGAACGCATGAGGCATCACAGTGAGCAGGAAGCCCATTGAAGTGGTCCGAGCGCTTCACAGAGCCCGCCGAGTCTGTAAAGCGAGGGGAAGGATAACGGGACAGCTCCATAAAGCCCCAGGTCGGCTGCATGCTCCCAGTGACAGGTCGGGGCAAGGGGGGTAAAGAAGGAAGTAAGGTGTGATTAACACAAGCGCTGACTCCCAGGATGCAGCTGGCCCCCTCCGCGTCCTGCCACAAAAGAGACCATCGACGAATCTTGTTTCCTGAAAACCCCCACCACACACACACACACACACACACACACACACACACACACACACACACACACACACACACACACACACACACACACACACACACACACACACACACACACACACACACTAATCACTAAAAACAACACAATAGGTATCCCTCCTGGACATGAAGGTGCCTCGTTCTACACTGTATGTGAAGTATTCCAGGCAAAGCGTTTCAACTGGATGTGTACCCTTGGTTCTGCTTGTTGTAAACTGTCTGAGCCTAAAAAATAGACAACACGGCAACAACACGGCAACACAAAATTGTATTGTCACAGGAACACAGTTATTCAAATCCAGGATGTTTCTACCATTGACCAGCGTTTGTGTTTCAGCACCAGACTCTGACTCCTGAAGTGGTCAAGGGTTTTACTCAATTATGATAATCTAATGATGGAATAATGAAAGTTGCACTTGAGAGCAAAGTCAACAATAAATCTAATACTAACCTATAAGAACTAAATGTTTCTGCTTGCATGTATTATTTGATACAGAGGCTGACAGACAATGAAGTAACATCTGTGGGACATTAGAGTTTATTTTCTTTGACAGATTTAGGTGGCAATAAAGCTTTATAAATGAAAACAAATTAGTAAGCATTCACTACAATTAAAGAGGTTAAACATAAAAATTACAACAGTAATAGAAAAAAACTGAACTTGAACTATAGGACTTTTTGATGTGTCTTGCCGCTCTGCAGCAGGTCCTGCTAATCCTCCTGAGGATTACATCAAAGATTAAAGTGATTTAGCTTCAGCTCTTTTCATTACAATAAAACGTTTAAAGGGTCCTGTGTTTGTTTATTGTGTTACCTTTATATTTACAATAGTTGTAAAGTTATATTTGATAAAACCTACATAGGATAATATCACAATCAGAAAATTGGCTAAAGACTAAATAAATGCTATGGTCTATGGTCCTAACAGCTCTTATACTATTTACTATCTACTATACGTGAGATTTTTTTACAGTGGTGTGAACAGCTTCATGATTAAAGATGTGTCTGTCATGTCTCTGGTGATATTTGAGTGCAGTAGTTTCTTCTATGGACTGACTGCAGGTGTTTGTACCTGTGCTTCACTAGCGTGTGGTGAGTCAGATCCCTTTAGTGTCTCAGAGTTGGCAAATGCCTCCAAGTCAATATTATCCAGCAAAGTAACTCCCCTCCGCCTCTTGTCCAGTCTCTCAGCGTGATCCCTCAGACCTTTCCACTGTTTCTGTAAAACAACAGGGTGTGGTTTATACAGGCTTTTCACCTGAGCCCAACAGGTGTGAAGGAGGGCCAATACTTACTGGGATGTCCTGATGAACGGCACAGATTTTTGCAGCTATTTCCTCTTGTAGTAGTGTGATCTCTTCCTTCAGTGTCATTGAGTGCTCCCTTATTATTTCCTGAGAAACTCCCATATGTGCCTTCTGCATTTCTGAACAGAAGAGGCAGAGGCATAGGCCTAAACTAACCATGGCAGACATTTTAAAAGTGTTAGAGGTCCCTACTTATTGCCTCTTTTAATATTTGGGTGATGATTGACATTAGTAAATTCAAAAGGAATGGATCAGTTTATCTCACCCATGAGCCTGTGGTCGTAGTCCTGTATCAAATTCATTGTCTCCTCCTCTTGCTTCTGTGGAAGAACCACACAGTATTGGTGATAGGATGAGTTACTTTGCCACACTTTATTTTTTGACTTGGTAAAATGTCAGATAAGAGACAGGGTGCTTTAAGATACATTTATACAGCCTTGGTTATATATTGTACTCACATATTTCAAAGCTTGTATACATCTCTCACGGTGTTGCTTCTTCTCCAACAGAGCAGCCTGCAGGCCCAGCCTCTTTTTGTGACGCGCCACCTCCCTCTGAGTGTGTTCATTCTGCCATTGACATTTGGATGCTGCAATGTCGATCTCCAGCTCAGAGATGGCGTTGTGGTGCTCCAACTGGACATGCTGCAGTTGCTGCTGGACTTCCTGGAAACAGTAACAGAAATACATACTGTAAAAGAATTATGATGGTTTTCTGGCATGTACAAATGAAGAATATCCTCTTGTTCATAGATATCAAATACTGCACGACGTGATTGGGCACAAATCCTGCCAAATCAACACAACTATTCACATATCTTCTGGAAGACGGAATAACAACCGTCCCAGTCTGAGGGTCTTTTGTGGCTGTTAAAAACTACTGAGTCAATCATCTGAACAGCCTTGAACCAAACAACCAAAAATGACTGTGTCTTACTTTAATCCTGTCTTGATAGTGCTTCTCTGTCTCTTGCTTCAGCCTGAGCTTTCCCCTCATCTGAGCCTGCTTCTCCTCTAAGCGTTTCTTGGAGTTGGCCCATGAAGCCGCGCTGTTGTCTCTCTCGTGAAGAAATTTGTTCTTTTGCTTTCGCACACGCTCCAGTTCTTCCCGCAGAGCAATTGCCTGATCCCACAACTGCAGGTGACACGGGACAGTTAGCAGCATTCACAATGGCACAGCAAAGATAGATGTTCCTCATTATTGCCCACTCATACCCAAATACAAATGTGTATTACAACATTTTTTAGTGACTCTCACCTCATCCTTGGTTACTTCACCATCGGCAGCTGTCTTTCCCTTCTTTCCAGACTTCTTTCTCTTGGATTTCTTGGGAGGCTAAAAACAAAACAGAAAAATGAACAAAACCACCAGAGTGTTCTTATTAAACCAGTGAACAACCATCAAGTCCTTGTATTCGTAATCCAGTCTAATCCCATATGAGAAGATGTAACAAGATTTTCTATTCTACTGCAGACATTAAGATAGTGACATTTACATTTAACAGCTACTTTATTTTTTGTACTCACCATGTTTGTGTGTCTCAATACAAAACTGTTAGCTCAGCACTAGAAATGCTGCCATGGCAACACCTTTCTTCCAAATTAAAAAATGCCACACAAACTTTTGGTTAGTTTTTGGCATTAAGCACAACATCCAAAGCAGAAATACAACATAATAATAAAACTATCTGTGTGTAGTATTCTGCAGCAAAAGTAGGCCTTTATTCATGAGTTAAGATGTCTAATGCAAAAGTTACAGTTTATAGTTTATAGAGTATATGTACATGTTTTTCAATATAATTACTTCGGCTGCTGCATCTCACATATGTGAAAATGAACATATACATTAGGTGAATATTCTTATTTCATTTAGTCATTTGCACTGACAAAACAGTGTCTTAAAAGGGCCTCTTGTCTTGTGCAGCCTTCGCTCTTGTGTCTCTTGGGCATCCTGCAGCTGCTTGCCATTGAGGGTTAGAATGGGAGCTGTGGTTTGGCCACTTGGCACCGGGCCCAGCCAGACTCAGGAAGTGTCTCTGGAAAAGGAGAGAAGGGGGGGGGTCAAAGGGTTTCAGGCAGGACCCCCCTCCCTTCTCTTTACCCCCAAACCATTCAGTTCCTCACCTCAAAGCATTAGTGATGCATTCCTCCAGTTCAGCAACAAGCAGAGTAATTCAATTTCCTCGACAGTGAGACCGTGTGAAATTTCAAATGCATCTTTGGTCTTCTTTTAAGACTGTCTGTAAAAAAAAAAGAAGTCTCAGTCATTCTTTGTTTGTTTATGGCTTTGTTTAGTTGAGCTCCCATAATAAACCACAGGGAGCTGAAGGGATGATATAACCCTATATTAATCTCAGAGACAAGAAATTAGTGCAAGTAAAAAAGTGCATTGTCTGAACTGGAGCTTCTTAAAGCTGTAGTCGGCGATATTTGGTGCAATGTAAAATACCTACTAAAACTTCTTGATATATTTCTCCCTTCATTTTTTATATTAATAATGATGATACAACTTTCCTTAAAGCATACATAACAGCCTTTGACAACTACACTATTCCATCAGTATCTGCCGGCAGCACCTTTATATAACTATAATTAAACATTTTAAGGCTATATATTATACAGAAGGGTCTTATTCTTTCTTCCAGATTCTGATTTAGCTGAGGTTTCTGAGAGCAGTCAGTGTCTGGCCGGCAGCAGCTGGCTGGCGGTGTGAGAGGAGATGACAAGAGCAGACTGGTGGCCCGCCGCTGACTCTGACCCCTCGCCTGCTGTCGGCCCCGGAGGTCACAGACATAAAACTCCCCTTCTCCTCCGCTCAAACAAGGCTGTGTCCCTGCATTTCCCTGCAACAGAAACAGAAATGTCACACAGAGGTGACCTCTCTCTCATAGTTTTGCAGTGGAGGAGGAAAAAAGTAAGGCTATGGTACAACCTAGTGGTCATTTTTGGTACTTTCTATTTTTGAAGAAGACAATGAGTAGGTCACTCCAGTTATGTGTTTAATTTTTAAAACACTGCATTCAAGCTCATTGACCACATTTGTTTACATGTACACATTTTAGATTTGCAAAAATGTAGAAACTTAAAAAACAGTTTTACTACAGTCATTTTTCGAAAATAAAATAAAAGCCTATTTACTGTATTCACATAAATGAACCACCAGACTGTGCCTGCTACGAACGCTAAAAGAAAAGAACAAATCAAATATAAAAAATGTAAATGCTCAAAAATGTTAAAAGAAATCAAACATATCATTTCAAACTTTTCAGAAATTTTAAATGTTTATATTCTGTACAGCAATGACAACAGAGACAGTAAGACTTATACCCAAGAAGAGACATTGCAACAGAGCATTATTGAATACAAAAAGTCTGGCTCATTTTTTTTTCGTTTGACTGCAAAAGCAATCATGAGCTGTCAACAAAATTGGGTCTAAATATGGACATTTAAAAAGATAATAAGAGCAGTGTACCACGTGTTGTGCTTAACTTGTTGGCACAATATCACCTTTTGAACTGATCACACATATGTACAGCAGACTCTTCATACTTCAACAGGAAATTCCACCAAATATTGTCTCCAGGTTACAGTGAGAGAGCCCGGCTGTTTTCAGTCCCTTCACAGCATCCAATCACCCTTACATATTTTAGTTTTAAATGCTAAAACACATTTTAGAGACACACATCACTGTTGCATAAGGACTTCAAATCTCACTGAAATCCCAATACGCATGTTTTCACAAAAACCTGAAACATTAGGACCATATTTTTGAATGTTGGTTGGTATTTTGTAAAGAGAGGAGGGTTTTTTAATATTTACAACTTCTAATGAAATCTTGAATAATATTGCAGACATCACTTGCTTCACCGTCGTCCTGCTTCTTCGCAGTCCCTTGAAGAACTGTACAATGTTTGTGCTTCCAGTGGTACAATTTAAACTCAGTCATCTGGCAGAACCTCTTATCACACAGCTGCCTTTTTCAATCAAGCTGCTTATCTTTGTCTTTATGAAATCCACAGGAGCATGTGCCAGGATGAGTTCACAGTTTTGTAGCTCTCTGCTGCTCGTGATCAACTGCTGAGAAAGTGTCTTGAAAACAGATTGCCACAGGAAATAAGTCCAAGAAAAAGCACGTTTCATTTCAGTCCTGTAAGACGTGCAATAATGCAGAATAACTGGTCCCACACTTTCAATTAAGACAAAATGCAATAACATTGTTGTGTACATACGGTATATAGTGTAAAACAAGTTGAATAAGCTTTGCATTTGAGGCTAAAGACCTGAGAAGGTGACATGAATGATCTAAACTAAGTCAAAATGTTTGTTAATCTACGTTTACTGTGCAATGTCTATACAACAAAGTGTAAGGCTTTACACTCTTCTCCTAAAACAATGAGTGAATGTAGTACAGTACTTAACAAAACCTTACCAGAACAACTAGCAGTAGTATCATTGTACCATTGACAAAGCAATGTTAGATGTGGCTGTAAATGTAATGCATCAGGCTCCATCATGAAACTGAGTGAAGTCTCAGCACCAATAAGGATTTCTCCAGTGGTAACCATTGGCTAAAAACTGAGGAGCAAAGTCAGAGCTGCTTGACTCCTGACTCTTCATCCAACCAGCGTCTTTGTGTGATATCAGTTAATATTGGAGGGAAAAAAGACCAAAAAAATAATAAAATCTTGGCTCTGGTGTAAGTAAATATGGGGTGATTTGCAGACAACGATGAGAAAGGTGGGGGTCCCGTGCGGCCTAGTGCGCTGCGGAGTTGTTGGCTTCAGGTCGGCTATTGGCCAGGTACTTCGCTCTCATGCTTGAGGTGTACTGTGGGAAGATAAAAGACACAAAAGCCATGAATAATGACACTGACCTAACACAATGAGATGATGTGAAATATTAATGAGGCAGTTTATAGAAGGCTATTTTAACAATTGCAATCAATGTAGGATTTTCTTGAACATAAGATTTAGAGAGCATCCCTTTGTCGACATAAAATAACACAAGTCATTTGAGCAGATTGAAGAAAATCCTTCATAGATTACCTCTAACTATAATTCCTAATCCTAGGACTGAGGTATCTAAAAGGGATCTATAATGAGTAAGATAACATCCAAAGAGGACAAGGACATCAAAAACATCGTTGTTTCACCTCTTCATTTTTTGGAGGCACTGGGTAGATTCATAAACATTTAGGATGCGCCCATGCATTAAGTAATACAGGCATCACAAGCACATAAAGTACTTTCATCAAAAATATGGAGGGCCACAGGCAGCAATATTGGCCTAATATACTTACCTGTCAGTAAAAAGTATAGAATAAAATTTATGTTACTTCATTAAAAAAAAACATTCATTACACAAAAAAGTTACATCTCCACACTGAACTTGTGACTATTACGTGTTACAATGTACAATCAAACTTTAGTGTAACCATTTGTAAAGAATAGCCTTGTTATTAATTAAACCTCAGGGCATTGTCCCGCCCCCCACACACTCTCCTTCACATGAGAAAGGGGAGGGCAACATGCAGCCTGGGGCCACAGAAAAAAAAGATCAGGTGAGACACACCAGGTAGACACTTAAAAGATTCGGGACAAAGGGGATGCGGGGTCTGGCAGCCCTGAATGGACCTTGATATGGGGTGAGAACAGCTGGTTTTAGGGAGTGCTAGACTGGGGCAACAGGCCAGCAGGTGGAGGAGGTGGGCTTGTTGTGTACCTGTGAGCTCAGAAGATGAGGTTACCAAAACGATCTTGAGCTGTCCGAAGGCTTTAACTGCCAGCTGTGACCACTGTTACTGTCCGCGGCAGTCAAATACTGAAACTGGATGGGTTCGCAGAAAAAAAAGGTGGAGAGTGAAGTATAGAAGTAAAGAGAGAAAACACAAAGCAGCGTCTAGGTGCGGGCAGACATACAGACACCATGAGGGGCAAGTTTAGGCCGAGAGGAGCAGGAGGGAATGTCTGTATCTATTTCGGGCGCATTTGACTTGCTTTTCTAAAATTGAACAACCAGTAGCTCTAATGACCAAACATCTTTGTCCAACTTTGTCCTACTAATTGGATCAACTATATTGTTAGTTATAGTGACAAGTCAAGCTCTATCCATAGGTTTGCTTACAAAAAGGTGAAATTTTATCTTTATAGATCTTATAAGTAGAGCATAGACAGTACCAACTGTACAGTGTAATCCCAAATTATTTAGTTAAACCAGTAATCAGCGAGTAGTCCTCAAACTTGTTGTATAAGAGCTTTGGGAATATCATATACAATGAATGGTTAAGGCATCCACAATAGAGACTTTGCTTCCTACCTGTCTGTGAATGTGTCATCAAGGTTTTGAGTTTCATAGCAGCTTTTCACAATGGCTGTCAAATGACCCAGAGGTTTTTTGTACAGGTCTAAAGTTTTTTTAATAGGAAATGCTAGACTTACTGAAGGGGGAGGAGACTCTCGTCCAATCAGAGGAGTGTTTTCACAGCGTGAGTTCTGGAAGTTTGCATTCTGAGCCCTGTAGATTAAACATAGAGTAAGACCACAACCAGACAACTCAAAATCAAACGAGAAATGTGAAACAATATACTCTACATACGAAACGTGCCACGTCAACTTTCAACAACTTGTTACTTTGAATGAACTTAAACAGTAAAAAGGAAAAGGCATCCGATCCCATCCTAAGCTTTAAGGTTTTGGGTTTCATTGGTTTCACAGCTGGAGAACAACAGCTGCAGATGCAGACCATTGCATGACTTTGTACAGAGGAGCTCAGCACGCCTCTGGGGAAATTTACTGGTGTTTGAGTACATAAGCTATCTAATATCATCCTCACTCTTCATGCCTCAGACCATATAGTGAAAACAAATAATGGATCCCTTCTCAGTCTTCAATGCTCCCGATCAATGTGACTCACATGTACTCTGTGACAGGGGCGTTGCTGACTGTGTGTGCTGCAGCGGGGATGCTGGTTTCACTGCCGTAGCTGCTGCCACAGCTGTACAGGCTGGGCATGTGGACGCGGTAGAGGTTGTCGTTGTTTTGTCTTCCCCCGTGGCTCAGGGACTCATCTTCACTGTCCTCATCAGTCCTGAGGAAATAAAAGTTAGGTGAACTGTGACCACCAGGGGGAGCCTCGTCCTATTATAGTCATGACAGAACACACAAGTGTCAGACAGTCATGTTAATGATTTCAGCCTTGCCCCAGAGACAGACCAAACACAGCAAATTCAGCAGTGTTGAAAATGCACTTTCCTTTGAACTTAATGAAACCAAAGCACGAGAATAAAATCTCACTGGACAACTGCTTTTGATTCTACTGCTTTTGATTTGTTGTATTGGTTAGATACTTCATCAAAGTGCAAACCAAGATTTACTCTCCAACGGAGCTCAGAAATGGGCAAAAAATATTGCAGCATGATTTGATTCTTCTATCCAACTCACATTATGTACTAACATTCAATTAGGCTTATCCATTTGTCAGAATACAACAGATCACAATCATCACTTACTACTTTCAACAATAATGCTTACTATGCAATGTATATTTAACAATCTGAAACCATTTATATATATATAATATATTTTTATTTCAAGTAATTTCAGAGAGTATTGGGGAGTATTGTGGAGGCTTAGTAAGGATCACTGGCAAACAAACTGGCAGCATGTAAGCCTCACTATGAAAGGAAGCTCCAACAGAGATCAAACTGATGAACATGCACCCCCCTCCATCAGAGAGAAGAAATCAGTTAATTATGCTGCAGCTGAGCTGGCAGTTGGGCCCAGGAAACTACATTCATTAAAGACATCCGGCAAAGCTTATCAGCTGCTGATAAGACAGTGAAATTAGAATCATTTGCCTACACTGCTGCAGTAAAGGGACCCCAGCCCAGACTGTGGCTATGATAGATTTAGGCCATCTCGGCACAATTAAGAGATATAACAGAAAGCTTCCTATTTGAGGAAGCAGCTGAAGCATTGTGGACATGTCCCAGTGGTAAACACATCTTTAAATGACAGAAACATGGTCAAATCAAAATAATAATAATGATGATACTGATGTAGACAGACTTTTTTTTCTGCTTTAGTCGTATACAATTAAGGCCCAAGAATAGTGGAAATAAATGCAGTTTCTTACAGGGTATGGCTTTACAACAGTGGTAGTTTTGGGAAGTAAAGAGTCTTACCTTTTGCCCCGCCAGGTGTGTGGCACGCTGCAAATAATGGAGCTGAACATCAGAGCAGTGACAAAAGAAAACAGCACCAGGTAGATGAGGCCTTCCAGTCCGTCATAACACAGTCCTGTCATGGCCTGGACATAATCCTGCAAAAGACAAAATAAAAACATTCACTGTTAAACTTGTAATGCATATTGAACAAGGTCCTCACAACTCTAACAACCCACAGAGCTCATGTTGCGCTAGAAAGAAATATTAGATTTAATATGCATGCAGAACTGTGCTCTACATTATCATAACCAGATATCTCACAGCACTCTGCAATCTCTGTTGATACACATTTCCTATTAAGGAGATGCTGTATTGCCATGAAATTGTAATTAGTTTTTTGGATGAGAGACAAACAGAAAGAGAAAAGGCTACATAACTGCATATAGCATCTAAACGCCAGTAAAGGACAGCCTTTTAAGGTTTGTGAAAGCACTACAAACAGCCTTCATCATTGGACACAGAGAGGAAAAACTGAATATTATTTAAGGTGACAGATCTGCTGCATAAACATGAAAGAGCAGCTGGAACAAAAGTGCACTGCATAAATATCAGGTTGAAACCCTTTAGAAGACATGAAGCCATGTGGTGTCACTTTGTATCCCTCACCATGTGCAGGCTGCGACAGTCCACCAGTGCAGTGAGCTGATGGAGGCTGATCTCAGTGGTGTTCAAAATGCCCTGGATCTCTTCCAAGCTTCCCTGGGAATGAGTGAAGTAAAACAGGCTTAATGTGAAAAATCAATATTGGCACCTGTACATGCATCCAGTCCATGGCAAGCAAGCAACACTGGCATTTGGAAACCAAACAAAAAAGTGTGTCATTCAAGTTTTTGCTAAAAATGCAGATTTTTGTGTGCGATACATTTTATCCTTATCCTTTTATGCACCTCTCATTACAGTTCTGGTGAAAAAGGAACATCTGATTGACTGATATGAATGTTTCCACAACCTCAGCACATTTCTCTGTGCAAGTATGTGAAGTGCAATATGCTTTGCACTATTCCCAATGTCAGCTCTCATTTGTGCCTCTGTCAACACTGTGCAAGGACCAGCGCCAGACAATAACAGCAGTATTGTATAGGCAAAGGCTACTGAACGCCTAATGTAGCTAAATGGACATAATGCACATCCCAGGTGGGCCGTCAGCAGACCTTTATGTAGACAGGTGCACTTCACTTCGCTGTAGACCACTTGTTTGGGTCCCATTCACTGAGATGGACAGTTTGGCATCACACACAATACGTCTGTACAGCCCGGCTTGTGGTCTGGTGAACTGTGTCTAGTCTAATGAACATACCTTTGTTTGTTTGTACTCGCCGGTGGCAGAGCGCAGAAGCTCGGACACGTCATCTTGCATCTCTACTAAGGCTTTGTGACTCCCAGAAAGCTTCTGTAATGACGGATAAATACTTCAACACATTTTTTGTACTTTATAGCCACTAGTAAGCCCCTTTGGATGGCATCTCATGCACAAGCACACTGACAATTTATAGATACGGACTTATATTGAATACACATATACAAGTTCATTTTTTATAGATGTAACATCGATCTAACAGTGCATGGTTGGTCGATCTAACAGTGCATGGTTGGTCGTGATGCACTCAAAAGGGTTTGATTTATTTATGACAGTAAAACAAAATGATCCATTAAAATGAATCGCGTACATTCACTGTAACTGTTCCACTCTAAAAAATATCTCTGCCTTTTAATGCACTCTTGATGTGAACCCATGTTATCAGAAGAGACACAGGAAAAAGCTGCTCTACATCACTCTGCAGATAGAATGGGGAGTATTGTGCTGCTGCTTGGGAAAAAAAAGATACTTTGAGGCAATGGGGGTGACTCATTGTGCCCACTTGAATTCTTACCAATTACATGGACATGCATCATGCAGAGAATAAATCTAATATTGTCCCTACTGGATTGTCACTATCATTAACGTCACATCAGTTTAATCTGGCAAAAGGTCAGGCCTGAAACTGTCTCAAAAAACAAGGACAAAGCATTTTTGTAAAATATGCACAAACCTGCTGAAAGGGGTTGGTTTGGTCTGGGCTGCAACCAAGGTAGTACTTCAGAATATCTGTAAAAAAAAAAAATGTATATATATATAAAACAGAGTAAACCTTTAAATACAACAGCTAATGTAAGAAACCTTTGCATGTTCTGAGCTAGTGTCTGAGTCTTGTTGATAAATGAAACACTCTGGTATCTGTTATAGTGCAAACAGTAGGAGATTCATGACAATTATATACATTATTTTAAATACAACAGACTCCTATGTCAAACGATTTTTTATGTTTCAGTCCTGTCTGCTGTGAAAGGAGTAAAAATGGTCCAAAAAATAAACACATCATACTATAATGCATGTTTTCTATTGACACAGCAGTGCGCCAAACAAAAGAACACATCCTGAAAAAGATTTAGGAGTAACCCCTCGTAAAACACAAGCCTCCTGAAAGCTGCCAAGAGTGGTTTCTTACATCACATCTTCATTGTTTATTGCAACATGTTGAAACCCGCGCACTGTTCCTGAGTACCAAGGTGATTATGGGTAATGTTTTGGACTTTCACATGCTATTACAACACACTCCATCTTTGCCTGCGTCTAAAAGCATGAGTAAGAACCAACCACACAGCTTTTTATATTGGAATTCTGTGACTGTATCTACAAATAATAAGGTGTGGGAACTACACCACTGACATAACAGATGGCACAAATGACGTGCGCACATGGCGCTGTGTCAGGAGCTTCATTCCCACAGCTGAGTGCATGCTTCAGAGAGGGTCAGCGGATTTCCGGTTCAGAGAAATAAGACAGCTCTAACCAACACAGTAACACAAATATCAAAGGCCACACGTTTCCTGAATGTCATGAACAAACCTCTGATACTAGTTATTGTGGTTTTTCTTTGTATGCATTTGCAACAAAGCAAAAATGTGGCTTCTATTGTGTTGTGTGGAAATAAGTCCCATGACATTTTCACAATACAAAGCTTCTAAAACAGATATAGAAGTTCTTTCCAACAATAATATCACAGGTATTCTTAATATACCAATAGAATGACCTGTGTTTATGAATATCTAAGACCACCGGGGCAACGATACTCAGAGACTGGTAGGCGTGCAAGTGTTCAGAGACTGGAGTATGAGAAATTTTGTTTACTTAAAATTAGGGCTGTCAACGTTAACGTGTTAACGCATGCGATTAATCAAAAAACAATAACGCATTATGAATAAAATAATGCAGATTAATCGCATTATATTTTGTCCTAACACCCTCAGATATTTGAACCGCGGAGGGTTACTTGGCAATCAGAGCGGAGTGATTTTACTCCCGGAGGCAAAGCGGAGTGAGGCAGAGCGGAGTGATTTTTATTCCCACTCTGCCTGCCAGGTAACCTCTACTAACACCCTGATGGAACTGTCGACAAAACCAAGGTAATATGCACATACTGCAACGATGAACTCTCCTTTGTTTGGCAATAAAACTGAAGAACAAAAGTGTGATTAATCTGATTAAAAATTTCATTCGATTGACAGCACTACTTAAAAGCTATTAGCTATAGCTTTTAGAATCAGCCGTGCCATTACCTTAAAAAAGCATTTGTATTTGAAGGGGTTCATACCTTGATTGACGACTCCATACTGGTCTGCTACTTTGGCGACATATGTATCAGGAGAAGCACAGAAGTCACTTGATGTCTGGAAAACAACAATACAGATCATGGAAACGTAGGTAACTTTTAAAACACCATCTTAAGTGCAACATGTCAATTTACTTTGAGCAGTGTTTAAAACAATTATGAGACAAGCAGACTTGGAGCAGTAATGACAGAAACTAAAGAAAGACAAATGTGTGAACAGTGTGAATCATCTGCAGAGGAGGTAATTCTTGATGAGCTGTATCATTTGCATAACTTTATATTCATTATCGTTTTCCTGCACACACAGTGGCATTTTAGTGTTATTTCCTACTCAAAATGAAACATTTTATAAACAAGCATGTCATGTTCTCTAGTTAGACCAAATAACGATTGCACTTATGTAGAAACTTACCGCCGACACAGCCAACGCTATCCCCAGAGAGACCCAGCTGATTACAAGAGCCACTACTCCAAACAGGCAAACTCTAGGGACAAGGACACGGAGGTTTTGAGTATTTCGAGCTTCATCTGGTATTACTGCCTCAACAATACTGTAATGCAGCTTACTAAATGTTACTTTCTAGCCAGTCAAGTAAGCTCTGTGATTAAACCCGTTCTACCAATGTTTTTTATAATGTAAAACACTATACTAATTTCCAATGCACAACTCATCATGGAAAATCATTATTTCAATAGAAATTTAGCTTAAAACTGAGAGACTGTGTATACATAGCTAGCTGGGATGAAAAAGCCATTTCTTCTTGTGCCAGTAGGCAGCACAAAGATAAAGCATGATTTATTCTCTTTTCTCTGTCAGACTAAATTGCATGTTGTATTTTTTCTGCTGTTTGTATTTATAGCTGCTTTTATCACAAATAAAACAAACCACATGAATGAGGCCTTTAGAGTACACAGTGCCATTTATTATCGCTATGGCTGCAGGCATTATGCTGGCACTATTGTACTAAATGTATGATGATATTTTATAGAGCATGAAGTTATCTGGACTAATTTGTAATGGCAAGGTGGCTCTGCGTAAATGGGGGTCTCATGTCTCCTGTAATTGCCACTTATCAGTGACAATGGCTGAAATGATTTCCCTGGGAAGAAACATTTTCTCTTAAGTGCTTTAGAGCCAATGATCTCATGATGAGGCTCACCCAATGAGCGTTCCCTTGGAGTTACGAATGAGGCCAAACAGCACCAGAAGGCAGATGAGGATGTCAAACAGAAGCAGGACTATGTAGCCCAGCCACCTGTGAAGATCAGTCAAGACAAGTCATTAATTAACAACAAATGCATGTACAATAAAAATACCGCTTGACACAACAAAATATTTCAAGTCAGTGGAGCAGTACAGTTTACCCTCAGGCGCTAGATTAAAGAAGAATATTGATAGTTTTGACCCTGAGGCACAGTAAAAATGCTTTTTTATGAAAATCAAAGTGGGCTATTGATTATTATTTCTTAGTTGCATATTTTCAGTTCATGGCATAGATGTGAATAATTTAATGGAGCCCAGAGGAACTGTTTTATCATATTCAACATATTCAGCTAACACACGATTGCAGAGAAAGCCAAGATTTTTTATTCCTGGCATGTAAACCATCTATTGATATGCTGAATAAGTTCCTTTCTTAGTGTCTGTGCTTGCCCCATCTTCCTACTTAAGAGTCACTCATAAATTTGAATTAAGAAACCTATAACATGGCATCTTTGGCCAACAACATCTCAGCAGGGAAAAGAACAACTTTTAACCTTTTGATTGGTGAACTGAGCTGCGAGTCAAGGCTGTAAATCAGTGGCAATCTGTTTGGATTAAGATTTGAATAGAAAGATAAATGCTTGGAGAGTTTTAGAGCATAATGTTATAAAAAAACATTCCTCAAAGGCAAAATATGCATAGTGAATGCGTTTCTAATATTGGGAGGCTCTACCCTTTTTTCTCCAGCACTCCTTTCACAAAGTGATGGTAATATTTAATTTATCATGAGTTAGCCTATAATGCACTCCCTATGAATGATACAATGCTTGGTTTATACATTGTCCGTGTTTGTCTTACCTGTACCAATCATACAACTCAATCTTAACGGCGAGCTCATCCAGGGAGACATTGGTGTTGTCCCAGAAGGGAATCTCCACCATCTGTCTGACCAGCTCGTCCAGCTGGCCCTGGAGTTTCTGGATGATAGACAGGTAGTCCGCATTCTGTGCATACTGGCCCTCAAGCTGTTGCAGATTGTCTTCTACCGTCTGGTTCAGAGCGGATGTACTGCCATACACCTGGACCCAACATAGGGGCAAACAGGGTCATGTCAGAGAAGCAAAAGGGAATTTTCTACAAGGCTCTAGTGAAAGGGGAAATCAGAAATGCTCATAGCAGATGGGTGATGAATTATTAAGAGTCATTTTGCTCTCCAACCTACCAGCTTCTGCACCCCAGAGATGGTGCGGTTAGCGTGGCGCAGGGAATACGTCAGCCGGTTCACTCCATCACAAGTCTCACCGTTCCCATAGAAACCGACAGCAATGCCAGCGCTGAGGGGAGACAAAAGGAAGGGAGGGGTGACGGGGTGGTGAGGAGGAGGAGGCATTAGCTAAAAAAGACACAGAGCGGAGATAGAGAAGAGAGGGACCGCGGCAAAGGGAGGCGTGTGAACTCCACATTAACCCTGTCGCTTCAGAGCCCAGTCAACAGGCTCCATTCACAGCCAGCAGAAAGAGTCCATACAGAACCATGGAAACACAGAGGAATGGACCAGCTATGCCACAAACCCTTCACTATGGCCAACAAAGGCTGCACTCAGGCCGCAGATCAGTTTTCATCACAGATACACCTCAAGTTACAGAAAAACAAAAGCTCTGAGATTGAGTGCAATGTTTTCCTAACATTTACTTTAGGGCGAAACTAAGATAAATGTTTCATTCTTGGTGCAGTAAATTAAAGCTACTGTCACATCTTTGTATCATCTGAAAAAAACAAAACAACAAATCATACAGAAGCTTTTCTAAAGAGACAGAAACGCTATCTTTGAATGTCTGAGCACTTGGGTCTTATTTGGCTAACCTCAATGAAGAAGACATTTTGTGGTTTATTGACAAATGGCCCATTTTATGCCATGTCAGACCCTTCACTGTTCAACAGCACTCAGTGAATCAATGGGCTTCCCTCTTCCTGGAGAGGGGCTAATCTCTCAGTCCTCACTGCAGTGGAGAAAATGGTGCACAAGAGCATTATCCAAGCAAAAAGGAAAACCAACGGCACTCACTAATGCAATAAAAACACCACTTTCAACATAAAAAAGGAAATGTACAACCTTTTATAAATATCTCACTGTTTGGACAAGTGCTTTGTGGAATTATGCCAAACATTTACTAAATGCACACCAAAACAAAACATCACGAGAAATGTTTCATCACTCTAATCTTTCCTGTTACTAATAACACGTTGGAGCATGAGTCCAAAAGAAGAGATGGCAATTGTAAAGCACTTCCTGTACTCATCAGGTCCCAGCACTCTCTCTGAATACACTGTGATGGCTCCCCAGTGGCCAATCATAAGATGCAAGAAAAACAGGAAACAAATGCAGTGTCTGAGGAAATCCAGATGGCAGAGCTCTCACTATGGAAAAACATTTAATATTCATACATAAATATAAATCAACAGATCACTATAGGAGTTACAAAAGCAAAGGATGTTATTTGTTAATGTGTAACTGCTACTGCAATCCTCATAATATATTTTCCAATAGACACAGCAAAATTTGATTACATATTTGTAATATTCAGCATAAATGTGTCTTAATAAACACAGGTAATTAAAGCTTGGCCATTAACACACATCATCTGCAGTGGGCTCCTGTGTTTACACTCACCTGCACACAAGTGTGGCAATGATGACACACCACGCTGTGCAGCAACAGTCAGCATTGGGCCGTTCGTCGTTTTTGTTTCGCCGGCAGCAGAGCCAAACAGAATAAATGAACAGGAAAACAAGGTCCAGAGCCAGACAGGCAAGCGCCACACCTCCGAGTAACAGGATGGACTAGTGGAAAGGAGAAGAGGTTATGGAAATAGCTAATGATACTTTGATGTCAATTACAACAGAGATAATGGACATAAAAGTGATCCCAGGGAGCAACAAAGAAGAAACATTACGGCTAAAGAAAAGCACAGAGCTTTAAACATGTCACTTGTGTGTTGTCTTGAAATTAAATACTTAAATGTAAAGTAAAACTATCTGCTAAAGCAAAAGGTAGTTTACATTTAAACACTTAAAATAACAACAAAACAAACACTACAAAAAGTGTAAAATGGCTAACTCTGCACCACTTCCTGTACTCAGAACGGCTCTACTCCATGGAGCCAAGTCAGATTTGCACTTTTAAAGAGTTGAACTGCTTTGTCAACTGTGGGGTGTCAACAGTGCATGATGCAGTGCCATGATATGATGTGCACTGACTATCTGCAGTTGCTCTGCCTTTTGTGCCATTTACGATGCACTGTCCTAGCAGTAAGAAATGTGTTTGTGTTGGAAGAGTGAGAGGAAAAGGGACAAGTTAAAAACACCTGTTATTGCATTATCATGGTGTAAGCACATAACAATGCCAACAACAGCTCAGCCATCTGGAAAAAGCAAGTTTTTTTTTCCCTCGAGCGTCTGTGAGAGCGCTGAACTGACAATAATTAACAGCCTGTCATTACAGTATGTGAGTAGTCATTTTATGCTCATGTTTGACACTATTACTCTGTTAAAGAGGAGAATAATAATTCAAGTACACAGTTTTAAGCCTTTAAGCATACAGCTACAACCATAAATAGCCAATAAAGTGATGTACTCTAGAAGGAAAAGGCTCCTGGTATTTTCTCAGAGCGTATGATAAAAGTGTGATCCCTTTGAGTAAATTAATTTTGTCTGTGTCGCTGTAAGCTGACAAAAAAAGATAAGTTGGTAAATTCAAAACAATGTGTTTAGTTTAAGCACAATGTTACATACGCACTAGGACATTAGGGCCTTTTAAAAACCACACCGCCACAGCAGTTTTTTTAAAAAAGGACTCGCATAAACAAACTTGATGGTAATAATTAATTGATTAAAAACATCTGCTATCAGTTTGGGATTAAATTATACATGTACTTCCAGTCTGAGCAAAGATACATATAAAATCTACCATATTAATAATGAAACAAACGAGGATTTTTATGCATACTACACTCCTATACTACCAAATGTCGTCCTTCTCTCCCCTCCCCCAGCTTTAGTTGCTCAGCAGGCTGTACAGTCCCCTTCTGGACTCCAGCAACAGAGGTTACCCTTGTTAACATGAGAAGATGAATGTTCTGAATTAATTTCATAATGGCTTTGGAGCCTGTGGTAATGAGTCTAAGTACATTTAAGAAGTAGGTCTCCCTCAGGTCAACTTAGGCGTCTTGGATCACACTTTACAATGCCAGCTGGCCAAGGTCTGCAGAAGGTCAAGACACACACAGATGGTGGCGTGGATCAAAAGGTGCAATGGGGGCAAACAAGTCAACTGTAATTGAGTGTTAACAGACATTTTTTATTTTAATTTTGAGGCTACATATTTTTCACACTTCATGGTTTCCTAGATGAAAGACTAAAAATACTACTAAGAACTTAATTTTGTAATGTGTTTTCTCAAGATGATCTAGGGTAATTCAACCGAAACTTGAGATAAGAGTTGAGTAAATTACCTGCTGATATGTCCAGTCCTCTGGTTGGAAATCACTGCTCGCTTGCTCGAACTTGAAGTTGAAGTGTGGAAGTCTATGTAACAGGTTCACCCACCACGGTGGAGAGTAGCTAACCACTGCTGCCATGGCGAGTAAATGTCAAAGGGATAGGCTCAGCAAACAAGCAAACAGGAAAGGATGCTTGGCACTGCAAACAGGCAGTAGAGTCCACTTCATAAAGCCAGTCAGTTTCAAGGCTGGGAAAGAAAACAAAGACAAGAAGTCTGTATCTGAAACAAAGTTAGTTTCTGGGTCACATATTGATATTATTTGTATAAAAGTAGTTCCACTTGCCATTTAAAAATGCAATCATGTATCCAAACATTGTAATATCGTGTGTTTGTTATTTGTTATAACCATATAGCACAATTTACTGTGTTTTAAGCTAGTGCGTTGCTAACATTTACAATTAGTGCAAGACCAGAGTATGGAGGCTTAGCCAGAGCATGCTAACTAGTTACTAGCTTGTTAACCCAGATAGGTGTTAACCTCTCAAGTCAAATGTTAAGTCCTTAGGCTGGAGTATCCAAAGCAGCCGTAGTATTTAGCTCTGAACCCTCAAAGAGCCCCTGCTCATTTACATTTGCCCCAGCCCATTGTCTGAGATTATAAGGCAGTTATACCTTTAATGTTGCGAGCTAGCGTTAGCCGGTTCAGCTGCTGGTTAGTTGAGCCACAGAGGCGGCGGAGCAGAACAAGAAGTCTCTTTTGTTCTTCTTGACATTCTCGTCTGCAGTTTCTTACATTCTGGTCAGTGGTGTATTCAGTTCCTCATTTTGTTTCATGTAGCCACTGAGCGATTTCCCTTCGAACAACTCACGAAAGGAAACCCGAGTAAAAGCTCCATCCAGTTAGCTGGTTGAGTGCGGGGAGACCACGGGGGAGACTGGAGCCTACGCGGTGACTACTGACTTCACTCGCCCAGCTGGCCGCCTGCTGGTGTAGTGCAGAAATCTGCCTCCCTGTGAGGAAATGAATCCTTTTAATGCTTAAAGCCATTCCCTGAAATAAAGAGCACCTGTTCTCACTTACTTGACAAACCACCAAAATAAATATTTCTGAATGTTCAGTTCGTTCAATTTAGTGTCAATGTTAGTCAACAATAACTAACAGTGTCTGCAACTACACTGCTGTGTACCAGGGCTATGGGCATCTCTACCGTTTAGAAATTATTAATAATATTTGCTATTTAAGAATTATGTGAATTTTCTATGTTTAAGGCATTTAAAAATAAACTAAATTTATGGCTAAATGACACCTACAAATGCAACCCAAACTGGCCTAAAAGTAGTAAAGTTGGCATGATCAGTAGTAGTACAACAACCTACATTGATGTGCAGTTGTCATAGCTTTATGAAAATCTTCTTAGCTCCAGACCAGGGTAAATTCAAAACTGGCTTGCTCCTGATATATATTATGGGCAGATATGTGTAGAAAGTTTAATGGAGCCATAGGTCTAGGTGTGTTCATGAAAGAGAGGGCTTTCTTTTTATGTAAGGGAACCATCAAAAAGCCTTTGAAGCAACATATGTTACCCCTCTTGAGGCCATTTAAGACTATTGAATGGATAAAAAGTTATATGCGACAGCACTGCTTTACAACATTTTACTTTAAAGCAACCCTTTAACCAGAAAATGTATGAAATTATTAAAATATTATCCTCAAAGTCATTATGGTTCCCTTGACATGAAATAGGGAGAAAAACCTGTACTGCTTTGGCCTAGTGCACTTGGTTTATCAAATTCCACTATGGAACAATACCGGGCATTACTTATCACAGAACACATCTCAAAAGATCAAAATTGTCCCCATAATTAAAAAAAAAAGTATTTGCATCACCTTCAGGCTAAAGTATTTATTTTTCTCTTGATACCCTAGAGTTAAAGCTGTGGCTCACTTGTCCGCAAAGTATCTGTAAATGGCTTCAAATGCAGTAGACTCATTATCTGTCAGGGAGGCAGACTGTGGCATAACACCAACCCGAGCATGTCTCTCTCAGACAGAAACAAGACACAGCAGCGCCATCCAGTGTTTTTGCAGCGACAGGTCAATGAGAGGTTTAGGTTGCGTTGGAAATACCACAACCACTTGAGGACTGCATTAAATCTGGGGTAAAAGGGGATTATTATCTCTGCTGCTTAGGAGGTTTAATGCCCCTCACTCCCTGTCTGTCAGTCCGTCTGACCACCATGGCAATAAAGTGATGCTCATTTTTTGTGAATAAAATAGTTGCTATTGTTCCGAAGGAATATTAAGAAAGTTATATCATTAAGTGAAAAGAAAATGAAAGCATAGATTAAGTGGCAGGAGCAAAAGTGGCGTAGGATCAGAAGGCCTATATTAATGAAAATTAAGCATTGTCAATATAAATTTACAAATGCAAACATTTTCCTGCAACATGTAAATTCATATTATAGTCTATGGACAACGAGACAGACAACATAATAAAGCCTACAATTAAGCTGTAAAACAAGTGAAACCAGGAAATAAATCCAAACAAGATCAAGTGGCTTTGGAGGCGATAATGTGAAGTGGTGCTTTAAACGCCTCTAAATGGCTGCAGTGACATTCTCATCACTAACCACTACATGTAAGTGACACTTCTATTACACCACCACAGGGTTGGACTTTAACCAGAGCTCGCTATAACTTTAAGAAATGAATTACTTGTTTTTTCTTTTCTACAGGAAATCACATGGAGGTGCTCTTGTGCTCACATGACAGTCAGAGCCATGGCAGGGGAGATACATGAAGGTAACGTGAGGAAACTTTTAAAGCCTTTTAAAATGATCGATTTTAGTTATTGGTTATGTTAATATGATTTGCTGAAGTCAGGTTTGTACTTCATTTGAGTAAGAGTTGATGCGATGCTCGCTTAAGTCGCGCCGTGAAGTATCCTTACCACCAGTTTCGCGTCACATTAACATCGGAATTAAGTTGTTGTAAGTCTTAAAACGCTCTTTATGTTGGTTAAATTTCTTCTTGAGGTCACTATAACTTATTTGATGACATACAAAAGTGGCGTTGAATATTACCATTAAAGATAAAACTTTGCTGATGTTTTGGTGCCACGTGAAAACCTGTCATTGGGTTGCAGCAGCAGAGGATGCCCAAAAGTTCTGAATGTACAATTAACCACTTTGAGTCTTTGGCAGATATAACCCGGATAAATGGGTTTCTAGTGTTTCATAGTGCCACAAAATTGTGCGTTTACTACTTATTTAATGTTTCAAATGATATCTTCAAGAACAAATAGGTTTATGTAAAAAAAAAATAGAAGCCTAAAAGATCAGTGTTTTTATTTGATGACAGTTTTCTATTTTAGGCTCAGTTCCTGCTTATTACAGAGAAGTGTATGAAGCCATCCGCTGTAGGACAGATGAAAAAGTGCAGGTTGAAGTGTTTCAGAGATTACTTCAAAAGACTGAACTCTCCAAAGCAGTCATAGTTCAGGTGAGGTTTTCTTCACTGCATGCATTATTATTTAGAAGGGCATCGATGACCACTTTTGTTTAATACTTGGCTCAAATGACAGTGAATTATTATATTAACGTGTGTATTAATAAAATAGGCTTTATTGATTCTTTGAAGACATTCTGCCAAATATGCATCAAGTGATGTTTTTCTGATAAAAAGGTAAATATTAAAACATATTGTGGATGTGAAACATATTTGAGTTTATTTTTGGTTTAAAACCTCATTGTTAAGTAGAATTTCCCCATTTCCTTATTTCCCAGTGTGTATCAGTGCTTTTGTGTCTAGTTAGCACTTTTTGCGTTGAGGAATGTGACAAGAGTTAAAAAGAACTGACTGAAAAACTGACCTTCCGGACGTACTGTCTTTGTCTTTCTCAGATTACTGAGCATGTTGATACTACAGATGGATACCTGAACAAGTTGGCCCTATATAAGGCTCTTGCGCTGATTGCTTTTGCTCAGCAAGGAAAGCAACCGAGCCCCAAACACTTGGAAAACTGCATACAGGGTAGGTGACAGCACTGTAACACTTTAAATGTTTTGCTTAATGAGTAGCTTGGTAATCCTTCACCTCAGTCATATACCTCCTCTTACACAAGCAACTGTCACTGTTTTATTGATATATGTCCTGCAGATCCTTACCAACAGAACGAGCCTGCTTACTACGGGTAAAATATACTGAATGTAGAGTTGAATATTGCAGGGAATGATCTTCAAAGCTGAGGAGATGAAAACACAGTTGAATGTTTATACACAGACATAATTACATGTTAATGTTTTTATGAACTTGGTTTAGTTTGACTAAGATGGTTTAGTTGTGTCTAAAAGCTGCATACTTTCATAAATCCCACAGCAACAAGATGATAGGGTCAGTTTTTTGGTTTTCACTGAGGCAGCCATTATACTTACTTGAGTAAATCCATTTCCACCCTTCTGTGATTATTTAAGGCCTGTCTGTTATTTCAGGTGAAGCCAGTATGGCTGCTACAGCCACATGCCGCTTCCTGTCTGTGCAAGAACTAGTTTTCTGCATTTGTTGTAGCACATTTCATGCCAGTCATGCCATCCTTGGAATGAAAAGAAAGAATGAATGAGTAACAGATCACATGAATCTCATGCACAATTTTATGCTTGTAAAATAAACTTGACTCAAAAATAAAATAATACAAATATAAAGGGAAAGTGATTGCGATACCAACATTTCTGAGTTTGGAAATCAAGCTTTTGTCCGAGAGGTATTCATTGACATGAAAAGCAAATATGAGAAGTTGATAGTGATTGATAGTGTCTTAACAGAGTTGCCAAAACCTCAACTTGGAGAGCCCAAGGACTTGAACACACTCAGGATGCAGCCAGTACAGGACGATGTCCTGATGGTGTCCGAGACCCTGGACAAGCTGCTGGCCAGAGACACAGTTCAGGTAGAGCTCATACCTGAGAAGAAAGGACTATTTCTCAAACATGTGGAGTACCAGGTCACCAGCCAGGTAAGTACATCTCTATAAAGGAAGACATTACACAATAAACACCATATAATGAGTCCTTTCCTCTTCTTTTTATAGCGTTACAAAATATCTGTTTACCGGCGGTATAGTGATTTCGATGTCTTCCATGAGGTTTTGCTGCAAAGATTTGCATACAGAGTAGTGCCGGCCCTGCCACCAAAGAGAATGTTAAAAGGAGGTATGTCATTCTACTATTAATAATCTATTGTCATTGTCTGATAAAGAAACAGAAACCAATTTTTGCGGCAGCCAGTTTCAATATAAAAGGTTAGCCTTGAGTGTGGTGTTGTTTTAAACAGTTATTGCTATTTATTAAACTATTGTCTGAAAGAAACAAGGAAATAAGTGATGTGTAAAATGGGCCTGTTTCAGTTCACAAAGACATACTGTTGCTGTGGAACAATGATTATGTCTGTTACAAAAGCAACCAGAATTCTTTGTGAAACATTTGACCGTCTCATTTAGAGCAATGACATATGTCTAATGCTGTAAGTCATATGACATTTGAGAGTTAATGTGAGAAATATTAAAATAAGAGCTGTATTTGTTCCTCTGGACATGTATTGTAGTGTATAAGTTGCCTAGATCTATTTTAAATGTATGCAGTATGCAGATTAAGTGAAAGGGTTTGGATTGATTTACTTAAAGCATCTTAGATTAGTTTCTGCTAACCATGTGCCCCTTATAATTAAAGAAATATTTATACCCTTACCTTTGACTGAGCTGACATTATACATCACTTAGAGGCCACAGAGACTAAATAATGCTACGTTTTTGTCTGGTGTCTGTCTACAGTCCTGACCTCAATCTCAGAGCGAGAGTTTATTGAAGGAAGGAGACGTGCTCTAAGCAGATTTATTAACTTGGTAGCTCGGCATCCATTCTTCTCTGAGGATGATCTGGTCAAGACCTTCCTCACCTTCAGTGGCTCTGTATGTGCTTTCTTTCAATGTCTGCCTGTGCACAATTATCACAATGACTTGCAACAAAATACATCCTGTTCCTAGGTTGTTTCTTCCACTCACCCCTTATCACCCCTCTTTCCCAACAGGACGTACAAACCAAGCTGCGTGATACATACAAAAAAAACGGTGATGAGTTTATGACCAACAGAACTGCAACCCAGGCAAAGGTCCGTTATCTATATTATCACTGACAGATTTCTGTAAAGTTTTCACTATCACTAAAGTTTTTGCTTTTGCCTTCTAGGAATATCTCCCAGCTGACATCCAGGCTCAATTCTCGACAAGTAGAGAACTCATTAGAAATATTCACAACAGTTTCTTTAAACTTCGGGACAGAGCTGAGAAAATGGCGGAGCGCTCCAAGGAAAATGCCACTGATCTTCTTTTGTTTGGCAGAGAGCTCAGGTATTTCATGATTGTGAACACTGTCGAGGACAACAGGTTTTGGACTGGAGAAATAATAGTTTTCTTTGAGGAATTCAGATCCTTAGTGTTGCTTTGTCTCTTGTGTGTTCCCTCTGTGGTTGTTAACTTGGGCTTTGGGAGTTTGGCAGCTTAGACACAACAATATTGCCTCCTGTCTTTTGCAGTAATCTGGGCTCAGATTCTTCGACAATTCCCTCCTTTGCCTCATCTCAAAGCACCTGGGGGGCTCTGCGGCAGTCTCTGAAGAGTTTGTCGGTGGAGTTTGCTGTGCTTTCGGACAAAGCGGCTCAGCAAGTAAAGCCCCAATTCTTACACAGCACCTGTTCTACTGCACTTGTCCAAAAATGGCTCTAAGAAAAAGTACTTTGTTTTTCTGATGTCTTCAGGGCAGAAGAGAAGAGGATGATGTTGTGGAAAGATTAAACATTTTTTTGGATTTGCTGCAGTCTTACAGGGTGCGTTATATCTGAATTCCTGCTATGATCATTTAGACACTTTAGAAGAGCTCCGTATAACTGTAACTGTGTGTGACATTGTAGGATCTGTGTGAGCGACACGAGAAAGGCGTGCTTCACGAGCACCAAAGAGCGCTGCACAAGTACGGGATGATGAAAAGGCAGATGATGAGTGCCACTGTTCAGCCCAAGGAACAGGCATCTGTGGAGCAGCTTGAATCACGCATAGTACAGGTAGCTTTATCCTACAAAAACATTTCTAGATGTTATGTAATGATTATTGTGCATTTGGCATAATTGTTAGTTGAGGTTAGAGGATATTCTGCTGAAATTTCTGGAGCTTATCCCAGCTGCTTTGAGTGGGGTAGATCCTGGACAATCACAAGTTAATCGTTCTTTTCAGCATAAAACCATATTATGCCTTTTTGTCAACAGCAAGAAAACGCCATTCAGACCATGGAACTGCGTAACTACTTTTCTCTGTTCTGCCTTCATCAAGAAACACAGCTTATCTTTACCTATCTGCCAATCACATCCCACATTCTGGGCGCCTTTGTTAACTCCCAGGTCCAAGGACACAGAGAGGTGAGGCTGCTCGCTGGAAATCTGTTTGGTCTAGACTTTTCTCTAATTCAACATTGTTGCGCTTCAGAACTTTCAAATCAGCTTTAATTTGCCTTTTAAAGTAAAAAAAAAAAAAAATGATGGATGATATCAGTCAAAGGATAATCTTCTCATCAGATTTCACTTGTCTTACATTTCACTGTAAGACAACACTTTGAACAAGTGTCAAATACACACCTTATCTTTCTTAAACATCAAATCACTCAGAACATAAATGCTTATGTTATGTCTATGTCTGACCTTATCCGATTTTAATTCTCCTTACCATTTTTCTTTTCAGTAGTATGATTATATACAAATAAATATGTAGAAAAACAACTTTCTTTTTCAGATGGGTGAAGTGTGGAATGAACTCCAGCCAAAGCTTGGATGTCTTTTTGGTGGTAACAATGGAGTCAAACTGCTTTCCTGAAGATCACAAGCTGCAAAAGTATCTGTACAGAATGAACTGCATCTGAAACATTTTGTTTTACACACTTTACATATTTCATTATGAATATGTAGCCTTTTGAACTCCTGTTTCTATCTGCAAAACACTGCACTCATGAACAAAATTATATATATATGCTCTGCTTGATAATTCCTTGCCAACAAGCAGCATATGCACTATGTGATAATCACACATTACTACTTTTTCTAATTTTATAAGTATATTTTCAGATGTTCAGACACTATATATTTGGAAAAAAAGACAGAGGGACAGGTTTTAGTAAACTATATTTGGTTCATTTATATTACTATTTGAATAACATTGCACACTTATTTTTATATGTATAAAGAAGTATAGAAATCTACTCTATAGTTTTATGGACATTACTTTTTGCTTATTGTTGTCTATGTTTAGTAGTTGGATCCTCATTGGTTTGAATGGCCAGCAGTATTTCTTTTGAAGTATAAAATACTGAAGCTTAAGCTACTACTGAAGCTGAACAGTTTCAACTTTAGCACTACAGCACCAGACTGACTAATTATAACACTGTTAATTTATTACCAAAGATATATTACAATTGTTTAAATGTGGTCATATCCAGTGAATAACTGGCTACCTACAGGAAACTTATTACCTTAGCAGGTGAAGACTGCTGCAGATCAAATACATTCCTATTTAGAAATAGTTGAATCACATATACACAGAATGTAATATATATGTAGTGCATATTTCATTACAAAACACAATGTATGCATGTGGTTACCAACAGGTTTTTTAATTAAGAAACTCATACAAATATGAAACATTTCTGGTCAAGCAAATATGAAAATCAAAGGAAATCAAAGTGAATTGCATGGTTTATAAAACCCCTTTTTGTGTATATACTGTAAATATATTTAAAACATATTTGGCAAACCCTAATAAATCAGTTTTTCTAATGAATAAAATCACTGAACCAATATTATCTTTGTCTAACTGCTTTCTTTCTTGTAATGATAACATGAACATTTTTATGACCCCATTTATAAAACACTTACAGTAACAAAGTCAAGTACAAGTCAATGTACATTCAATGTGCAATTGACCTGGTCCTTCTGAACACACTGTGCCTACAAAGTTCCTCTTTAAAGACAATAAAGATGTTTTTAAAACTGAGGTCACTCACTAGCCAGGTTGTTATAGCTCCTTCACCTCCTCAAGCGTGTGGCTCAGGATCACTTCATGGCCTTGGAATTTAAAGTAACCAACAAACTTTTTCTTCTGCAGCAACAAAGGGAACCACATGCTATCATCAGCCCACATCTGACTGAATGGGATTTTGTCTGTTTCAAACCACTGAGGCCTCATCTCTAAAAAAAACAAAAACAAATGTGCATTTTTTTTAGTACTCAAGTAAATGAATATCTGGACTACTGCTGTTAATTGTTTCTTAATTGTAACATACACAGGTCAGAGTGGGATTATCCCTGCATGAATTTAGTGTCAGGCTCCAGGTTCATTAGTAGATTCACTGAAAGCCATGTATTTGAGATAAAGGGATTTCTAGATAAAGTATTCATATTAATTAATGTAATTCACCTTACCATCTGATTCTGTTGGTTCTCCATTGTAGGCGTCAGCTCTGAAAATATGGACATCAAGCAGCTGCGTTTCTCCAACAAATTCAAACTTGATATTTCCAATCTTCTCAAGAGCATCCACTGTAAGACCACTTTCTTCTTGCAGTTCTCTGAAGATGAAAACATGGAATCAATATTTGATAAGCCATCATACTTTAAAAATTACTCACACTAGAATTACCAGAGCCACTAAAAGCAAGCAAAAACAATGTTGTAGTAGTGACGTAATGCAGCTTTGTAGATTTATCCTTTTTTAACTTACTACAAATAGACAACTCAGGATGCTAAATAAAAGATAACCAATTTGCAGCTAATAATAAATCACTGCCCTATCAACATTATAACAGTACAGTGTCATCAAAATTTAATGTAAACTAAATTCAGTCCATGGATGTATACTGACGTGTACAGCCAAAAAGGGAGTGTAGGGGAAAAAATACATGTTAAAATTAAGCAGAAGTCAAAAAGTCTTTCACTGCCACAAGGTATTAGTCAACTTTTTCTGCTGTCCTTAGCTGTAAGATTCAAACTTGTAGCTCCTTGAAACAAAATGAGCTACATTGTTTTGCCTTTCCACACCAGTTGCACAGACCAGAGCTTTTTTTTTTACTTTGTGAGAGAAGGCATTTTGTGGAATGTCCTGAGTAGCTTTAGGCTTCCTTCCTTTGGCTCAAAAACAAACATTAATCTGATGACTGATCACACGAGCTCCTTTCATCATTTCATCATTCACTTAAAACAATGTGATGTAAAGATACGACCAAAGTGAAATGATGTTAGATAAGAAAAGCTGTCAGATTAATGCACGTGTTCAAGGTATGACATGTAGGATAAGCCTTTCCTGGACAACATAAAGGTTTCAGTGTCATCATTTTACTCCTTTGTTTACATAGTTGCCATTAAATAAAGAAAAGGGAATAAAAGCTAGATGAAAGCTGAGTTTGACTTTTATTCACTAAGGAGCACTAAAAGGGGCTGGTGGATGTGGCTAGGTTGTTGTGTCTAAAGTTTTACCTGAAAATGCACAGGCAATATTTTTAACTTAAGAACAGAGTCTAATGAGGTCACTCAATTAGGTAGAACAAGACAGTCCCACTTTAACCATGAAAGCTCTCCACACTGTCAAGAAAACAGTCAACTGAGAGATACCTTCTTGCTGCAGCTTCAATGTCTTCTCCAGGTTGAACTTTACCCCCAAACCCATTCCACTTCCCAGCCCCAAAGCCTCTCTTCTTCATGCCCAGCAGAACTCTGCCCGGTTGCACCACCAGCACCAAGGTCAACAATTTGGGACTCATCATCCTGCAACAGAAAACCTCTCATGTAAAGCTATATAAACAAAGGACTAACACTTTTAGCTAAATGCTTGACTACAGTTGAACAGCTGGCTCTGCGTTGGTACTCTTACCTGTACTGTTGTTTAAGGACGTCTCTGGGATGCGAACACTACAAACTGGCTCCAGGCTCCAGGAACAAGCAAATACAGAGTTAGGATCAGCCAAACACAAGCTACTTTCACGTTGAATCATTCCCGCGTGGACTGCAGCATGCTCCAGACGTCACCAGGATGTGCCGATGTGTAACAGCGTGGACAGGTCACAGTTACACCTGAATAACCTTATGAGCAGTCAGTAAGATGTCCTTCATATTGACTGTTTTAAAAAGTGATTGATGCATTACGTTATGAAAACCGATAGGCTATAAAATAATGATGATGTGTATATGGTATGAACTTTTGTACTGAATCATCGGGAATCAGTTCACTTGTTTAGTGTTGAGAAAAACAATAATAATCAAACTCAGTTATTATTCCTTTTAATGCTTAGTTTAAAAGCATTTCAGTTTCAATGTGTAGGAACTGTTAATGTGTTGTGCACAAGGGGAAACACACAACTGTTACACAGCACCTTTTATCCAATAAAAAGCGGCATTCTGCGCAGGCGCAGACGGACTCTCTCTCATGAACAACAATGTGGAGCTTGTCCTTATGCTGCAGGACCCTCCATACTTCTGTCTGTCTCCTGAAGAAGTTAAAGGGGAGGACTGCTGCGGAGCATCGCTGGCTCCAGCGACAGCTTAAAGACCCATATGTCAAAGCCTCTCACGCCCAAAACTTTCGGTGCCGAAGTGCCTTTAAGCTCCTGGAGATAGACGACAAGTTCAAGCTGCTGCTGCCCGGACTCAGTGTGGTGGACTGTGGAGCTGCACCAGGAGCCTGGAGCCAGGTGGCGGTGCAGAGGGTCAACTCAGCCGGGACAGGTGAGCAGATGAACGTAAGTTATGTTCATTAAATGTTATTTCAATTATTAATTTATTCTTTACAAAATACTTGGAACCATATAGATATTGGACTCATTGTCACTCACCCGAGTTATAACAAAACAGAAAAGAGATGGAGCATTTATGATCTGTTTTATACTTGAATGATTAGCTTAAGATGTTTAAATGTTAGATTATCTTCACAATTACAAACACAGTTCAGTTTGTACCCCTTGTAAGACACCCTCTTCCTTCTGCTGTCAAAGTCTCTTGTTACTGTCATGGAAGCTACCATATTGCCTATTGGGAACTTTTTGCAGCAGTGGCCCTGCGGGGTGGCTGTGGCTCAGAAGGTAGAGCAGGTCGTCTGATAGTTGTTGGCAGTTCGATTGCGCTCCCCCAGTTCATACTCCCATTGAGTGGGCAACACACTACACCCACCTTGTCTCCAGTGTCTTTGCCACTGGTGTATGATTGTGTTTGTTGTGTGATTGTAGTTGTGTGTTTGGTGGTGGTCAAAGAGGTTGTTGGTGTGGTATGACTACCACATCTCTCCATCAGTCTGCCTCAGGGCAGCTGTGGCTTCAGAGGTATATTACAATGCCAAGGATGGATTTAAAAAAAAAAAAATTGGAGCCAAGAGTTGCTAAAGTTTTTCATGATGACCACTTAAGCCACAATATACTGAAAGGATATTTTTTGTCCTAATACCTTTGACTATTTGTGTAGTGTTAAACATGATAGTTTATGTTACACTGGTCTGTTTTTCATCCAGATTCATCAGTGCCTTGTGGGACTGTGGTTGGCATTGATTTGCTGAATATACCTCCTCTGGAAGGTGCCCACTTCCTGTCCAATCATGACATCACAGACCCTGCCACACACACAAAGCTGCTGCAGCTGCTGCCCAACGGCCAGGCTCACGTCCTCCTGAGTGACATGGCCCCCAATGCCAGCGGCTTCAGAGAAATGGACCATGAGAAACTCATCACTATGTGTTTGACTTTGATAGACTTGGCAGAGAGGATTTTGCAGCCCGGGGGCTCTTTGGTGTGTAAATACTGGGACGGGCACCTCACTCACACACTTCAAGAAAAGCTCTCAAGAGTCTTTGACAGTGTCAGGACTTTAAAGCCAAAAGCCAGCAGAACAGATTCAGCTGAGAGGTATTTTCTTGCCAGAATGTACAGAAAACCAATAAAGTAATTTTTGTATTGTGTTTCCTAAATCAGACCTGTTGACCAACTTATGGATCTGTACAAAAAGCACAGGGTCAATTTATAAAGTTAATCAAAAGGTGGCACTGTTGAGGCATGGTTCAAGCTTACAGCTTTAGCCACACTTAGATTACATTGAAACTGGGCTTCATTTATTACCCCTGCACACTTAGAAAGGGGCTGAACTGAATCAGTAATATGTAAACCATATCATCATTTACCATTGTTGTCATCAATATGATATTACTCAAGAGCCCAATGCTCTGAAGTTATTGGATGCTCTTTGCTTCACAGTGTTTGTTCTACACAGTCACTTTGTTATTTGTTTTGTTACAGAAAGTCATTTAGGAGTGCTGCTTGCTAACAATATACACCACCAACCACGTAGAAATGCAATCATTCTCTCATTGAGAGCTTATGAAGGGAAACTTTATACATAACTCTAATGCAGACACACATGCAGCATGACTAATAGAAGTGGGATGATACTGAAGCCTGGCAGACTGTATGTTTTGTTGGGCCTTGCTCTCTGTGGAGATGTCTATTACTTTCACCATTAACCGAAGCCACTGTTCATTTAATTGCTTTCTTTTTGTGGCATCAGCCATGTTACATATGAGGAAAATATGCTGTTCTGATGCAGTATTTTATATCATAGAAGCTTGTATTTTAAATGAGCTTTTTAAATTATTTATAGTTTAATATAGGGCTCTATCAGTTTTTGCCAATGAAAATCTAAATATAATATTCATGGAATTAATTAAACACACTCGTAGTGCTAATGCACTCTAATCAATTAGATTATTTGTAAATTGATTTCCTTGGACTGATAGTGGCACAATATGAAAATTAATAGCTTGTGACTGAATTTGCATTTATGTCTATGTGAGAGAGCCCACATGAATGCATTAATAAGGCGGCTATTTGGCTTTTTGTCTCAGGAGTGATGAGTGATACAATATAAACTGAAACATTCATGGCTTGTCATAAAATGAACTGGGGAGAAGAGGACGTGACCTCTAAAGATGATTGTTTGGGATGAATAGGTGCAGCCAAGCCTGTTGATGAAGCAGATAGGGAGAAATGTGAACAGATGACTAATTTTACCTCTCATTACTAGTTGATTATTCGGCCCTTTGCTGTTTAGATTTAAATGGCTCCAAATTACTGTGGGATTTATGGAAATTCCACTGGAGCCGAGCATCCTGGCTCAGGTTGACTGATGATTCATTCACAGGTTAATTCATTTCTCTCTGGCCAGCTGCAGGTTCAGATGTAAATATTTGTAAATTAGGAAAAAGGCTGCCCATTTAAAACTCAAATCTGATGCAGATATATTGAAATCACCTCAAATCCATTGGATTTCAAACCACAAACCTGCTGCAGTTGAAACTTCAACACTTATAGGGATGCCTAGATTTCTGCTCACACACTTTTTGTGATTACTATAACACACACTGCCACATGACGAGGGCCATAGAGAAAGTACATTCTCCCTCATTATGTGCAAACAAAAAATCTGATGAAATATTTCCTCATTATGTTGTTGGATATATGCACATTTATTTTAGCAATGTATTTTATCTGCTTAAAACGATTAAATAAAAATAATAGGAAGACTAAAACAGACCTTCATTATAACTTTACTTGACGGAAAATCACTTGTTTTGCTTCATGCAGAAAACTGCTGGATGACATTTATAAAATGGCAGAGTGCCAGTAAATTCACACATATTCGCACATCAAGCCAACACAACAAACTTGTACAGCCAAGTTCTACTCCATCTCAATAAAAGAAACAAACAGTGTTCCTTTTCTTACCACACTGCAAGTGTCAGTTTGATGGGAAATTAAAGAACTGGTAATATCATTCTTCACCATCGTGCCATTCATTCCTTTGGCTGACCCGAGTTGCCAAAATGAATTGCTCATCTCACAACATTCATCACTCCCCGAGACTGTCCCTGATTGTTAGCAGACAGAGCCGTCGAGGCATTCGCCGACACCAAGTAATGACTGCTATTATGATGATAATTTTATACCAGCTTGGCAGACAAATTAATCCGGAATCTCAAGACGGTACAACAACTCCTATAACAGGTATCCTAGTTTATTTACCTTGTCAAGGCTTTTGCAGGCCATTTACCTTCCCCAAAAACAACTGAATTTCTACGATGCTGCGAGAGGCTAAATTTAAGCAAGTAATTAAAAAACAAGCCTGTTCAAACATGATATTGGAGTAACAGCGCGCCAGTGCATTTCACAGAAGGCTAGAGTCTGCCAAAAACTTGCAGGTATTTTCATTTTACCACTCTACTGGCACTATCTCACAAAAAGGACACATGTCAGTGACTAGCCAAACAAATGCTCTCTGATCTTTGTAATCTGGAGTTGCTGCAGTCCCACAGAAAAATGTCAGAAGTGTTATTACAAACAGGGTCAAAGATGGCCATGGGTGGAGGGTTAAGGAACAAACCAAAAACAAAACGCAAAAATAAGGAAAGCACTCAGCAGGTAGAGCACCATTTTGTATCTTCAAATATACTGGGTCTGACATTTACTGTAAAGAATGGCTGGGAAATGGAAACTGAAAACTATTAACCTTTTAACATACACGCCTTTTACCAAAGTAGATTTCCTCTGGGTGAGATGAATATACCAGTGTTTTTTGTGTTTTAAATAAAATAAAATAGTAGTTTAAAGTTTACTGCAAACTGGTGGATACTAAGGTTGAACATTCCCTTGGTGCCCTTTACCACATTTAATATCTGTTAGCCCCTCCCCCTGTAACAGCACGTTGATGTGAATATAAGCCCTTTGAAGCCCATGAATAATCATCTTTTATGAGCATCATCAGCTGTCCTTTGAAGACCAAAAGATGAATGGCCACTTAGACCTCTACTTACATTCACTCTTAGGACTTGATAATACATTGTTTTGTCCTCTTTATTTTGAAGTGTGTTATTTTTCTAACTAGGCTTATTTTCAGATGACATTTTTTCCATTTCAGGTTAAGTTTGGCGCTCAGACTCAAGCTTTAAATCCTACATTTTATTTCGAGGCCTGAATCTTGTTAATCATTTTGACATTATATATGTGCTATGAGACATATACATCCAGCCATACCGTAATTACAAGCTGGGGGCAGTCAGTAATATACCATAAAGACGTGACAGTTTTAGTTCTTTTTCAATGCATTATTAAGCAGTCCTAGATGAGGCACTGGCCATTATATTATGCAGAACCTATTTATTGAGGTTGCTAAACATTTCACCTGTATATCACTTTGACTGAAATAATAAAACAAGCATTTTTACATAAAGTGCTGGAATATGTATGTGTGTGTATATGATTTTCATGACATTGCTTGTTGATGTGTTCTTGAGAGCACAGATAGCAAGTATACCGCTTTCATACAATACAGGGCATCTTTAAGTTAAGTGCAGTGTGAAAAGCTCTTAAAATGTGGATTCTGAGTTTTAATTGGGTCTTTGTGTGACTTTCCATTTAATTAACTTGTCATGGGACAGCTGGGGAGTGATCCTCTGGGATTCGAGTTCGCCATTGGTGAGAAAAATGAAGTCTTACTTTTGGGAATGAGGACTGGGCGGAAGACAGATGGTGCTAGGGCTAATTGTATGACATCTTACTTCATTCAACTCCCTATATGTTGGACAAATGGCTTACAATGTCTTCATTCTTATACAAAAATACATTTTGAAGAAATACTCTCCGTAATGATCAAACTAACTGTTACAAATGCCTTTGTTGTAACCTACAGAATAATCCTGAAAAAACAAAAGCTTGTTCTCTACATCTTAGTGAAGTCCCAGTTGTAATTATATAAAATGTTGATCAAATGCAAGACTTTGATGTAAAGCTCACCCACTTAGCATCTCAGGTAATAAGAGGAAACCCCTCTGGATTACTTAGTGAGTGGGGAGAGGCAGGGGAGAGTTTTGGAGTTCGCCTGCTCATTAATCTTTCTAAAGATGCTGAAGGCAGAACTTGACATGGTTGTACAGTGTGTGCCCCTTGGGTCTGTGTCAGCACTGTATGGAGTTTGTACGTCCAGAGGTGCTGTGTTTTTGGCTTTGTTTTTTTTTTTCTCCTTCAAGATGGGAGACAGATTAGGGATGAGCTGTCTGTGGGGCTTCCAACACCGCTCTGTACTGGTCGTTCTGGTTGACTTGTCTAGTTCCTGGAAGGTGCAAAACTTCACCTATTGGGGGAGTTGTCATCCTAGCAGCGGGAGAGGAAGACAACACTTTTGGCAAGGCATCTAACATTCTCTCATAGAAGAAAAAGCAGCGGGTGGTTGATGAATGTAGAGGAAAAACATGCCCTCATTGTTATGCAAGAGGGTGGAATTACACTTGTTACCGGATTAGAGTTTTGGTTGTTCAAGCTGTGATTTTACATATTCATATAATTGTCAAGGATCTTGCATTAACTTGGAGGACTTTGTAAAGGTGGTTTACATTGTCAGTGTTTCCAAACAAACAACATATTGAACACAATGCCACTAAAAACCAAGCTATAACTTTGCCTTACACTTTTTAAGGGAAATCTTTCATCTAAGTGCAACAGAGCAAATGAATCAATGTTTGTCTCAGTGGAAAAACGTCAGCTGGGATTTCACTGTACGGTGCTATAGTGTGATCTGCTTGAGGATATTTCTTGTTTTCTCATTTTGTCAAATGGAGGAAGGCTTTGAAGAGTGAGTTGTATAGAAATCTACTTATGTTTGCTTATTATTTAAAGCAAACTTATAGTGAATCTTTGAAAAGTTGAAATAGCCTGATCCCAATCTGGCTTTTTGTCAGTTGTGTCAGTCTATGTTATAAACAGCAGCAGGACCAATTACAAGCAACTTTCAAAGATGTAGAGTTGTATTTTGCTGTTCCTTTCCATCAAATATTATAGTTTGTATAAGTTTTGTCTCATTGTCTTCCCATACGAACACAGAATAAAATCAATTTTTGAAAAAGCTGAGTACATACAAGTACTTCTGTGCAAATCCACCAAAGGTTTGTAATTATCTGCTGTTGCTCCGATATCATTTGATATCATGTCTCTGAAATGAATGGAAGGCACACTGTTAGACACATGAGCGTGCTCGTAGGAGATTGAGGCATGAGTGAAATAGATGTGTGAGGTGATCGTGGTTGAGTCGGCTTGTCGGTCGGGGACAGGGGGGTCGGAGGAAGGGGAGAGGTGAGGGGCGGTCTGATGAGACAACGGGCAGCACCTGAGTCCCATTAACTCTCTATATCTGTCGTCGTCCTTCTGTGCACTCGCAACCTATTCCCACTGCCTTGCCATATGGTGGCTTCATCTTTCGCTTTATGAGGTTTTTTTTTTATGAAAATGGTCTGAGGATGACTTCATCTGAGTTTTATTTTATGTTTTTCAGCGGCAGGGAAGGCAGCAGTAGCCAAAATTTCTTTGTATCATTGGTTGCAGGATAATAAGGTCAGTCTCATCATAGAGCTGTGGTTAACTTTGAAAACTGCTCCAAACCTTTTTTAGTCACAGAAAGAAGAGGTTCACACACAATGCTGTGGCAAGTCATGGGTCTAGTTATGTTTTAGAAATCACATGTAAAATGGTAAACTTGAATGTATATATGTGTTATAAATATAACAACAACTCAAAAAAATATTTTTTTGCAGGGACCATGAAAAAAATATGAAGTTTTGAAATGAAGTGCAAATGATGCGCCAAATTTTTCTTTTCCACTTGCCTTTTAGGGCTTCCATTGTTATGTGACATTAATGTGACTCCTTATCTTTGTGTTGTTCATAATTCATGCCTCCATGCTGCCATAATTGAATGATATCAGATGGGACTATGACCATTTGATTTAATTTGTCAGACTGTATGTCAAGAATATGGAACTGGATGTGAAATGTTCTGGAAAGCAATGTCTTGTAAAATGGCCCATGTTTTTGAGTTGACCTTTGGCCAACACTCATTATGACTACAGACCTAACAATACAGGCTCTATAGTGCTGCCCTGTTCTACCATACTGTAATTATGAGCTGTAAAGTTCAACACCATTTATATTCGTCTTACTGCAGTATTACAGACAAAGAGAGATACAGTGTTACACACTGTCCTCTCTTTTTATTCTTAGGGCATTTGTGACCAAACCAAATCCCTTTATATGAACTGTGATCGATTTTAAAGCTGGTTAATTCCCATGATGAGGTATTAAACTCAAACTAATGGAACCTAATAGTGAAAATCACCTTTATCAATCATCTTAAGTGAAATAATCTCATCACCACAAGGATAGGTCACACTGTCCTTTTTCATTTACCCTTGCACATACCGCAATGCACAATGGGAAAACCTCTTTAATACTATCGCAACAGTATGTAATGATGCAGTATGAAAATATTTGCCCATGCTCTGTCTCTGAAATTAATTTAATAAAAATTCCAGGGAGGGAGTAAAGAAGTGTACACAAGAACTGCAAAGTTTTATCAGCTGTCATCCACTCAGAGTTCTCTTTTTAATGAATGCACCAATGCTATGTGACTGCAAATCACTCTTAGCACTATAGCACAAAAATTCAGAGCAGGACTCCACATACATGCAGTTGTTGCCTATCTCCTATGTTAATAGGCTGTATTGGGCTTAAGGCATGTGGAAGCATTGAGTTTCCTGCTCTCTTTATTTAGTGCCTGTATGCAGCGCAGGTCTAGGACGGAAGCTTTGCTCGAGGCAGGGAGTACAAAGCCCTCATTAGGAAAGGTTGATTTTATATTTCTACAAGAGGTGTGCCATAACATCCTGCATTGCACGTGCTGCATTATAATACAAGTATTATATTAATAATTAATGTGTGTTCAGCTGCTATAGACATGACACAATGAATATTAATGTTTAATTAACAAGAATAGTTTAGATGCCAAAACCGTTGCTCTCTTGGACGTTGGGTGAATTTTAATATTTCAAACCAACTGTGCTGTTGGGTACTTCTTCAGCTACGTTTGTGTGCAGTTTATTTTGTAAGAGGCACGAGTTAGTGGTTATATTGTTAATGATCCATAAACTGAATTTGGTTTAATACCATGTGCAATCTGATCTGTCATTTGTTTTTGAAGTTATGATAGACATTTAAAGGCATTATATGTAATATTTCTTTAAAACATTGCTGTTTAGAAATAGCAGTCTTATTGTTAAATATAATACAGAAAGACAGAAGACTTAAATCATGCTGGATTCAATAATAAATAAAAACACTAAAAACAAAATAACTAAATAATTTGGTTTTTAATAAAAAGGAATCTGCCCGAGACCACCTCTACATGTCTGGCCACTCCAGTTGAGATAAAACCCATGCAGGCTGCCCACTGGCCATCCAAAACACACGGTTTACTGGCTGCTTTTCCTTTAAATCATGCTCAGGTTAAATGACCCGTGAAGGAGCAAAAATATATTTGCTGTGTTTTGTTTGTGTTCACGTGGAACAACCAGCTGTTTTTCTCTACAGGAGGTGTGTTTTGAGTGTGAAAGAATAAAAAAAGGTGACTAATGAGGCAAAAATGTTTGACCTCTGCTGTTAAGGGGTAGTCTTTGTAAGGCTGGATAAATGGCCAGTGCTCCTTTGGACAGTGCACTGCTCGAAGCCCCAACGATATTGATTAGGTGACTGTGTCATGCCCTCACCTACACAGATTTTTGTAAACACATTTGAGGAAATATCTTGATACAAATGCTCTGACATAGATTCATACCAAATGCAACAGCTAATCACGGAATAAGAGTTGACAGACAACTGAGAGCAGTAGGTCCGGGAAAAAACTTGTCTTGAACCTCCCTCCTCCTGCCAGCAGCGAGGTTTTGTGGCATGAGAGGAACCTGAGCGGAGTGTTTGATCCACTCACTCAAGTAAGCCAGACCACCACATCGATAAACAACATCTAAATACCAATAGGGATGAATAATTGAAGTGATTTATGTAAGGCAATAAGGTTTTTGCTCAGCATCACAGCATCTATTAACCCTCTTGTGCTCATTACATAAAACAACAAGCATTCAAATGGCTTTTCCTGTCTGCATGTCTATACTGTATGTCTAATTTTAAAGCTAGTCTGTTTTACAAGCTGAAAATAAAATCTGCACAATAAATACACAATAAATGAGCCCATTCAATGAGCAAACAAAAATATATTATTATTATTACATATTTACAAAAAGCCCAAATCAAATCTTGATATAAATTCATGGACAAATGCATCCTAACATCATGGATTTAGCCACCCAAAGTATTTTCTATCATACTGGTCCATCTTAAACCATACAGTAGCTCTCATTACACCTGAACAGACTTTGAAGCCAAGTCTGGGGATTCCTCGCAGCCTGTTTCGTCGCTCTTAAAGCACCCATCTATCACATTAACTGTAAGTGACAATCACTGTCAGAGCAGCGGCTTAACAATTCTCACGAGATTTGTGGCTCTGTATTTTCAGCTTTATGAGAGAACACGCTGAAGAATAATTCATTATGGAGAGCGCTCTGACACAAAGTCATTGGAATAGCATTGCTCAATTCTTACTCCTTCTTTAGTGAAAGGAAATTGTCAAAGTAATTATCATGGTTTATTTCCTGCCAGGTATGTTTTTTGTTTTTTTTTAAATACACAGTAGGATGAAAGTTTTACAAAGAAGAAAATAACTCTTCAATTTTAGCGCATAGTCTGAAATAAGCCCCACAATGCAATAAATGAATTTGTTGCCGCAACTAAAATGCAACTGGAGGATCATGTGACTATTTAACACAGAGAGAAAGGCCATCGATTGGAGTTGGGACTGAAACAAGCCCATGAGAGTAGATCCGAATGAAGTGAGTTAATCAAAGGAGCAAGTTGCAGACAGAACATCCATATTATTGATGTTCCATAAATAAGAGGCATACATTTTACCTTTTGACAGGCTTCCTAGTTACGGAGCCATTTCACATCAGAACATTATTACAGTGGGTCCAAATATAATGCCGGTTCTTTTTTACGGACGGCGCTGTTACTCACAGTTTGGCTTTTATGACTTCTCTGAAAGGTGTATTGGTTCTTACCTCTGGATTGGTTCTTACCACGTTTATTAAATGTTTGTTACTGGCTTATAAATGCAAAACAAGGGCAATTAAAGTTTAATGTTAATCGGGAGTATATGAAAACAGTAAAGCTTATTCAATATAAAGCTCTGTGATTGGGCGGAGCAAGGGGTGTGTCGGCCATGTTGGTAGCCAGTGTAAATCAGAGCGTGTGTGATTTACTCTGGAACTGGGAGTCTTAAAACCCGTTATTGTTATTTGATTTAAACCCAGACATAGAGCTGAATGTGTCAATTTATTTTAGATGCTTGTTTCCTGTTTATAGAATGTGTGTTTAATAACATTCACAATTTAACATGATCTATTGCACAATGAAAATTCATTTTATTACACACCTATGGCCCTTTCGAACAAATCGTATCTTTAAACCAACTGCCTGCATCTCACCGTTTTGGTTACATGTGTTTTTCAAAGGATAGCTCGTAGCCACTCACAGCTCACAGAAGACAGAAGACAGAACAAAGCTATAGGGATCATCTTACAAATATTCACACACAGAATACACATAATACATAATACACAGAAATCCTGCACATATGTTAGTTTAGAGCTATGGATAAAGCATGACATTATGACAAAACACTAGACAAATAATACATGAAAAAAAAAAACTACAAGCAAGTTTGGGTATACAGCAGAACAAAAAAAAATCTTCCCAGAATGCACTGCAGTGTCATAACACATTCCTTAGTCTCAAATAAAGAACAGCAAAAGCACAGTGTTGCACTGAATCTTCAATCTTAACTGTCTGTTTAAGGAATGGTTCTGACTCTGTTGATGTGACCGAGTGCAGAGAGAATGAGGAAACACAAATCCTCCAAGGTCCCAGAGCTTCAATTTACGTTACATTGTTGTTGCTAAAACCCTGCTCAATCCCTCATTCTGGATGTGAAGAAACCTTTTCTTACTTGTGCCCTCTTCCTGCTGGCTGGGATTGTGTGGATGAAACATTGCACTCTGAACATGATTTGCTTTATTAATTTGATGCATTATTACTCAAGGGTGAAAGTTTATATAGCTTGCAGTCACGGTGATAACAAAATTACTCCACCTGCAGTCAATAATGTTTCACATTGAGGGAAATGAGGTCGATAGAGGCAGAAAAATACTGATGAGAAACAATACAAGAGATGATGCTGCACACAAGAATCACTGTGTCAAAGAACTATCCACGATATTCTTGAAGGACAATCTCCAGCATGAATGAGTTTCACTGAATCAAAGAAACACTGATTTTGTTCAAGCATTTACATATTTAAAGGTTAGTGTGATATTGTGGGCAAAGGAGGAATCTATTTGTGGACTTGTGAATGTTATGGTCACAAATCAATTAGTCAGGTTAATAGAATATTAATATGAAAGACATTATTGCAAGGAGACAGCCCAATGCAAGTATGTAGAGTTTGTAGCAAGGGTTAATGTGCGGTTCTTTTCCCAGCTTCTCCGAGGGAAAGCCAAAGTGTTCCCAGGCCAGCTGAGTCCCTCCAGAGTGTCCTGGACCTGGAGCCTCCAGCAGGTGGGACATGCCAGGAACCCCTCACCAGGGAAGAGTCCAGGAGGCATCGGAACAGGTGGCCGAGCCTCAGCTGACTCCTTGTATCTGAGGCAGCATTCTGATGACAATACTTTTCTGAACTTTACTTTGATTTTTTTTTTAAACTGAAAAGTTAACAGTGTTTCATAAAAACTACAGTGAAGGGAGGCAAAGTGTTCTACAAAATGAAACTTTGCATTCACCACATGAAGTTGTAGTCACCTCTGCAATGGTACCCTCCTTTTGCCTTCTCTATCATTATAATTTTCTGAAAATGAGTGGGCACATTCCCTGGTCTGTAATTATAGTCTTTGTCCAATGCCTTTGGTGTTCACTCGTAGGACATGCATCTAAGTGTTGACACTTTTACCTTTTACCTAAATTCTCTGTTTTAAAAAAGAGTGTCATGATTATATGTGGTTGGTTGAACAACACAAGATATAAAGTCAGCATTTGGTTGGGAGAGCACACACATCCTATCGGTTAAGTCTGGTGTACAGCAAGCACAGCATCTCCTGCTTTGAATCAACTGGAGTAACTACATGGCAAGTCTCTGGGCAGAGCACTCTCATTGATTATTCTTGACCAATAGTCTTGTGTGTTTTCATGAATCAGGAGATGACACTGGGAAGCAGCGGCGCATCAGTGTTCAATGAAGCCCCGATACTGCTCCAAACAAGCCACTTATGTTGCTCCAAGAGTCTCTCGCCAGCGTCTCTAACACGGTTCACAAAGCCACACATGCAATGCTGCTGTCCATCTTATTTTGCATGGTACTGGTCATTGTTTGCACGTTCATACTGCTCCATACAATGGCATTTCTTTTTCATTTTGATGAAATGTCACTATTAATCTGTGTAATTGAGGGTACTCATGGTAACAGTGGAGAAGATAAAACCAATGATCTGGTCCCAAAAGTGGCTCGCTTCACCGCTCGGGCGTCACACAACTCTGCAGTTATGATTTGAATGTTTATTTCTTTTTAAACATGCTGTCAGAGATGATTTATGTGAATACGTTGATAGATGTTTTGTTGAGATTCAACGGCAGAAAATCAGGTGGCATTATCCATGACAAAATTGAAATTAGCTTATTCTCTATCATCACAGTGGATCTGCAATCCTGGCGGTGACAATGGATGAGTAACGCCATCATCAACGGGACAGTCAAAAACAAATCTACTCTGCTCAAGCAATTTTCTCTCTGCAATTGCATTTCTACACCTTCCAAGGTGTCAAAGTCAGCAGTGGGAGGAGATCAGCTAATACATTTTTGAAGACAGGTTATTATTTGAACTGTGGAAGGAGTTTTATAATGCCTGGCATGCATTTGAAAATATAATAAGGTTATGACTCATATGATTATTGATTCAAGTTTTCGGCAGTTTTGAAGTCCCATTCATTCAACACAGCAAATAGTTTGCGGTAGATAATGTCCACCACAGTGAAGACAGTTTGCAAATCAATTAATGCTTAGTCTGCCACGAGTGAACTGATACGAGTTTATAAGTCACAATATTAATTGATACTGATCTGGTTTAATGATGATTTGTCGTGGATTAAAACCAGAAGTACCATTGGCTGGTTGATCTACGTGGCTTGTCAACATTGTGTTGGAGGATTAACAGCATTACAAGTATAATGGGTTCAGTATTCAGTAGCATTACATAAAGTTTTGTGTCAGCAGAACAGTATTGTATGTGTACTGCTATAGGTGACTTCCCATGCTCTATACTACATTCATTTTCCCACAGCCAGTAGTGTTGCTCTATTTCCCTCAGAGTAAGATCCAACTGTTATGATTTCTCCCAAGACAAGAACCTACTTCCTTTAACAATAACTCACCTGAAATGGGTGCAATACTATTTGACTAAGAGCCACTTCTGAAAGCACACACTGTCCTTATTCCTGTGGTGCAGCCAGTGGCATCAAACGGACAATTCAGGTCAGTGGTCAGGCATTTTTCCCACAAATGTCTGGCAGATGCTGTAAAACATTAAGGCCTGTGTGTGCTTGATGGCATATTTGGAACATAACCTACAAAGAAACCTTTTATTACACTGTGTGATTATAATCTCAAAAGAATCATGTGCAGCATTTTGAATATTTTTTTACAACAATATTTTCTTCACTGAAAAGAATTAACCTGGGGCCAGATATTGTTCTGAATGCCACCGAATGGAAATGGTGTTTAAATCCTCAATCCTCAACACAATTTTATGAACAATAACATGTTACAAGTCACATGACACATCTTCAGGGCCAGTCATTAAAAGAAATATCTGCTCAGGGATTTTACCAGTTCAGTCTTTCTTTGTAAACTTATGAAACCTTTACTCACGCAAAGCTCATCGTAGTGACATTAACAAAGTAATTCTGTCTCTTTATTTGATTTCTGCAGCGAGTTATTACAGAAAGAGGTGTGAATGCTCATATTACACTGAGATTCGAATACACTGTCTGGAGGTAATGGCTATGTAATTTCTGATTAAAAAATAAGACAGTGTATAATTTTGGCACTTGCTTTCCGAAGTGAACTGAACTGAACTGACTGAGAAGTTTTTACAGTAATTTGTTTTTGCAATACAAAGCAGTTCACAAAATGCTGGGTCTATGCAAAACATCACATTTTTAATGATGAGATGATTAAAAGCAAATGAAGTGAAAGACTAATAACTGTTAATAGATTACTGAGGACAACAAGAGAAGGATCTGCAGGGGTAGATCATACATTTATCATTATCCTTCAGATACGGTATAATTTGGATTTATTTTAATACTGAGATTTACAGTGAGCCTTAAAATATGTGTCTTTAAATTTGCAGTGTGCCTTTTTTAATCATCTTCTTCCATCTACATCTGATATAAGGCACTTTGAACTGAGGTTGATGTAAAATGTAAATCTATTTCCACCACATTTCATCATCTGCCATCTCTCCAACATGCTGTTATATGCATACACTGCAGATAACCACTGTACCGACTATCCTTGTTCTTATTCATGACTTATGTTATAAAGAAGCACACATTGCAACAGATGACGGCAGTAGTTAGCAAATAAAATCTGCTCTGAGTGAATTGAATGAGTTGATAAGCCACAGACCGTATAGCATCACACTTTAGTCCTGGTTTATTCCTGTTGTGTTTAGTGTTGGGTTAGTCTTAATAAGTTACCCCATTGTTCAAGTTCAGGCTTTTACTGATGTCTAGAGGTACAAAGTAATAGGGAAGCAACGCCCAGACTAATATTGACGATATATAAGATGCCTTCCAAAATTTCACTAATGAGGCTCTAAGGGTTAAAGTCTCATCATTTAGAATCAAATCTTTATTAAGAGTAATGGATCGTTAAAACATGACAAGGTGGTTAGCACTGTTGCCTCACAGCAGTTGGGTCAGCTCTGTGTGGAGTTTGCATGTTCTCTTTGTGTCCAGGTGAGACTCCTCTGGGTTCTCCAGTTTACCCGACCCAACATTGAAAAAACTGCACATTACACACCCATCTTCATGTCAGTATCCATGTCCTAGATACTGCCCAGGACAAGGCCCAGGACACCTGCAGGTTTACCCCAGCTGCACTCAATGATGGATGGCTAAAATACATGTATGAAATTCACCACAGGGATCAATAAAAGTATATATATATTTAGATTTGATAAACAATACAAATCAAAATGACCAATCTCCAAAGATCCCAGTGCATATATAGTATTCAGAGGAGCAGCTAATGACTGAGAACAGCCTGAAGCATTTCCTTGCATAATTGCCCCACAATTAATGAGCAAAATAAAAGTGTGTGTCCTGCAGCAGTTACCTTTGCTTTGTCCTCACAATCCAGTCGAATTAAACGCCTCAATTCAAATGACACATGTCCTTTGGAAGATAAACATTGCCTTTATTCGTTTTTGCTGGAGGCCCATGCAGTCATTTCTACTCATTTTGGTGTAAAACTATTCCCAGTGTATTGCTTAGTCATATCAAGCTGCAGACACCATTCCCCTATCTATTTACAAAAGTCCTAAAAGTTTGGTTAAAACTTTGAGAATAGCTTGTAAAGTAGGGCTTAACAGGAATGCTTAATGGCGTTATTGCTGTCACGCTGAGACGAAATGGCTTTGGAAATATATCACGCTGGTTATATGCTGTTTAATAAGAGAACTGTTTTTGAAATAATCATCCAAGGACAAGGATGCAGATAAAATACGAGTCCTTGTACTGATGTAGTGTTTACAGCCAGCGTGGTGTTACTGAGAGCAGCAGCACTATATACCACAGCGTGATGCACTGTGCATTTTAAAGACTCTCAAAGTGGTCATAGACTCTAGTGGCTTGGTGAAAAGCACGTAATCTCTGCCAGGGCCAATTTTTTCATGGGAAAGTCATTATTATGCAAAATCATTGTTCTGTGTTGAATAAATGGCAAACACAGGTGGAGGTGCACGAAAAAAGAACCACCTGTTGTGTGACATTTGACAGTTAATTTTCATATGAATCTGTGTTTTTTTGTTTTGTTTTGTTTTTTTTTGTTCAAAGCAGTACATGATTTTGAAGTTTAATTTACCACAGAGCAAAGTAAGTACCACAATTGTCTGAGTTAAGAAATATTCAGACTTGAGTGAGAAGGTAATCTCTCGAGGTGGCTGCTTGTCATAGTCCTGTAATTCTTGACGGGATTCACATCAAGGAAAGCAGTCTGATTGGGCGTGCAAGTTCTGAAAAAATGAACATCAAAGCTAAATGTCTAGTGCTTTCAGCTTCAGCACACTGGAATTACCCCATCCCTCTGAGGTATGGAGCATTTCTCCCCCAAAGTTACACAGCACCTTCTTGACTATTAAGGCAAGAATACAGAAAAGAAGAGGGATACTTGTATGCTTTGTTAAAAAGGTTTGTAACAGGATGACATAAAGTGCAATTGAGAAACAGTGCAATCGGATAGGAAGACATCTCGCCTGATATAAAGACATAAGATGGAAACGACTTGAGCTAATTGCAGCTTTTAGATGCTCATTGAGGTTGAAAAGACGAGAGCAGTTGGATGCAAGGCGTGAGAAGCAGGTGCAACACAAATAAGGGAAAGTGACACAAGAAAATCATCGAATTTCTGATAAAACGTCTGATGTTTTGATTTACTTCAGCATCCCACGCTTAACAAATATAGAACTGATAGGCTCATGTACTCTGATATTTATATTCACTGGCAATATTTCAAATAAAGAAAAGAAAAGGCAGACAGTAATCATTTTGAACTTAGTTATGTAGAAATGTAGAAACATGATTTTTTGGGACTGGAGACAAGTAGAGATGGTTTGACATTAGTGGATATTATGTTATAGGTTCATGTTAGACTAAGGTTAACTGTGCCTGGTTCAAACAGGTGGAGATGTTACTCAATGTTATGTTTCAAAATGCGTGTATTAAAGAGTTAATTCAATATTTGAAACTTTTAATTCCTAGCGTGGCATTGGCTGCTAATAACCTCCTTTACCCTCAAAGCCAAACAAAGTAGAGCCTTTTTTGTACATGCCTTTCATTAACAGCAACGTTTTCAAGTCAGTGCACAAAATTACAACAAGTGTCAGTGCGCTGTTTAACCATTCAGATGAATGACTGAGACAGGCTGAACCCCGGAGGTTCAATTACCTAAATCTATTCATTGTCTAAATGGAAAGTATTGACCAAATTGACACCACACAGGCATGTGAGGATGTCCTCCTGCAGGAAGCAACTTGCAGAGAGAAATCTGTCTTCAGCCTTCGGCACGCTGCTGGGGGGTAACAATTCACTACATCTGCTTTGTGAAGATTGTGACATCTGACAAAATCCAAAACTAATTTAGGAATTTACATTTTACATAAGATTCAATCCAATCTTTTGAAAAATCAAGACAGAAATTATGGTCATTTTGCAGCAGGTTTAGAAGTAGAAGAGAAGTAAACTGCTCTTAAGCCTGCAAATTGCACAGAAGCTGCGTAATCTTCTGTTTTGATTCATGCAGATGAAAGGAAAAGCAGTCTGTGTGACTAAGAGAAATGGCTTATTATGCAAAGTGGTCAAGAGTCTTTCCAAATTGAAGCTTTAATAGGCATTATTTAAAGAAAAAAGGTAATGGGATTGCAAAAATCTATTTAAATACCAAGTAATTTAAAGCAGAAATAATGCATTTATGAGATCTGCTCTTAGCAAAAGCTACATGTCCCAAAACCTTAAGATTCTCATGATTGCAGAGTGAACTTAGCTCATTAATCACATAAGAAGTCACTCAAAACCTAATGATGAAGTACCACTTACAGTTGGAGTAGGTGGGTTAAAAAAGTAAAATCAAAGACCAATTAAGTTACCAGTTAAATTGCAAACTAATGATACAACCCAACTTCAAAAAGCATTTGCACAAAGTCTTCACTTCTATATTTAATCCTATTCCTGTCCCCTTTCATGTGTACTGTACATTTTCAATGCACAGGACAGGAAGTATGTTCATTTAAGTGAGACACAAAGTAGAAAGGACTTTTTCAAATGCCCAAATGGTATCTCAGTGATAGAGCTTTTCTCTGCATCTATAAACCTACGAAACACAAGTGTATCATTAACTGGCAGGTCCCTCGAACATATTATCACACTGGTGGAGTGCTCTGAATAGATTATACACTGTGCCTGATAACTGTGTGGGATGTGTGTAGGAGTGGGCACAGAACGAAACCGCATCCATTGAATAACATCGACGACTAACAGCCGACGTCTTTATTTCATTTTCAGCAGCCCGTCGTCCCAGCTATTGTACTTTCAAGGCACTTACAGGTTTTTGAAGCAGTTAAAAAGTAAAGCATCGGGAACTTTTCACATCGTTCTCGTGGGAAATGTGAGTCGACTCAAGTGGTCAGATCCATCTCTGTCTGTCGAAAGCTTCTCTCTGTCAACAAATCAAGACATCCTTACAATCATTCAAACAAGTAAACCCCTGTGTTTGCCCTCTAAATCACAAATAATTACTATATTATAAACAAACAAAAACATCGGAAAGCTGTGACTCTAATTTTCTCTCTTTGAGTCATTTGAGGAGCCACAATCAGTAAATGTTTTAGCACTTCACCTTAGTTTCTGGCAAGATGATTTTAAAAAATATGTGAACAACAATTTTTTTTTGCATCGACTATAATTAGCAATGCAATTTTAAGCGTTTGGTTTTAGTGATTTTGTCTGTTTTGCATTGTTGCAAGTGTTTGTTCTATAAAAACAAATGAATGACATTGGGCAAATGACCTGAGCCGGAATGGATCTCGGGTCTCCTAAGTATGTGGTATGTGTTTACCGTAAACTTTCAGCTCCGACTTTAGCCTCTGACTGGCAGTTATCCCCGTGTCGTTAGACATTAGGTGATTAAATTGTCAATATTTATCCCTCCCCATTTCACGTTGCCTCCCTTTTCTCTGTTCCTTTTTTGTGCTGTAAAAACACATATTCAACGCTCAATATACACTTTGTTTTATCTGCAGCCTGATTAACAAGCTCTGTCAACCAATGGGAGTGCTCCATTCTCCTGAAGCGAGCTGTAATTGGCAAAGCTCCTGTTCAGGACTGAAAAATACTTGGGATTAAAGTCCTTGATAATAAAGCATAGATGACATCCTTGATACAGAATAAGACAGGACTCCATTTACAAAAGGCGTTATTGTTGTTTTTTTGGGCCACTTTGATTTTCAATTGATTGGTGCAATCAGTGACCCCTTACAATTTTTAACAATACTGCATTTATCCAATCTTCTGCACACATTGTGAGACAATTTTTTTTTTTTTTTTACATTTCAAGTTACATAAAACTCTTTCCACCTCATAATACGTACCTACAGGAGGTTAGGACTAATTAGCAATTAGTATATGTTTGCGCAGCCATTGGAAAGCCCTTTGTCAGAGATGTAATCATGTCTCAAATTAACACAACAAAAGGTTTAAGGATGAGGCTGATCTGAGGTCAGACCCAGCAACTCCCAAAAGATGACACCAGGAAGACAATACAGGTGCACAAGGCCGTATACCAAGAATACTAATGCTAAACACAGCCCTGTAATTCTAATTGAGTTCCTGTTAATCAATGAGACTGACAACAGGCAGGGCGAGCTCCGGAAGACTGGGAGGAAATCTATTAACATACACTATGTTGTTGCGCTTGTTAAAATAATGGAAAGAGCTTTGGAGGCGGGGGCGGCTGCGATTGGTGCATTGTTCTCCTATTGCTGTCGCTTGAGTTAATTGCAAATCCCAACCCTTTTAAAGCCTCATGGAAGTTGGTGCAGTTTGACAAGCTTTGCAGCAACTTGAACTCTACACTGGCAGTGAATAGTGTCTCTGGGTAATCCTAATTGAAAATATATTGGCCACGCAGCTTACATTGTTTTGGCACTTATTAAAAGGCACGTTGAAGGAGAATTCTACTGTGGTTTCTGCAATTGAAATAAGAAATAAACAAGAGTGTGAATCTCTCTGGCCTCGGGAAGACGGTAATGCTTGACTTGTCACTACCAGTCCTCTAATTGGGCCTAGGTGAAGACGGGGGAGGGGGCTTTGGGAAGTGACTTTTTAGATCTACCCCACAAAGCAGATTTAAGATGTATATTCCTGTTTTACTTATCATTTCTCTGTGATGGTACATTATCAGTAGATGCAAAAACTTGGGTCTCGGTTGTTGCAACAATCTCTTGGCAATGGCAGAGGCTGGGGAATTTGAATGTGCCATCTCATTGCGAATCATTAAAGCCTGTGCTAGACGCAACGGGACAAAGCAAAAGGAAGTGGGTGCTATCCTTTTGTGACAGAACGTTCACAAGCCTGAGTCCCACGGGTGCTGTGCAGAGAGACTCCACCGCCGCGCCTCATCCTCCCGCTCGACACGGACAGCGAAGAGTGACAGCCCCCAGGGACATTCACTCAGTCTGTCTGTTCTGTGGCAAACACACAACCATGTTCTGTCAGATACCGCTTCCCTTTTACTGGGCAGCCAAAGTTTTGTGGTAACATGAAACTTCCCAACCTCGTCACCTCTTATCTCTGCACTGTTTGTCAGGGTTTTTTTTCGTTTTGTTTTTTGAAATCCTGGCTCCAACACAAAAAACTGTTGCAAGGTTAGATTCTGGGGCAAGGTAAAAAGGTGTGACTATATGGTCCACGTGTGTCTGCCGTCTCGTGCAAATGCACAATCTTTGATTCATGGGTGTGGGAGGGGTTTTGGAGCAAAAAATAGCACTGTGTTTTAAAGGAAATGAGTTGGGTTGAGACGGCGTGGGTGTGTTGCTACAGGTGCTGGCGAGAAGATGAAAATCAATCCTGAGTGACAATTTTGAGAAATACTATATCAGTCAGATTTAAAAGCTTGATAAATACTAGAGCTCTGAAACTTACCTAGTTTATGGTCATCATGGAAGGTATTCATCTAATATAATGTGCTAGTCACAGAAGATGAGGTATTTCCTCCTCAGTCCACCCTCAGTCCACTAATGACCCACCTTCTCTTTATTTGACTTATGAACTAATTACACTCGATACATAGAAATAAAAAATGGATTGTGGAGCCTCAGAATATAAATGACTTGAGGTGTTACCAAAGCCTTTACATTATACGCTAGAAAATATAGCGGTCCTAAATATTTTTGTGTTGTAAATGTTCCCTCGAATGATGATTGCCTTAAATATTACATAACAATAAATATTACAGTGCATCTTTTTTCAAATTCATTGTACTGACCACTATTTTTCTTTTTGAATGTTTGTTGATGTTTGTGAGGGTCTGCTGTACAATTGCAGGCTCCAAAGCAGTGGGGAAATAACCTTGTTTTAACTCAATAGTCAGAAGCTGTGCTGATGGAACGTGCTGTGACAAAGACATGAATAAGGATGAAGGATTTCAAAGGATTTATGAAAGAGTGTGTTTGTAGTCCACGCCTCGAGGCTCTGAAACAATTCGCCCAAGGCAATGCGGCTGGTAGCCTGTAGGCTCTTTCAAGGTGCATCTTAATATTTACTTTTTTCATCAAAGAGCCTTTCCTGTTTTTACCTGAGACTTTTTGTTGAACATGTGTTTAGGCCTATACGACTGGTGTAAATGGGATTTCAGTATTCCACGTCCTTCTGTCAGAGCCTTATCAACTGGATTTTTGAAAGAGAATACACCTGAAGATTTTAGAACAAAACAGTTAAAGCTTTTTAATCCTAACACACAGCCTCCAGTCTGAACTCACATTTTGGGCCACTACCCTGGACAATTCCAGCTGAACATTTTAGCCATGCCATGCATTTCATTAATGTGACTCTGGTTGATTGAACTGCTCCACTGTCAGGTAAAAATAGTACCTAGGACATGATGTGTCTGCTTTCAGAGCTGTGAAAGTAGGACAAAGGCCCGAGGAGGCTAAGTGTTTCATTAGGGTTATAAAGTCGACACCTCCATTCGGAAATGTTACTGACATCGGCCCACAAGCCTCAGTGAAGACCGGCATTACATTTTGGCAAAATAAAAGGTATGCCTACTCTGGGAGCGGATTGGGATCACAGCAGACAATATTTACTACTTTCTCTTGACTTCATAATTAGCTTGTTGTCCAAAGTAATAATTCTCTAAACTTGACACTGGGCAGCAAAATGGGATTGTTATATTGGCTCTTTGAACAAATTTATGACTCAATCATTGGCAAAGGGTCAAGCTCTAAATATGATAAAAGTCTGAGTTTATCAATTTGTTGTAGTCCTTTAGTATAATCCTGATTCACTTCAACTGACAACTCATGATTCAGATTTAAAGGACCTATGTCAATACACATCTGATTTATTAGGCAGGTTAGACTAGTAGTGTTTACAGTGGTTCTCTGGTCTATTTCTTCCCACAGATCATGCACTGGTCTTTATCTGGATACAGTCTCTGTCCCTAATATTGTCCCTATATTTTTGTCCCTGGTCTTGTGTTGGTACACTCTAGTCCAAGCCATGACTTGGTCTCAGTCTGGTGTTGCCCACACTACAAAATTATTCATTATTTACCTTATTTTATTTTGTACTATTATCTATTTTATTTTGGACGTTTTGATTCAATTGATTCTGTCATCCAGATCAACATCAAAACTGTTTTTTAAAACATTGTTTTGTCAAAATGCATAACCCAAATCTACAGAGAATAGCTAGTTCATATCCCACGCAATTACAGATTGTGCGCATTCAGCATTTCCCGCCTTCAGAAGTCTGCCTTCACATCAGTTGAAACCTCTGATATTTAATCTTGCCAAAACCAATTAGGCTCACATAAATCTGTATCAAGTATTCCCACGTCAAGATGGAAAGTCTCCTCAGAGACACATGCCAGGACTGCAGAGTTAATTAATCCATGCAATCAGAGGTCTGTTGAAATAAGAGCTGAATGTTGCCCCTCCCAAGACAACTGTTAACAAAGCTGTTCAGTGCTTATTAGTTTAGCAAACTGCTTATCAAACAGGACTGACTCTGAAGCCTCTCCTCTGCTTCATGTGTTGCCTTGACTTTGCTAAAACATGGCCTGCACTGCACTGAGGTATGGGTCTTTGACATGCTGCCTGTGAAAAATGTATTAATCAAACACAACATGTAGTGAGTGGCATGCCTTCAAAACTAGTCTTAACATATGATTTATTTAATTGAGAAATGAACTGAAGCTTCTCATGGCAAGGTACATACAAAACAAATCTCTTCTTTGTTTGTATGTAGGTCAGAGCACATATGTGAACTTGAATCTGTCACAAAAGAGTAGTAATAGAGGGTCTCACACCTTGCAGCCTTGATGGTTAAAAGCATTTCTGCAGAACTGTATATACCTTAAACTTGAAGCTTCTAACTGTGGAGAATACAGACTTAAAAAAAAAAGTCACTTTGGAAAGTTGTTGTCAATGAGATCTCAGAAGTTAAAAATAAAAATAAAAATAATTACATTTGAATATGTCTCTGTAATTGGGTTGTGTTGTGACATCAATACGTAATCTCCAATTGTTTAACAGGTTGTTTCTGTTAAATGTAACCAATTACCACAAGTCCAGCTAAATGTTCCATATGTCAAACAAGAGCATTGCATTTGTACTGAATAATAACTATTCAGGTCTGATTGTGTGCAAAGGGAGAGTAGGAAACAAACAAAGAAACAAAGTGTTGGGTGACAGTGCTATCAGATTGCATTTCTAAGAATATTCCCTGACAAAGTCCACGGAGCCCCATTTCTGTTTACAAAGATGACACCAACTACTTTAAATTCAAGTCCCAGTATAGATTTACATGGGAAAACCAGGTATGTGGCTGTAGACAATGTAACAGTACTCTTCTGAATGTGATCTGAGGAGCATTATCTTACAAATGCATTACGATTCTGCCTATCTCCTTTGTTTGAGCTGTCTTCCTGGGATTGTGTCAGAAGTGAAGCATGTTCAAAGCAGCTGCAACACAGGCCCATTGTTCATCTAAACGTGGATCTAAAGTTATTTCCTGAGAGTGAAGTGATGTTGGCTTTAGAGAGTGACTCAGATGTTTGACTCATGCATAGTTTCAAGAAGGCACATGTTACCCATGGCAACTTTTTCCAAACTGAACATTATGTATCTGGGCAATGACAACAGGTGTTAGTCAGAACATCTTTAAAGTAACCTTGTGTAACTTTTAGCCAGTAGAGGGCGCAGATCCCTCTACACACTCTATTTTATTTTGAAGTGGAGACTGTCAAAACTGGCAAGTATGGAAGAAAGAACTTTGTGTTTTTTGTACAAATACGACTCTGCTAGGGTCCAGTGTTGTGGCCTATTTCCTCTCCCTCTATTTGAGTGCCGCAAAGCATGTCACTCACATAATGTCTTCCAATGAGACCGTGTTTCAGCGACAAGAATCTTTCCAGTTCAGGGGACTGTGTCAGTGAGACAGGCATGATTCTACTCATCTCATGTCTAAGAACCTTTAAATGATTATTGAAATATATATATTTTTGGAATAAAAGTTACACAGGGATGCTTGAACTCATTTGAAAGCACCATTTGAAATAATGATTTATTGTCTTTTGTAATTCTGTCACAGGATAACCATTTACTTTAACTCACAAAAAATTAGTTTAGCACAATGCAAATAAAAGAATACTACAATGTGCTGCAAATTGCTGCACATAACAAGGCTTTGTAAGCAAATGTGCACTTATGTCTCCAAATTATAGATCATGAGGATATGATCATGAAAGATCCAAGGGTGTTGTGTGGAGCATGAGGTCATGCTTTTCTCATGTCAGCATGCTATTATTTAGAGCACAATTAGGAACAAGGTGGATACAGATATCAATGCTGGGCTTGCACGCTGAGAGGCGACAATAAAGCACAATGAACGTCAAGACAATGGTAATTGCTTCTTTTATCACTGTGACACTGTAACTGATTTATTAATCCAGCTTCTTTTGGTGTGACTATACAAACTTTGACTGTGAGCTATAGCTTAACAAGAATATCTCAGGAAAACTATCTACATGTAATGCCATACCATTAGAGATTATATCACAGAATAATCAGTGATTGATTTTAGTTCTCATACAAATCTTTTCCAGGATGGGGGTATAATGTTCCATAAAGTGCTCTTTGGGCTTTTTTGTGCTGCTTATTCACTTAGTCACATTCTCTCACACATTTAGTGTTAATAAATGCCATGATACACAAATACAATACAATATATATCATCCTTAAACATTACACGTAAAGTCAAAGCTTTACACTTCACACTATCAGGTGGTCAGATACTCTTTGGTGTATTGATGCAACTGTCAGGGTGTTTTACTTTTTTCCAACAGACATTCATTGTTCATGACACGAAGCACCTGAGGCAAAAGAGAGGTATTTAAATTCTGAGTGCAGCTCAACGAGGGAATGGTTTCCAAACTCTGTGGCTGTGGTGGTCGAGAGTGGGTGTTTCATTTGAAAAAGAACTGTTCAATTTCAGCAGAACAGCTTGAGATAAAACACCCAAGAGCAAAAAAGGGGTTTTGATCTTGTATGCCATAACAAAACACTATTAACTGCTATGTATCATATGTATTGGCTTTGTAGTGTGTGGGTGTTTTTAAATCTAATGCTATATGCTATATTGACCACTGGTACCTGTTTATGAATTATTCAATAGAAACACTTGCTGCCAATATTGTAGAATTTTATTTTTAAATATAATGACACCATGAAATTATTACCAAAGACAGCGGGTTATTGTTAGAAAATGCTGTTTTGTAATAGAATTTTGTGCCAGAATACAGGGACCTGAGCTTCTCTAGTTTCTCTCAAATGACATCTGGTGTAGAAAATATCAAAACTAGCAGGATGTGGTTTTCATTTCAGTTGTTCTCAATAATAAATCTTCATTTATGTAACATCCTACCTCTTGCTCTTTGTGTTTCCCCCTACGCTTGGTCTCTGCACAGTCACAGAGCCATTCATTCTGCCATCGATTCAACCAACTGACTCAGCCAGTCAATCATTTTGGCAACATCCCGTCGCTCAGGATCCAAGTGTGCCATGTGTATTAAATCATGTACATCCTCCAAGTGCCCATTTGTCTCCTCTGTTTACTTTTGACATGGCACAAGGACCAGGACATACTATTTGTCTCTCACCTGAAGGACAGTAGATCTAATTTTACGGAAAATTATAGTATTCTGCCACAACTTTTTGATTTAAAATGAAAGATGGAGGGTTTAAATCTAAGTTATGTTCAAATCTTTACCCTCCCGATTTGACGCTTGGAAGCATTTTATTTATTCTCACACAGTATGGCTTTTTTCATTTGGTTATCTTCATCAAATATTTATACATACTCTTATTATAAAATTTAAAGCCTGACACATTGCTGCTCAGTCTGTCTTGTTGATTTCTTTGCTGTTGGCAGTGTGAGGCCCCAGAAGGGGAGAAGAATCCAATCCAGCAGTCCCACCTACACAAAAAAACTTCCTTGAATACTTATCCTTTGTATTTGTCACGTAAACCATCTGTTTAAGTCGAGATTAATTTAGGTTAATGCATATACCACAGCACATCTTCTCCAAGGGCATTCTTCATCTCTTGTGGTGGTGGGGGCACTCATGAAATCTATCTTAATGTGACTCTGTGACTGTTGTAGTCGCAGTGTCACATGAACTTGATGGCTGCATTTATTTAAATCCAATCTGACTCAAACCAGTTCTGGTCATTATAGACACATGACGTGGTGCTTCATTGTGCTAAACCTAAAAGCTACCATCAGGTTTTGGAGCGTGACTCATCGACCATGCCACATGCAGGAGGTCCTCAAGGGTCCAATTAGCAATGTCACAACCCCAGTTGTCATAGCGTTTAATGGGGCGTCCTGGGGGCCTTCTGCTCCATATAGCATGGAAGTTAAAGACCACTGAACCTGTGAACACATATTCATCTGGAAATGTAGATGTGATTTGAACTACTGTCACCCTCTTGTTACTTTTGAGAGCACTTAGAGAGTTCAGTAGGTGGGGCACAAAAACAAGAATAAATGGACAAGGTCTTGTGCTATTTATAGGCATATGACGAGGTAAAAGAAGGGGTAGGTTGATAACTGCTGCATGTCCATGAAGATAATTATAGCTTGACACCACTGGTCATGATCATTAAAGACCTCTAGTTGGCCTCGGCGCTGTTCAAAGCGGGAGTGATTCCCTTGAGGTATTCCAACATATACCTCTTACGTCAGCACTCATTAATATCTCTTTAACCATTTTATTGCACAATGAACAAAAGTTAACAGTAATAATAATTTGTCATTTGATTGAAACTAGTATGTAAAGTATTTCAGTGTGTCTGCTGGGGCACTGGCCAGTTACACCCACTGTTATTATTAATGTTGTGAGGTATCCAGAAATGTCCACATTACTTGAACAAACGATATGGCACCTACTGACAGGCCTCATCAGCATCATTCAACTGTACACACTAATTCACTTATCTGCCCCAACTGTACAGGTCTGGGGCTATTTCATGGCATCACTGTCTTCATTGGCAGTTTATATTAGTTGCCCTGTTGTTTTGTAATGACACAAATTATTAAAATTATGACCAATGCAGAAAACAGAGAGAAACTGGCATGACATGCAGCGGTATTAATGATTTTAATTTAATTAATCTGTGGTATGTTCTTGTTTGAGGTGAACCAGTGAGGCACCACAGTCCTGCTGGACAAACAAGTTGTTAAGAAAGGGTTTGCAAATAGTATTGATCTTTTTGTGTTTAAAAGTAGGGACATGGTGTGGAAGGAAGCATTCAGATAAACAGCATTACTTCATTGTGTTGGTGTCATTTTGTCCTAAAGCATTAAACAAGAAATGAGACTGAACCAAGTAATAAAAGCATAGAATTCTTGATGGATTAACAGGATTTACTTCAATAATTCCCTCAATGCTTAGATGGAACTGCAGTAATCATCATATGGACTAAGGCTGTATACATGAAGACGTATGGTGAACAGACTAGTATTAAACACTTGACCTTGTGGGACCGTTTTAATGAGGAAAACCTTTTGAGAACTGGTCCACCTCTCTAGTATTTCATTAAACATAATGATTTCCTTTAATTGTGCCTAAAGGTCGTGCAATAACCTGTTGAATCAACAGCAGTGGTACTACTCACCTATTTACAATGAGCCTGGTCGGAAAACAGATCTACATTTCCAAGTCTTGGATATCTTGCAGTCTCAGATGACACCTGTGTGCTGATATGATTCTGTTTGGTTCATTAAAACAAATCATTTTAAACCAGGAGGAACTATTTTGTCCTAACAAAGAGGTTCCCTTTGTGTTTAGCCAAATCAAATATTAAAATAAAATTTTTTTCTAGATCAATTTTCATTTGTAAGCCAACCTAGATGTGCAAAGTTATTCTTTTTTTTTCATTTTCAACAATTAATTTGGAGCATATTCTAGAGCAAGGACCGTGTGATTCATCATTTATCATTTGGAAGTAAGTAACTTTCCAAGTTTTATGATTGGTGTCAGTTCTGCTTTGCTTTCTCGTTTCTCATGGAAAATGTATCTACTTCAGTTGACCCTGGCTGACTTTTTGAGAAATGCACAGCCAATGCATGAAATCTCTTTGTTAATGTCAGAGACAGCAAAAAATTGGAGGAATATTTAAATGCCCAAATCTACTAGCCCTTATGTTTTAAATATTTATCTTAGACAACAGTCAGTTTCAGTTGGACCTCAGATCTTTATGTTGCTGGTTAGGTCAGTGGTGGGCAAACTATGGCCCGAGGGCCAAATATGGCCTTGTGAGCTGTTTAATCTGGCCTGCCGAGAAGTCTGATCAAAGGCCTTCATTTTATCTTCTATTTTATTCTAACTATCAACTATTAAGGAGTAAACAACAAGGTAAGTTATTTGCTTTCAAGCAAATTATCAAAAGCCATCAATGAACAAAAAGACAAAAAACATGGCAGAGACTGTAGGACGTCCAGAAAGCCAAGACACATTGCATTTTTACAAAACACAAATTCATTTAAGTTCTATTTGTCAACACTGGATGATAATAATAACACAAAAGACACTCCACAGCTGGCTTTCACATGCCTTCATATTATTTTACAGTTTATTATATGTATGTCAGTTCACCACCCTATACCAATCTGCTACAGCCCTGGGCCATCTGTCACACTTTAAAACACAGTGTGGCCCTTGGGCCAAAATGTGTGCCCACCCCCAGGGTCAGGTAGAACATTATGCTCCTCAACATTTTAATGCTTTTACAGCACCTTTTTCAATATGTCACTGGTTTTTAAGTATAAAACAAGTAATCTTAAGATTTTAAAACGCTACAACAATCTTTGCAAACATAATTCACAGCTCGTTCCAAAGCATAATCCAGCAACCAGATGAAGTCTCATTTCATTTATTTTCAATTCCTTTCAAGATATTTTAGCCAAATCTTCATGTTCTGAGCTTGATTGAATCAATGCATGCCACTAAATGCTTATTTTCATTTACCTCACACTCTTAACATTTAACTTGAGGACTATGTGCTGATTGTCCAAGATGTGTCGACGTAATCTTTTCCACTGTATGGTTTCTCCTGTTGCAACAAATTTCCTTTGGTTTTTTCTCCAAGTGTGCTCTTGTAATGTGCAACATGGGAGCAACATAAAACTGCAATGCACTGTACTACTTCTGCTGTATTATTGTGATTTTAAGACATTCTTCACTTAGGGTGCTCACAAGCAATAAATGCAACTCCAACAAGAGTAATAGTGTTATTAAGTACTTATAAATATATAAAGAGATGCTTGCTTTGATTTATTAAATTAATTCACCTTAGCAGATCTATTTAATATTAGATTACATGTGAGGATATAAAAGTCAAGACGTGGGTATGTTCTGCTTTTATTGTCCAACGCAGTTTGACTGTACTACAGAGGATTTACAGAATGAGCTTTTGTCTGAGCAGAAAACTTGTCCCGTCAGCACATACCTCTGTGGCTCTGACATTAAAAGCCATATATTGCGTGACCACTCCATTGAAGGGAAGCAGCGTAGCATATGCTGGTTCCTTGTGATCTGAATAATGTCCAGAGGCATTGTTTTCTAAAGATCAGAGCAGCAGACAGCCCATGTGCCTCCAGCTACAATTTCATTTGGGTGCAGCTCATGTGAAGTTGAATCTGTGCAGTGGACACTGATCCGTGTCAAAATGGGACGACACACTAAACAATATTCAATGCATTTTTTTGTTTATACTGGACTGAAATGTTACCAGATACGTGTTAAAGGTTAATTCTGGGTAATTCTGACACTAATGTCACTACATTTCTCTGATAAATACTTGCAAAAATGGCTGATTGTGGAAAAAAGTCAACACTTGCATTTGCATTATATCAAATAAGTTAACATTATGGTCATGTTAATTGTTTAGACAAATCTAAAAAATGTGATCACATTGCGCTGTAGTGTAAATGCAGCCCTAATGCCATGATTTTTCTTGTGTCAGCATTATGGTGAGTGAAGGGCCCTCAAAGGCTTCATGAATCAAAGGAGGCCAAAAGCATGATGAAAGGGTGTTTGGCTCTCTTCAGGGACATCTGGCACAGTTATGTGACGGTACAGCTATATCATGTGTCCCCGAGGACTCTCTTAGTGCCTATGTGACCATAACTGTAAAACTCAACAACATGACAAGCACCTCTTTATTGCTCTTATAAGGACTTGCTGTATAATAGTATTACAAATAATGCAGTCACAGGCCACACTTTTATAAACCCTCACTTAATTTTTGGCACTTCATATTCTAGCATTGTGTAGCCTCCAGTTTTACAGCCAACATTTTAGACCAAGTTAAGTCTGAAGGTTACTTCAACTATTCATTATGATTTATGCACATGCATCTAAATTTGTTACAAGGCATTATTGTAAATAATATTGTGTAAAGTATTATTTGTTATAGTTAATAGTGTTTTAAAATAGTGTTCAACACCATATCTATCATATGTATGAATCATGCTTAGAAAATGGCTGCTGAATGGACTTAATGGGCTCAGTATTGTCCATTGTATATGTTGTTGCCTTTGGTTTAACATAACACACTCTTCCCACATCTTTCCTTGTGGTAAACAATCAGTGGAAGTAATAATAGTGACTTTTGAGAGACAAAGCAGACCAGAACCCACTATTTGCAAGAAGAAAGAAATAGGTGAGTGTGCCAGAGTGAGGCTGCACATACTGCCTGCTGTGGAAGCATTATTACAAGCCATTTTGTTGCATGGCTTAGTTTTCTGATGAAGCTGCCATTGCCTGAGCAATGATGCGATGTGTTGGAAAGCAAGCCTGTATGGCCATTGTATCAGCGGGCACTAGATGATAATCTTGCAGAGTCGGCACTGAAAAGGATAATCAACTTGCTTATAGCTGTAGTGAGAGGAAAGAGTACAAGATCCAAGTCGCAGAGGCTTTTTAATAATTAATACAATAGCAGCAGCCTATTCCATGTGGGCAGCGTTAACCTGCTGCTCGGCCTCTCAGAGCTGGAAAGACACTGCAGGAGGCTCTTATGGCCTAATGTACTCTGTAAAGTGTCGCTGTTCGACCCATAGAGAAAAGCCATTTTCATCATCACTCTGACAGTACCCATGTAAAATCTAGACAGAGGGACAAATTGCTACAGATAGTAAAAGGCCATCTGGCAGAGTCATCTCCAAAACAATACCCATATAATATACAATACAAATATAATGCTTGTTTTATTTTCTTCCGCTTCTTCTTGTGCTTTTGGCAAGTTAAACTGTATATTTACATGAATTACACCAACAATACCATTTCTATTGCTATAATGTGAAGTGTTTACGTCGGTACATCACTTGTCATAGCTTATGGTTGAGAGGAAATTAAAAAGGAAAAGGCAAAACAAAACCTTGCTAACACATCTGAATGCCAAATATTATCTTCCGCAAAAAAAATAGTTTAACAAAAAGTAAAAAAGAAAAAAAATGACCATGTTTTACCATTCAGCTTCAAGCCTGTGGCGACATGCAGCTTCATTATGCAGTAGGATCTGTCAAAAAAGTTGGCTTTTTGTGACTTTGTATCCACTTGTAAGAAATGCTTTTGAAAAAGTGTCTTTCAGAGACGTGTGTTTACATTTTCTTTATCTCATACTGCCACTAGCTGTGCTGCTTGAATAATGTATAATGATAAAAATAACACATAGAAATAAGTAAATAAGTCAGTTGGGTTCTTGGGGCTATGATTGACCTCTGATATTATACAAGCACTTAAGGTAAAAGCATATTTAGTTGTACAGATCGCACAGATGGCATCTCTGTTCGTGAAACATTGCATCAACATAACCTGTAAAAGCTCTCTGAACCAAGAAAAGCTTGAGGAAATCAGTGGATATATAACAGCAGTTAGATCTTAAAGCTACAGTGATGACACTGGGACATCAACCAACTAAATGTGGATCAAATGTGTTTTATTTCATACACATCAGGTTAATAACAGATAACCTAGCCTTGACCTAACAATGTGATTGTTGATCACAGCTATAGAAGTCAACTAAAGCAGCCAGAGCTGAGAGAGGAGCCTGTGTCATGTCAGCATGAAGCAGCTGCCACACCAGCTGACCCTGCAGGGAACCAGGAGGCCTGGCCCCTGAGGTTAATTAGCCCGGACAGCCTAGTGGTCCATCATACCCAGTGCAGGAGTTAGCATCTCTGTGTCTGCCTGACAGCCGTGTGGCACTATATTGACATAAATACACATCAGGAAGTCTTTTGTTGTAATAGTGTTCAAGTAAAATACAATACAATTCCTAAAAACCACTGCAGACATGAGGACGAACATGAAAACCCCAGCGACAGCTCAATTATCCTCACATCAATCAGTGGGGGTTGTGATTGGCTTCGTAAATGGAGCTAGACTGATGTGCTGCGGTGGATCGATGGCCCAGCGGTCTGCTTCTCAGACAAGTCCATTGCCATCGCCACCAGCACCACACCACACAGAGCTGCTTGTCTGTTAACACGCTGATGAGGTAAAAAATAATGCAGATTGTGCAATGCGTAACACTTTGATCATTGATGTTTTGTCAAAAAATTGTAGATGTGCACATTTTTCTATGGAAAGGCAAGTATGTAGATAAGGGATTTCTTTTGTATCAAGTAATGGTCTTGGTCTTGATTCAATTAATGTTGCTAAAGGTCTTGGTCTTAATGCACTGCTAGTCTTGACTATATTATCGTTTACATACAGATACAACTCCCAAAGGAAAATACTGTGGACAGATTTCACATTAAATGAATATACAGTGAGAGTGAAGCCATGGTTTCACAACACTGCAGTCAGTGCATTAACCAAAATCACAAATGGTAAATGGCATGTCTGTCCCTGCTCTTATGTACCTGTATTTTGGACCTATGAATGCTGTTGCCTGGGCACCACCACTGATGGGCGAATGGCTGCAGATCCAGTGGAATGCAACCTCAGGGCCAGCGACTGTTGCCAGGGCGATGAGTCCTCTGGAGTGTGATGTGACCAGCTTGGACAGCGCACATGCCTGAAGAGGATGGGACCGTGAGCAGAGGAAGCGCACCGTGGGAGAGAAATTGAACACTCTGCAGCCTTTGAAGATGTTAAAGTATAAGCTAGAAAGTTAGGAAGATGAGACCTGACAGTGTGTAAAGGTTTTACCCACATGTGTGCCACCTGAACTTGAGATTAGATGTGTTTCATACAGTAATGTAAAGCATGGAAGTGGAAACATTCCCGGGTAATACCAAAGCTCAAAAGAGAAAAAAATTACTTGAAGAAAATGAACACATTAAGTATTTTGAAGTCAGCAGGATGTGAGTATTGACATTTTGGCAGAATTTCTATAAAATATTTTCTTGCTGTGGATCATATATTTTTTGTCAAAGTTGATATTGTGTCGATACTTGTGTTAAGAGTTGTTTTATCGATTCTGTTTTGCTTGTTAGGTGGAGTTACAAGGCCACCCAAACTCACCCAAAAGAGGACACAGGCAGAAAACACTAGAAAAACTGTAGCGAGCACACTGACTTGGGGCAGCACACTCTTAAATAATGAGCTGACCTCAGTTAACCTAAACACAGTCTACAGTGAATTGGACTTGCTTGCTCTAAGATCTAAAATGCTAAAGATACCCTACACCCCTACCCTTCCCCGAAAGATGTTATGCCTCAGACATAAAATCAAAATCCAGTCTCATTTGAGTGGAAAAGCAGTTCAAGAACTATTCTTTCCAAAGACACCTCATATTTTTCTGCCAAATCCTTTCACATGTCAAGAATAATAAGTCAGCAACATGAGAAAATCTTCAAACTAAGCAACAGCGCCCAAACTAACTGTGCCATCACTGAACCACTTGACAAGGTTAAAGAAAAATTGACAGAGAGAAATCTTTGTTGACATTGTTGACTTTGTAGCATTCTTCTTGTGTCCACAGGCCAACCCACTGGCATTCACCTATACAGACGATGGTATTCTGACAGACAAATAACATTGTAAGGTCAACAAATCAGGCTGTTCTGCTTGTGAGGCATTGGTAACATCCCATGTCTCTAAAATACTACCGATCTGAAAGTTGACATTCCAGTCCAATGCACATATGCCTCTATCCCCAGGCACTTCCACAAAGAGGCCATTCAAGAACATTGGAGAGCAGCTTGCTAAAGGCTGTCAAGTGAAGTCAAAGTCACAATTTATAGCACCTACATCACAAAAAAGCACACCAGATTCACCGGATTCAAAGACAGAAACGACAACTGCACAACACTAAGACCTGAAAACGGTGTTATATCTGTCAAACTAGCTGTAAACAGATGAAAATAAACAGACACTTGGATTAATGTTCCTCGTCCTAAGATCACATAAAGACATATTTTAAGCCTCATTTTGACTAGTGGGTAATGGGTCGGTTCAGTGCAGCTCAGTTTACCAAGGCTTGCACTTCTTCTGTTGTGGGTCCAGCAGAATGGCATCTACTACTGGATATAAACGGTGATGTCACAAAAACTTTCTGAACATTTTATTAATAGAAAAGCACCAATTTCTACTACTACAACTATTTAGTGACTCATACTCATATTTATGAACTATTTAATATCACAAGTTCTGCTGGAGTTTAATGCAACAACATTTGTCACAAGAACAAAACATACTTTATTTGAAAATGTTTGGAACCCCAGGCCAAGGCATTCCCACAGTAATATTATGAAATACACTTCTGGGGAAAGCTTCGGACACCTTTTGGTAATACCCTGTTGTACTGTCCCGCTCCGGTGGAAACAAGGCTTGAGAGAACCACACTGTTCTAGTTCTGGTCTGTACCACAGAGTGTGTGGATACTGCCGTCAACTTTTCAGAAGCTCTCACTTTCTGGTCCTTGAAGTGAAGGTCAGTCTGGCTAGACTTTTGGGATTCTTTTACAAAAGTTTTCTACTTGGGATAGTCAAAAATTTGTCAAAGTTGTTTCTAAGTCATCTCCAACCCAGTCTGAGAGAAAAAGAAACGCAGCTATGACAGAAGCTTGTCAGAAATTGGAGATTGTATCTATGCTTCTGTCAGAAAAACACACACCTTTATTTGAACAACATCTTAAGTGTTGAGTCCAGCAAAGCAGTGCTTAGGGTTTTCACCTGTGTTTTGTAGGAATTCATTTATCTCTTGTTCAACAGCTCCTGCGACCTGTAAAAATGTCAAGCTCTTTGTAGTTTGAATTCAGATTAGTCAAAGTAATTGTCTGTAGAAATCTGATCAATTGTCTTGTCTGCATCGTGTCATAAAATCTGTGCGAGTATTTTGCTGACTTTTATTAACAACTGTGAACAGTGGTGTCTGCTGCAGCTACTTTAGGGACCTTTCTTAAGAGGATTGTCTTTTCTTGTTTATCTTTGAGCACAGATGTAATGGTAACTGTGTTATAAGAACATAAAAATAATAGACAGAGGGTCCAGGGGCTCTATAATCCCAGTCCGACTGCTCTTTGCAATCTCGAAAGTCTGTTGTACGTCCATGTGGGTAACACTGAAGTGTAGTCTATATATAAAAACCCTAATGGAGCCTGAGAGTAGTACTGGAGCATATACAGATATGTAGGATACATCAGTTAATACCGCTCAAAATGGTGTTATCAATCACATCTTTGCAGGGAAAGCTCTCATTTCTAATATGATCACCATTCCAGTCTATTCAACAGCACTCTCACGTCCTCTCCTGTGCATCATCATCACAAAGACAAGGGTGCTTTTAAGGAGTCATTTTTTTTCCTGGACACTGTCTGCAGTGACCAGGGCCCATTGCCTCTGTACAAATTGGCTTTCGGTTCCCGGTCATCAAAGATAATATGTTTCAATCTAAAATGTAACAAATAACTCTCATCTGCCCACATTAGTCGTCATCCTCTCGCCTTGAATGCAGTCTCTCCTTGTTAATCACCTTGTTCATGCATGACACTCCATCATCAGCCGCTGCAATAAGATAGGATGTGTAGAAAATGGCCTCATTAAATGTTATAACTGATTCCCACAAAAGCTTCTCAACTCATTTGAAAAGCATTAATGGGAAAACATCCGCCTTATCTGCTCTGTCACATGCATTGTACCTGTTTGAAAAGTTTTTTGAAATGAAGATGTTTTTATTTGAAGTTTTCGGATGTCATTTTGTGCCTAATCAAATGCAGCAGGTGGCGAGGAAATGCGCATCTCAGCAATCATCTCCATTGACATGTGTTAATAGCTCATCAGACTAAATTGTAATAATAACTGCTTTCAGGAGTCATGATTGCACATACTTCAGGGTTGTGGTGTCTAATAGAGCTGTGCTTAATTCCTGAGTCGTGCAGCGAGTAAATGTTGTCAGAACCTGCATCGATGTCAGACCATTAAAATGTCAGATAGTCTGATAATAATATGTACAGGCTGGAGAGCACCACTTTTATCTATTTTTATTGAATGATAACGTCTTCTTTTAACCTGTTTTCTAATTGCAGATGTAAACTAAAGCCTTTTAATTCCGAGAGTGAGTGTCAAGTACTTCCATTAAACACAGTGCTTTTAAATCTGAAACTATAGACATTTACTGCAGTCTGTGCTTATGAGTCATTTGAGGTTTCTTCTTTCTTCTTTTTTTCAAGGTTTAGAAAGTCATTACTCATAATTCTGTATGTTGTAAGCAGAAACCTTTAGGCCACTAATTTCTCAGAGTTTATATTCCACTAAAAAAAAACCAAATATTGTAATTTATTTAATCACAAAATCTAAAAATGCAACCTTCAAGGCAATAACAGGCATATAAAAACGACTTGGTCTGGGTTCATTTTACTTTGAAGTCTTAAAATGTTATGCCTCCTGCTCATTTAGATGTGCATATTGATATTTAATAAAACTCATTTACAACTTGATGTTTCTGGAGGTTTCTCATTTATTTTGCAGCGTTTCTATTTCTCTAAGAAAATGGCAACAGAGCACATTTATTATGAGGAAAAGAAATATCTAAAAAACTGGAGACTGACTTTGGATAAGAATGGTATGAATGGTTGTGGTATGGTTATACAAACAGTAAATTAATCAAAGACTTTAATTAACTCTCATTAAATACTCTCTGAGGTCTAAATAGCACTGACACTGTAATTACTATATCAAGCGTTGCAAAGAACAGAACCTCTGTCATTTGGATACACAATGGATCATTAAGTAAATAAAGGTAAAAAAAAAAGTTAAATAAAGAAAGTCACCAGAAATACACCAGAAGCCTGTTTGGCAGTCCCCAGGCCAGGTCATCCCCTGCAGTTGAAACACAGCTTTAAAACAGAGTTATAAATAGTGGATCAGTGCTTATGTGACTAAAGTCAAATAAGACCCTTTGATTAGGTGGGTCTGGGTCCACTCCCTGCACGGTTCGATTAAAATGTGGACCCCTCACAAACCCCAGACGTCTAATTAGACCAAAAACAAGGAACAATGTTCCAAATTGAGCAGAGGCAAATCATGGAGCAATGAGAAGGTCCAATATAACATGAATGAGGCATTTCTGTTTGGTGCACACTGACTTTACAGCAACACTTATCCATCATATTCAGCATCACCACCATCATTGCTGTTATTTAAACTTATACTCATTATTGTCATTCAGATATACAAACAAATTTATATAGAACAAAATGTTGTTGCCTTGGCTAATCATAGTAATACATGCTGCAGACTAATACATGTTGAAGTGGGTAGTTAGATTTTTATTGGGTAGATTTTCATCATTACGTATATGTCATGCCCACTCACTCTCCTCTGACAGCGCCATCTAGTGAGTCGGTGTATTTTGTCATGGCTCTGTGTAACAACTGCAGACCAGTGCTAAGACATGGTTGTCTGTTAGTGTCTTTGTCTAAGTGCTAGCCTTGCAATTAACTGACAATTGTCCAGGGTGTGCACCCCCTCGCCCCCAAAGCAGCTGGGACAGGCTCCAGCATCCTGCCTATCTATAATAACTACCTACAGCAGGAACTATAATAACTACCTACAGCAGGTCACTCTAAACAAATACAGCTTTATTTTTAATAAAAGTAAAATAAAAAGTAAATAAAAGTAAAGCACCTCTTTAGATCTGCAGCTTCTCCTGCCGTCGTCTTTCATTAATACCCAGTGCTGCACGGCTCCTGCAGTAATTGACAAGTGGGTGAGCAATGAGTTACAGTGCTGAGCTCCATGGACAGGGCGGCTGTAGGGAATATCAAGAACTGATCAATATTGATAGCAAACAGCCTAAATTAGAGGAGCAGACGATCGGAGGGAGATTCCTGTTTAACAGTCTGCAGGCGAGGGGCTTCAAGACTGAATGAGTAGCACTGGGAGTTTTAATAACACACAATCAATGAGCGCTGCCCACAGACCTTTCAGAGTAAAGTTATTAATTGGGGGAATGAACAATGCTAAAACTGTGACGGAAAAGGACCCAGAGCTGGAGTGATCCCTGGCCTGTTTGTATTAATGTTTTGTAGTTCACTGTTGGATTGGGAAGCAGTGGAACAATCCAATCCATGGTCTCCTGTGTACCAGCAGACTGCGGCATCTTGTTAGTGCTTTACATAATACAAAGGTTACTCCGCACTGAAGCTTTGTCCTCTGTTACCCCGTCAGCTGAGGATTGCTCCCCAAACAGAGCCGCGTGATTTATCTCAAAATCTATTATCAAAATGAGTAGGCACAAAGCAGGGCTCATAACTCAATTGGCACTTTATGGTGTTTGTTATTGGGGAAAGGAGAGAGTGGAGATGAAAATATAAGGTCCCTGACAGAGGCGCTAATAGAGCTATGGGCCTATAGATGTAAAACACACAATGAGTGCACACGCGTTTGAAGGCAGCTGGATGAAAGTGACAGGGTAAATGAGCTGTTTGGGTGTAACAAAGCTCGGAAAGAACTCGTATCCCTTGATGCATCGGTACTTGTGATGTAAATGAGGACGGACGATATTTAGAGCATCACCTCCAGTCTGTGCCATGTCGGACCATAAAACATGTCATTACGTCTAGACGTAAACTTATTAGCCCGTGGCGTCTTATCATTTTGTTCGTCATAATAGAGTGATCTGAAATCCTTTTAACAGCTGACCATCACTGCACCGCATCGTGAATCTTCTCATTGACTTGTCGAAAGGATTTAAAGACGTTTCTCCTCTTCGTCATCTCAGGGGGCGGAGAGTATTCCTCCTGGAAACAGCTGAAGCCAAGGTTACTCTGCTAAAATGCTGCATGTTGAGGGCAGGCCAGAATAAATGGCTTTGTGCTTGAGATGCAGTTCACGCCGTAACAACAAGCAGGACAAAGATACAAACATGGCCCTCGAAAGAAAGGATGAGGGCATAAATTGTTTCTTCCAGTATTTTTCTTTTGTCCTGAACAAGCAGCCTGTTTACCACTGACTTTCATTGTGGTTTTGTCTCTTTGTATTTGACTCAAAGGAGAAAAAAAAAAAGAAAAAAAAGAAGCATGTTTGACTTTTTCAACTTGCATGTACGTACAATAGCAGAATATTTACCCACTAATATGCATGTGCACTTCAGTTTATATAAGGCTGATTGTTTAGGCCTTCAACACTTTGGAAATAAAACTATATATTTTTTTACTCTCACCTTTATTGTTTCATTATTGAGGAGGCAAAAGCAGGTTTGACCATTCCTGTATTGTTGCAGCAGTGACGTCTTTAGAATTATATGAGTCATGCTGGGTCATGTCACAAATGTTCTCAGATGAATAAAAATGTGCCCATTATACTTGAAAAATCACACTTTTCAGTCACAGTAATGAAACTATATATAATTAAAATGACGTCCAAACTTTGTAGTCCTTCAGTATGTAGTCTTTCAAGAGTGGTTGACTCATAACATTGATATATGTTCTAACTTCAAGGTCTTTCATTTTATATTTTGACCTTTGAGATTTGAAAAAGCACCACTTTCAGAGATAGTACAACATGGGACCTGTAGGTGAGATGGTCACTACAGATTGTACTGTTGTGTCTGTTATTGTCTGTCTCTCCAACCAGCTACAATAGAATCTGAATATGATGATGATATGATGATGGAGAAGATGTTATACTTTGAGAATCAGTCTTTTTTTAGCGCTGTGCCCATCATAAAGGAGTCAAAACCATTTTCTATTTCTGTTGATGTGATGCAGTTTGTGGTGCAGACACTCTTTTCAATGTAATTCTAGCAAATGATAAGAGATATGTTATCTTCTATGAAATGGTTATTAACATTACTGATGCCCTGTTTGTAAAATGACACTGCAGATAATGTACTGCTAAAAGAAGGATGTTGTGTGTTGATGTTTCCAGCTGGAGCTTCCTCAGATATGAATGCATTATTGGTGAATATTTCAGTAATTAAAGGAGCCTTCCTAAAGTTCATCGTCATCATGGTATTGTGAATGCAAAAAAGCAGAGCACTTCATTGAGGGGTGACACTTTGGCATTTCATCAGAGTGATCCAATCCGAGTGTTTTTCAAGATGAGAGAGGGCAGGTTGAGACGCCGCCACCTCAGCCGCGTCATCAGCCGCTGCTTCAGCCGCGCTCGGCTAAATGAGCTTCAGGCTTCAGTCACTCAGTTGATCTGTTGTTTAGAGCAAACACCAACCAAGGTGAAAGGGCCAAGCATGTCCAAATCCACAGCTTAGAACATGGTTTCAGCATGAATTAATGCCACTGTGCTTGAGGGAATATAAAAGAAATGCTTTTCATGGGGGATGAAAAGGTCATTGCTTGAAAAAGTGGGACAGCTGTGTGATGTCGAAACTGCACAAAGTAGTAATTTCCTGAGATATTGTACTTAAATACAATGTGAATGTTCAATAAGTAAACATAATTGTGTTGGCAGAAATGAAATGACTCCGAAGGTCCGAGGTAATGAAAGTGTACTTTTTTCTGTGGTGTTGTCCTATGGTTTTCACAAAACACTTTCAAATGCATCACTGCAAATTATTATTATAAGTATTCTGACATCAATTCATGTCATTTTACTCGGGAATGAAAGCAATTATGGAAACGTTCCATGTCTTTGTATGAAACTAACAAAAATGCAGTAATTTGGGCTGAATATGTAATGAATTAGTTTCCAAATAGTTTTCACCATTCAAACTATTCACACACTCAATGCTAAGTAAAAATGCTACTGCTGAGCCTTTATAATCAGTGGGATCGTTGACGTCAGCAGTTGTCATTTTCTATTGTTGTACTTGAATATACACTGGGCCATTAAAACATGCCACATCCAGTTTAAGGAAATCATTAAATTAAATTATTGTGTGCAATGAAGTATATCTGAAATCCAGCAATACAAGGGAAAATTCTATTACTGTAGGCAATAAAGTAACATTATAATAGCAAGCCTCAAATACCATCATGTAGTAAAGTGAAACTGTATCTTTGGCTGCATCCTTGTGTGTTTATTTGTCCAAGAATTCTATTTTGAGTAATTATTAAGTAACGATTGAGTTTTGAACGCGAAGTAGATTAGCTAGGTTTTGTGAAGCTTTTGACCAGTATAAACAGGCATTAAAGTATCTTAGAAATAACTTCTTGTGTCAAATCTAACTCACAGACTCAACCCTAAAAACTACATTTACAATTCAACAGGCTGAGTGCAGCCAAGTGAGCAATGACCTTATGTTTTTTACAAGCCCTTAATATAACATTTTGACTTTGTACACTGAACTTTTTTTTTCCTTCTTTTTCCTTTGTATTTCTTTCTTTGTTCAGATACTTCCAATTAGACAGAACCACATGTCCAAGCAATTGTTTTGGTTTCTTTCATGGATTAATATTCCTCTCTCAAATAAGCTTCTTCAAAACAAAAGTAACTTGATTTGTTTCATTTCCCTTGTTTTCCTTTGGACGGTAGTATACATTAGTGGCACTTCCTCTGCTTAGAGACCAGTGCAAACTCACATGTCAGCAACACTGTGCCTCATATTTAAATGCTCACATCTGGGAGCTGCCCAAGAGAGTCGTTGTTTTCTTGTGTCTGCTTTGGACCAATTAACAGCTCCACTGAAGCATTTATGAGGACATTGATACTTTGATCAAGGGCACTTTGACATGAATTGCCAGGGATGTACAGAGAGGATCTCACTCATTTTATGGTTTGGCCTCTGGGGTTTAAACTGGACCAAAACTGTCTTTCCTTTGGGACGACTCTGTTCATTCACAAAAGAAATGTTACACTAGGTTTAAATTGTATGCAGCTCTTGACAATAATGGTGTTGCATTCTTGAGATAGCTTGGAAGCTCACCAATTTACAACAAAGCAAGACGACCTTGTGCGTTTATTTACATCCCCCAGATTTTATGTTAAAGAAGCAACAAAGGCAGACTTGCCAACAAAACATTTCTGCTGATTCACTCAGACAAGGTCACACCTTTCACCACACGCTTTTAAAACTTTTATCACATAGTTGAATAAATATAGAAGTGCTTTATTGCTGTTCTATTCTGGTATTTGGCTCAAAACAAATCCTGTTCACAACCCTTCCACTACTGCTCCCACATATCTACAAGTCCAGTATCCTGCTTTTTTATTACAGTGTGTGTTACCTTATGGAGTCAGAGTTCAAGAGCAATTTAAAATCTGTTAAGTTAGAAGTGTAATATAATTTGGCACAGTATAATTATAATGGTTATCTACCATCTTCTGTCATTTTGCTGTGATTAGGTTTTAACGCATTTACTTTTCTTCACTGTATCCGACCTCTGTACGTGAATATGTTGTTTAAGTATAATGTTTATCTTTTATCTGACATCGCCAGTGCTGCAGCAGACGGCATACTATAAAAGCACAACAATAACTGGGATGAGACTTCCTGGATTCTCTGTAGCTGCTTAAAAGGTTTAAGATGGGTTCAAGTGTGCCCATAAAGGCTTGAAATTGCTGTTCCACCTCATCCTTAAAATATGGTGAAAAAGTATTTGCAGTGAGCTGTGTCATCCAGAAATGTTAAAAATGCTAAAACCTCAATGAAAAGAAGGAAGCTACAGATATGCAGAACCCATACTGTACTTCCACCCATCCATGCATCCATCCCTGTGGGCTTTGGTCTGGATGTAAGGTTTTTAAGATGTCCCTTGAACTAGAAAAAAACACCTGTGAGAGCTGCCACTGAAAGCCTTTGCAAAGGGCAGGTTCTTTAAGATGAATACCTGGAGGTTATTGGATGAACTATGTGCAAGTAACCACTCATAAGGTAATTTTATCCAATCATCAACACCATGTTTGTTGTCAAACCTAAAATACATCCATAAGTTCTGCCTCAGTTCTGCTCTGAGCCCTTAAGACTTCTGTGAGTTTATAAAGTCCCACATTTCAATAGAATCCAACTGCCTCAAAAAGTGACGTAGAGTCTGTGATTTATACAAACTATACGTCACAAAGTCCTGTGCAGATGATTCTGTGATCGTATCCCTTCTCAGTAATGATGAGCATGGACCTGTGGTAAAAGATTTTAATAATTGGTGCAATTAATCTTTTTTAAATATTTATGAGACTATAACTAAAGAGATTTGTAGACTGTAAAAGTCTCCCTTAGTCCTGACTCCTGTACTCATCAATAACCAGGCTTTATACAGGAGCAGCAATATAAATACCTGGGCACCGTCATCAACAGTAAATTGAGTTTAAAGCACCAAGTAAAAAAACACACTGGCGTGTGCACTTTTAATGTGAACTTTGTGGTTTAAATGTGGACACCTCTTTAATGAAAAAGGTTTTATTCTGTTTTTACTTAACTTCTTTCTTATGCACTGGCATGGTCCACAACTAAAGAGAAAAATCGACTGCATGATATTTTCAAGGTGTGCAGCTAAATCACACGTAGATCCTTTAGTGACAATAATGACCTCTATAAGGTCAGGTTGGTTAAAAACACCAAAACAATTATGTCTGATTCTAATCATCTATGGTCTGAGTTTTCAGTGCTGCCATCTGCTGCTGAGGATGCAATCTGCCCCAACGTTAAACCAACAAGTATAAAAATATTTGCAGGGACCACTGACTTGCAGACCTTTTAGTGACTGCTATTTAGAAGCCAGCAGCAACATTTAAGTTCAATAGATAAAGAAAGAAATGTAGTGCTTTTGATATATACAGACTTTTTACCAACGCTTGGCCATTCAATAAACAGAGACATCATCACCGTGTTGTGGAGTTAAAAAAAACTTAATAAAGTAATAAATTGATCTAATGCATATTCATTGTATTGTGCGGGTGGCAGTAATGAATACCTTTAAACTTGCCCTGATAATGTGATTATGATTACAATGTGCTACAGCGGCCAGTGTTATCAGACCACATATTACATTTCCTTTGTAATGAAGACTTTTGAAACATAATTGTTTTAGTACATGTTGATCCTCAGACCTGTGCATGAGCCTGGTGGCTTCACAGCATGCTTACATCACAGCAGTGCATTAATATGAAACAGTGATAAGACCACTCCATCAAAGCTATACGCTCTTATCTAAAATTAATCAACACCCCTCAAGTCATTGAGAATTTGTTGCAGTCATGGCACGAAAGTGTAATGAAATTTATTAGATCTAAAATGGGTGTGACCCCTTGGAATAATTCCAGCGTTATTGAGTTTTTCGTTCATCTCACTGGATAGAAATGGTTTTCAATCCACTGCAGACATTTAGAGTTCTATCCACTGTTGCGCCAGAGGCTTTAATCTAAAATGTATTTACCTAATATCTCTCAGTGCACATGGTGCTTTAGAAAGCCTAAAGAAAATGTGGATTTCTCCAAAGTTGGTAATGGTGTGCAAATATATAAAGTTACACTTGCTATATTGGTGTCTGCAAGTGCACAGCACTAATCTGCAACTTCAAATGCACTTGATCAAGAAGTGAAAGGAATCAGACACAGCAACTTTGAATTTTGGGAGAAGGTAAAGAGACCATAGACCCTTACATACTCAACAGACTGTTGCCTGAAGCCAGATGTAAAACTATAGAGATAACAGCAGTGACAGAGGTGACAAAGCTATCTGATTTAAAGCTCCTTAGTGACTAACAACATTAGCAAAAGTAGTGCAATAAACACTCTTTTCACAAATTTGTTTCAGACATTTGACATTGATAATGAGAGTCTGGTCGATAACTGCACATCAGATAAACATAAGACCCAGCTCTCAGTGTCAGTGTTGTTAATTAGCACTACCAAAGGATTGGCCTGTTGTGCTGGCTTACTTCTCTTATTGTTTGTTGTTGAAGTCATGATGCACTCTGTGGTGCGTCTTGTTAAAATGCAGCACAGTGGTTGATCTGTGACTTCACTTAATGGCTTCAGATATTAGATATCAAGTCAAGAGTACCAACTAATACCACAACAACATCCTCTGGTAATTGTACACAGTCACAGTGCTTTTGACTGGCCTGTAGAAAAGAGATTCTGCATGATTTCTTTGTTTATGTATATGTACATATATCAAGGCAAAATATATAACACTGTTTGATCAATACGCCATCTTATTACCTTGTTTTGCTTCTGTTTAATGCAAAGTAGACAGCAATGTTTAAGGCGAGAGTCAAATGTCTCAAACTCAATCTAAAAGCAGAAACTGCACAAATTATAGTTTTTGATTTGAATAAAAAAGTACAACATTTAATATACTTTGTTCTCAGAATATAAGTCCTTATCACAAGAAAACAAAAGAATTGTCTGAGAAAGCATTTCTGCTCTGTGTTTTTCATTTCGCTTCTCATTTTCACCCAAGAGAAGACTCTCTGCCGTACAATCAACAGACTGTGTTACTCCAGAGGAAACGAGGGGCAATTATTGGCCTATTGCCACAGAGTATTAGACTTCAGACTAAGAATGGCCCTAAACCTCTGCAGGACTTGACATCTGAAAAGAGTAACATGTCACAATGGTTCGAATAGATAAGAAGTTTTATGTTTAATTAATTCATTTATTATCAATGTTATTTCAATATTACAATTGGAAACTATTGCAATAGAACCAAACGTCTCAACAAATTCAGAAGCAGCAGCCTTAGAACAGGAGAAAGGTAGAAATGAATGATACTGATATTTGCTATAAAGTTTAATATTTGATACACTTTGCTGTCACTGATGCACTGCTTTGAAACAAAAATGGGGATCAGGTGCAGCAGTTCCTCATGTCAGCTCATGCAGTACATCACTGTGAATGACAGTTAATACTTCCTAATGACATCCTGACAAAACACCTCTCGTCTTTAAAGGCGACGAAGATCTTGGTGTATAGATGTCAACAATAATAGTACAACCTATCTGTCTCATCTCATCTCGCCGTGATGAGGTGAGGTGGAAGTAAAAATGTGAGCTGTCTGTAGAGGTACCACATGTCCATATACATATAGATCTGATAGATCTGCAGTAATTGGACACAGGACCTCACACACGTCTCAGCAGATGGCATGTTCCCATAGGCCGGTATCAGTGTGAAGTCTGTCATGTCTCTCTTGGCCGACTTGAGAAATAATGGTAGCACAAGTAACAGATTTGTGACTATTTTAAACATTTTACTTGAACTTCAAGGACAAGTGTGTTTTTCCCCCAATATATGACTTCAAAAAATTACAGTATTACAGTCAAGGTTGAAGGTGTATAGCTTCTCTCAATAGATGTTGTTTGTGTTTATTTTGGATGACACGACAAGACAAGCTCAGGAACAAGCACCTTTTTATGATACTATGTCTTTTATCAGGTGTTCTCTGGAGAGAAAAGAGACGCTTGACTTTAATGCTGACAGTGTTTCCTATGCTTTTCATTTGCTCTGCTAATAAGCATATGCCAGCTGCATACATTTCTCAGATAATCAAACAAGGACAAGCTAATTTGTACCTTTTGATGCAAATTTGTTTTGCATTCTCATATAGGTCTATGTTTTCTCTTGTTTAAAAAATAAAACTGTAATGTAATTTGTTTATGCGCCCTCTCTGTTGCTTAAAGCTTTTGGGAAAATAGAGATTTAATGATCTTCCTCTGAGTATACCACACTAATGATGTGGCATTCAAGGCACGTAGTGAATAGAAGACATGTTCTTTCAAATGATGGATTAAGCTATTAAATGTAACAGTTTTACATTTTTAATGAACATGTGAAAATGACAGACCCCCTGAAGGGAAAGTGAGCTCACATTACATAACAGACACCAGAAACAGCTGGAGGGGATTTGAATTAGAGTGAATCTGTGTTATGAATATATGCATAGGTCAAGGGTAGGATCTAATCAATATTTCATTATGTTTTAACAGTCAATTCAAACTTCTCCCTCCCACAATGGCAAATTAAATGTGTTACTTTGAAAATGAATTGCTTTTTTAAAAACACGTTAGGCTTCACACGTATGACATGTACAAGCCCTATTTCACTTGTGACAAGCCTATGGTCTACTATTATCTTCTGTTCTCTCAAGAGTCCTTGTTTGGTTGTGATGTTGTCTTTGATATTGATATTGTGATATGTCTTTTCCACCACAGTCCTACCTGTTGCTAGTTCAACCAAATCAACTTTAGTAGAGTCACATGTCTCTGTGATATTTCTATGGCTTCACTGGAACTTTTCAATCCCATATGATCATCTTCTACAGTGTTTCCCCAGAACCTTTACACTGATCAGATTTTTCTCAGCCTTCTTTAATGAATATCAAAAGGGGTCCACAGTTCTATTAACACCAGAGAAGTACATGATAAAAGATTGTAAAATTTGTTTTTTTGTATAGTATTTAATTCATCAACACTGTACAGTCTACATCCATCCAACATGCTGTTGTAGTTCATTAAACCAGTTGTGTCCTGCTTTAGCCTAAATCTGCACTAGGCACTATTACACTAATGATCTGCTGTCCTGAGTGCAGGTACTGTGAAAAAATCTAACAGTGTTCATTTGTATTCAGACCCAGCCTGTGCTCACCATTGACCATGTGTGGACGACACTGCTCCAATGAACTGCACAGCAGTTGTTTTATTAGTGGGACATCTAAACCTTGGGCATGACATACTGTTAACCCCAGCAAATAAATCAATTTTAAAAGTCACATGCAATGCACAGAGAGGTTGTATCTGGTTTGGACAAAAACACCATTGTGCAATCACTGGACTCCTGCCAGTGAGAGGGTTTGTCCTGATTGACGCAGCAGGATAAATATCTGTGGCTTTGATGAAAAACGAAATAATCTGATTGTCAGTTTTTATACTTTTAATATCACAAACAAGGCTGCCAAATTTTTCTCATTCTCAATCAGATTAATTTGAGCAGATACATTTTGTTGTCACATGATTTCACATCAAAATAACACGATTTTAGTATTGTCTCTTGTTAGGCTCTTCCTGTTTTTGGTCCATGTGCAGTTCACATTTAAGTTGAACTGTACCAGAGTTCATGTTACACTGCCTACACATCAGCTTTCTTTTTCTTTTGTGTCCCTTGACCTCATTGGCCCTAATGTAGGTCAATTAACTGGATACACCATCTACACCTCTCCACTGTAATGTAATACTGGAAGTCTCATAGCCAGTGTACGTTTGCCACTCTAACTGCATGTGTTACTTACTTAGACTGCGTTATAACGTACAGCCTGCTTTTGGATTCAAGAGATCATTTAGTGCAAATGGAATCACTCACTCAAGAAGAAAAGGGAACACATGTTTCACTTGAAAAGATCTCATTTCTGTCAGATGCCATTCTGACTTTTAGTCGAGTGTACATTGTCTGAAATGGCAGAGACACGGGAGACTGAGGAGAACCAGTGGAGCTAATTGCTTTAATAATATCCTGGGACCAATGACATATTTGAGGATTTCTGCTGTTAACAAGACATAAATGCTAAAAGGGCTTATATGGAGGATATTTCATGTTTAATGTACACCTTTCATACCTGACCTTTCTTGCCTAACAGTATATCTAATATATAACAATGCCTTCCATACATTTAGATGTCTTTCCAATGCGTGCCAGTGTGCAGAAATTGTTGTCTGTTTCCAAGATTCTTTTTCCAGTGGCGACCGCTGCTGACAAAAGTTAATTTTGGCACCATATTGAGAGGCCAGCAAGGGGACAAGCCAGAGGCACATTCATGCAGTCTGGGGTCTGGAGCCAAGAGGTCGGACCAGTGAAGCAGATGAAACAGGTAAAGCAACTGAGCTGAGGGTGAGCCAAGCAGGCAGAGGTTAGGCGTCTTTACAGCTGAGCAAACCAACAAGAAGAGCAGCGAGGACGTAGACAGGCGCTGAAAGAAACCTGCCAAGAGAAAAGACAGCTAACCAGAGCGAAAGCCGACACGAGACTGATCGGGGTCAGAATAGTTGGTTTTGAGCGGGCCAGAGGGAGGTCACGCATGAGGAGCTGTCCAGACACTGGACCAATCAACTCACGGTACACGCCATCTGGCACAGGAGGGCAGGGGAGAGGCGGCTTGGCACTGTACACGGCGCATTGTCTGATGAGAAGCAGGTGAGTGAAACAGGTGGAGCTGGTTACTGGGAGAGCAGCGGCTGGCAGAGCAGAGTGACCCTCGATACTGTATTGCTGTATGTATGCTGGTTTTTTGATAGAGATCTTAGCTTCAGGATCAGTCACATGTGTCACTAAGGCATTGCTATCAGTTCTTTATAAGATCACTGTATTTTTACTGCTATAAGGTCTAGAATATAAGGCATTTTTCTTTATTTTCCATATTTTCCCATCTGATAAATGCACTACCAGCAGGCTATATTTTTTTTGTCAAATATAGTTTATGTCTCTTTTGTGTAGGGTTAATCTGACTTCATTTACATTGTCCAAGTCACTTTTAAAATAATTGCCAAATATTGGTCCCACACAATAATATATCCTGCTTAAGTCACATGATGTTTCTGTGGCTCTACACTCCAGATACAGATGTAGTATATTTTTTCAATTAAACCTAACTGCATGTTTTTTAATTCCAAGTAAGAAGCCCCCCTGTTGAACAGTCATTAATATGTGGAGCATGTCCCGTACATTGCCTCAGCACAGTTAGCTCAAGCATTAATAGTCGTTTTAGATGGAGTATACAGTAATCCATTCATGATGATGGGAGGTCCTGGCCTATCCCAGCATGCACCAGGTGAGCGGCACATTAGTCTGCAGGAGAGGTCACCAGTCTATCACAGGGTTAATATGTACAAGCAGGCGAACACATTTCCAAGGATTTCCCACCTACAGACTTTGAACTGTGCTCGGAAACTATATACAGCAGCACCTTGACAACAAACACTTTTCCTTCATTCAAAAGAACAATAGTTGACCATGGATTATTGCAATTGAATAAATGTCAGGAACAATTTACCAAAATAATGAATTGATGCAATGCTCCTTGAAGAATGCATTTCCATTGAATCCAAACTGCTCTGCATGCCGAAGTTGTAAAAACGAAGAACAGCGCTTAATTTCAGCCACAAAGCATAATAACTTCCAATTCCCTGGTCTGGTGCATCTCATTCTTAATTCAGCAAGAGTGGAGTTGTTAAGTAGCATGCAGAACATGCTCAGTCAGAATAATCACTCCCTTTCAGACTTTATCCTTCAAAACTATTTCTGGTTTGAAGGATATGCGACCAGTTAACTCAAATGAGGTAAATATGTATTCATTAAACATTGTGCAAAATGAACTTCCTTGTTTCAGTTTTGGTGCCATTTTGTGAGCAGTAATTTGCAGGAAAATGTTCACGTTATGGCAAGAGCGACATCTGGTCAAGGTCTGGTAGAGAAAGCATAGATAGTGTTTTATTTGATAGAGAAAAAGCACTGGGCTTGACAAACAAGCAAACATGTATCTGTAGCAGCGTATGCAGTTAAAAGGCAAGTTAGTATAAGAAATTTTTTTGATTTTTGATTGGCTCATCCAGGTGTTTCCAGGCAGTCAGCCTAATGCATGCTGGAGCAGGATCTAACCCCATTATGATCTTCGGGGATGGAAAATAATGAGTGAATAAGATTATGTTGGAATAAATTGAAGTGCTAAACAGCTGTATCATATCTGACACATCTGCACAGAGTCAACATCTCCAGCTCTTCGACTTCGCACAGATGTTCCATTCATGTTCATCAGCTTTCCAAATGTCTTGGTACTTGTTGCCATTTCTCTCTGATTAAGGCTCGGATTCGTGTGTTGAAAAGGGATGATGGAAAACAGGAACAGCCACTGTGCTCAATATGTTAGCGCCTGCCGTAGCTGCTCATGTTAATCAAAATCACTGCACTTCCTTCCTCTCCGGTTGGATTAAACCACCAATTGACAATTGTTTTTCACCATGATGCTGATGAGGGTGACGATGATACACAAAATATTACAACTGTTGTGATAAATAGACACATATCGATGTTGTTTGGTTGTATTTGTTGGATGCAACTTTTTTACATCATTTATGTACATTCATATGTGCCATAAAGTTTTATAAAATATCAACAAGCTACTAGACTTCATTAAATCAAGAGGTGAACTCATAAAGTCATCTCAATTCTTGCTGTTTTCCAGCCTTTAACTGTAGCAACCTCCTCACAAAACTTTTGTGGTCATCTAAGTGCACAACATCTCATTATTTTTTCATGATCACTGAAATTATTTGAAGAGTAAATATTTGTTCCCTGGAAAACATGTTGAGCTATTGGACATACTGATAATGGATCCTTTCAACGACACAGAGAAAATAATTGTGTTTTTATGAGCGCGGCCAAGTGAAATCATAGCACTATCAGGGCAATCAGAGATGCCTTTCCAGTCACTTTATGATTGCTGGACAGATTAGGTGAGTGTGGTATGCATCCGAGCTGCATCCAGGAAATAACAAGTGCCTCAGCAATCAGAAGTGCGTCCTCAGGAAAGAACGGGGAAAAACCTGATTGCAGGGTCTCTCATTTAAAGATGTCACATTGTAATTCTAATGACAGGTGAGATCCATATAAAGAGCCACATTTGTCAGGTCCCTTGTCTATTAGCTGAGTGGGCTTGAATGTGCACTTGTTGCATCATTTGTAAAACGAACAAATCAAATACAGTTCATCAAGTCTTAAATGCAGGCTTTGTCCACAGTGTGTGAAAACATTAGCCATACAGATATGGTATATTATGAATTTATTTGTGTAGAACAAGATTCAATTCCTGTTTCTATTATTTACATTTTGATAAAAATGGTATTTGTGATTGCATTTGTAGGACCTTATTTGCATGTAAAGTGGGATGTTGAGATATGATCGTGACACTTGAGATGCATGAGGAGGTGCATTGTGACGGCAGGCGTGAATCCATGCACTTAAAGCTTCCCTCTTCACTGAAAACATGTTAATATTATTCTTGAATGGGTCCTTGTTTTTTAATAAGATTGTCCAGTTTCTTGTTGTGAATCAATAATACAGGATATTTACTTTTTTTTTTTTTAGATTTTTTTTCCGGCTATGTTGACCTTGGGATGAGAGAGAGAGTAGGTAATGAAATTGGGCAAATGACCCGACAGAGACTCGAACCCGGGCTCCATGAATACATGGACCATCTATAAATTAAATAAAGTGTTGAGATTCTCTGGATTTATATGTTCATAATGTATTTATTTTGTTTATTTTTTTGAAACTTTATTTAAAATATCTATATCTTGTTCTTTAATTATCCTCACTTTATCATTATTATCATATCATATTCTTGTGAAATTAATAAGATGATAACTAAATGAATTAATTCAAGAGTCCTGCTGTTTCTAACTCCGATAAAGGGCAGTAATGATCTGTCCGATTGCGAATGTTTTCAAGTAGGTCACCCCTGAACTGAGTAGTAAGCAAATTCAAAAAAGCTACAAAAGGGAACTAATCAAACCCTAAAAGCTTTTTATCTCTCCAAAGAATAGAAGCATTGATTTTTGTTCCCCCCTTTTTTGGCTCAGAGTCATCTAGTTTGTGCTCTGCTATGATCAGAGAAGTCTTTGTTTGGCAGAAAAGGGAAAAAGGACCAGAAGATGTAGGAAAGAGGCAGGCAGGCTCATTATCGCCAGAAGCAAAAGTAACAGGAACAAAAGTCACATGACCTGTGTGGGCTAACGTCTTATATTTTCAAGTGCACAAGTACACTTTGATTTGCGTTCACTTTCATATCGTAATGAGCCGTTGGTTCTCCTGCTCTAACGTGTCGAGTGCGTCTCTGGGTCTCCTGCCTGTAGTGTCGACTGGTGGTCTCTGTGACCTGCCTCTGTGCTGCGCTCATTTGAAGGATCATTCACTTGTTCTGGTTGGTGATCACTGGAGCTCTCGTCTTGAAGCTGCCGTGCCTCGTATTAATGAGCAGGTCCCTGGCTCTTTCAGCTCGTTGGAATCATCCATCAGCATAAATCTCCTTTAACAAGAGTGAGGAGTTTCAGCCCATCAACATGAAGGCACTCATAGATCACAGACTTCAACACCCCTCGGTGCAAACATGATAGATCAATTCATAATGCTCTTTCTTGGATTGGAATGAGTCACTGTGTAAGCATGTGCTGTGTGAAAATGTCACCAGCTTTTCGTGTTGAGGCGCATTAAAAAGAGAAATCAATTTGAAAGTTGCAGAGTTAGCAATTTTTAATGTACGCCAGACACTGCATGAAACGTAATATTACTTCACCAAATGTCAAAAAAGTGTATTGCAGAGTGCACCTTTCTTGTATTTACTGGTTATTAAAGGCAAATATTGATGCTGCCACAGGTAAAATACATTTCTGTTCTAATTCCAATACATTATGATAGTCATTTCATTTCCCACCTCCCAAATATCCCTGAGTTGGTGATTTCTAATAGAAGCTTGGGTTGCACAGTCCACAAAGTCCGTCCTCTTTAACAACCAATCTGAAACCAACCTCTATTCATGTTGCAAACCTTATTGGCCAGTTTCATCACCTTCCAAGAACCTTTTTACAATCTCCTTTTTCTTAATTACACCAGCCATTTGAGCTTTTATCTTTGCGCACATCCCTTTGTGGAGCCCACAGCACTGTGTGCATTACAACTGATCAGCCATGTCCAATTAGATCTTGAACTTGACAAGATCGGAGGGGCTTGTGGTGTTTCCTTTCCTCAAACACTTTCAACTCCGGGCCTTAGTCATGCTCCACTGACAGCTGACTAATGTGCTATGTGCCATGTCCAGGGAAACAGGGACTCCCTCACTGTGCCTTGTGAAATGTGTTTATATGTGAAAAGCAATCTTTCTTTCAGCTAGATGCGATTTAAAAAAAAAAAAAAAAAGTATATGGATTGAACCAGTGGCGCCTCGACGCTGTGCGTGATCTTTTGTCTTTGACAGTGGTTTGGAGCTCAAGAGAAGACGAGCCACAAGCAGTGTAAATTAATAGACTGCAATTTCAGGTAACATGTTTCTGTGTTACAAGGCTGTTAGACTGAAATCCCTAAATATATTTTAGTTTAGGATCAACATAAAGCTTTTGCTTAAGCCCCAGCACTTGCTTCTTCAACTTTAATATGACAGAGGCTAGAAACATCAATCTGGTGGCTTCTCACATTTTCTTGAAGCTCCAATAGAAAATGTATTTTCAAGTAAAAATACAATTTTGGCATTTATTTGTTCCAAAGTATCTGAAATGAGTATATTTTATATTCAAGGATACGAGGATCTTTTCTAACAACCTGTTTATGGGTCTTTGAGACATCTTCAAATGACTCACAGATAGCATTTGTTTTGCCTGTTCCATGGTTTTGTCATGTTGTTTTCAACATTTTAGAAAACAAATCTATTCCAGCAAGAAAACAAGAGACTATTTCTTTTCTGAGTTAGACGGCCATGCGGGATGTTAAAATTGGCTTTTATTTGGCCTATTAGAGGACTTTTACCTGGACTTTTTGCAATTATTCGCCAACCCAAAAAACCCAAGATGACTTTAAAATTCTAAATGTCAAAATATACAATAATCAATCCATCCAATAAACAACAATGAATTAATAATATATATTTTTAAATTTATGTTTTTTTTTTAAAATGGGTGAAGAGTAATTTCATCTAAATAAAGTTCACCTTAAAATTCAGTAAGTAGCTGAGACTTGAATGCAGTATTGTTGCTTAAGCAGTGCTAATGCTAACCACTGTTGTTGAACAATGTGAACAACAACAACAACAAATCAAAGCAGGGCCCGTTGACTTGTCTTCATTTCCCTCCAGGCGAGCCAAACAAGCACACAACAATAGAACGGCTGGAGCAGACGTATAACGCCAGCCACACTGTAAACAAGCTATCGATGCACGAGGTGAGTAAAACACTCTGCAGCGATATAGTTATTGCTTTGTTGTCAGGGTTAATCACACTGTCGGAAAGCAGCGGTGAGTATTTTCCCGGACAGGCCATAAAGCTCCAGCCTTCCTGTGTTTTCATTCTGGTGAGATGTAATATTTAGGATGCACACTTTGTGGTCAACAGAAAGTTTGTGAAGTAGGAGACTTTAAAATAACTTTGAAAACTGTCCTGTTATCTGAATGCAGCGCGAACAGTCTATGTTTACTTGTTTTTCTTGACTCCAATATACAGCCAGGGCAGATATTTATGCTCTGAGAAATACTACAAGGTAACCCATCAAAATTTCAAGATGCAAGTCATGCCATTAAGTTGAAAATCTGTATTTGCTTTGGGAAAAGTGTTTATGGTCGTCCATTTTGACAGATTATGCCAAAATATCACAAATGTTAGCAAGAAATGATCATAATTAGGTGATTTGATTCCTGGGCGTGCATTGGTCCATAGTGGTTAGTACTTCTGTGTGGAGTCTGTGTGGAGTCTGGGTGTCCCCTCTGTGTCACTGTGGATTCTCTTTTGTTACCCCGGCTCCCACTCACCATCCATTGTGTGTGTCACCCAAAGCAGCTGGGACAGACTCCGGGCCCACAGGACCCAGGTAAGAGGTGGAAAATAAATGAATGATTTGATTCCTCACTTAACAGCAAAACCAATGTGAGAATAGTGCATCAGTGGTATTTCATAGTTAAAATGGGCAGAGTATTTAAAGTTTTCCCATCCTAATACAAACTGTGAATTAGATGTGAGTTTTATGTAGATTTTCTTTTCTTTTAGCCAATTACCAATGTCAATAATACGCATCAATTATGAATTTGAAGAGAAACTATGTAGATGTAGGGCAGGGTATAGGAAGAATATTCAACCTGTCAGGTCTGATGTCAAACAAGTAAACTTGCATTGCAATAGGCTCTTGTGATATACTAAAACTACAAGTGTGAAGGATCTGTGCCTAATATTAGTGTGACAGACCTCAACATGAACCTCCAAAAGTGAATGTTCAAGTAGACTCTTAAAACAATGACACACAATTATTGACTCTTGAAATTATGCCCATTTTACTAACAGGATAATGCAATTATGTGGTATATTTTTGCTCCATTATTGTTTATGTACTTGTATTTCAGAGTCTCATTCAGATTTTTCTAGTCTGGAGTGAGTCTCAATAACGATGGCCGGTGTATACTGTATGTGCACCCTTAACTTTATTTCACAGTACTTTGTCTGAAAGCAGATAACATAGTATTAGGAAATAAATTAAAAAAAAAAACACACACTTTGTGCTCTTGTTTGTTTTGATGCACTTGAACAACACTTGCTGATCTCTCTAAAGGTTTTCTCAACAGTTTAAACCAGTATTAGACACTGAAGTGCTACAATATGCAGTATAAAAAACATGTCGCTAAATTGCTAAATAAACTAAAAACCTGACAGCTCTCAGGAAATACAGAAATGCTTTTATAAAAAATAACAAATGGAGAGTTTTCAACAGTATCAGCATTTGAAATTGAACCAATAAACAAAACAAAGAAGGAAATCCACACTTGTACACATGAACTGAAAAATCTTAAGGCGGTTGAAGTCAGACAGCCAAGTCAACACTTTACAAGTTGTTTACATAACACATTTACATCAGGCTCATGGTGGTTCAGTTTACATCAATGAGTGGTTGGGACGCAGTTAAATCAAATGGACATACAGTGGCATTATGACATTAAATGGGCTAACTAATGCCTGCAGTAGTTGTAGTTTGTTGTCTGAATGAAGTGATTTGACTACGGCAGCATTCAACCTAATGAAGGATTTAAGTTTGAGGTTTATTTAACTGAAAAGGATTTATCACTTATAGGTCCTTTATGAAGAACATTTAGGAATTCATATCTTTGTTTTATCTTCTGATAGACTCTGGCTACATGTACAGTGATATTTTAATAGATGTTTTTTTCTGTCTCCATTAACAACAGTTACCCCTGCCCGCATGGCATCACTGCAAACAGTCCGAATGAATACACCAGACTCTTCTAAGAAATGATGAACAACAGTCTAGAACGAAAGAACAGCATTCAGATTTATCAAGTTTTTACTGTGTACAGACAGGCGATAATGGCACTGTAGTTTTATTATCATAAAAAGAAATGAAAATGGCAGGCTTTTTAGGATCACAAACTTACTGTTAGCCCAAAAACCCATTACCGCAGTTGTCATTATGTGTATGATCATGTGCGGAGAGGAAAAATTCTCTTTTCTCTGTCTGCCTTTTTCTTCCTCTTCCAGTTTTATTTTTTTTTTAAATCTTCACTGTGCAAGGTTGAAAAAACATATGTATATGTAAAGCCCAAATGCAGGAAAAATATGCATGCATATATAAAAATATCTACGCGCTTTTAGCCAGAGCCTGATTGCTCTTCCTTATAAATGACTGGCCTTTCTCATTGGAACAAGTGGTTTCTTAAAAGAAAGAACACTATTCAAAAGTAATGACTTGTTGAGTGTACTGTACTGTGCAGTCTTTAGGAGAAAACAGCTCCATCTGACTCTGGTTTTAGAAGGAGGACTTGTGAAATGACTTGTGAAACATTACCATTGCTCACTCAAGCTATTTGAAGAAACTCCCTTGAAAAGCATGATCTGGTTAGGGTAGTGTGAACAAGCCTTGTTTCTTGGCATTTACTAACATTAGCTCAGCACACAGAAATGATCATTACTTGGCTAAATAATTACATTCACAATTGCAGCTGCACCCAGACAGGTGTTTTTTTCTGTTATAAAGGCAGCTAATTAAGGTTAGCGTTGGTTTTAGTGTTGTTCGAAGCTACACTAAATGTCTGTGTGCAGGCAGCTAACTGTGTTTGCACAGGGTAGTCATAAATGTGTAATGTATATTGCTGTATTTAACGGTGGTTTTGTGATTTGCTCTTGAGAGTGGACAGTTGACCATCTTACTTTGAATAAACTTCCATTTTCATATTATAGTGCCTTACTCATTCCCAATCAATACAGAATGCCATGAGCCTGTTTGAAATTTGTTATATAAACATCTTTCACAAAGCTTCTGATATATTTACTCAAAAAAAGTCATCATATACAAATTCACAGCCAGTCAGTCAGAGGATTCGGTTTCACATTCTCAAATTTTACTAACATGTCTGACTAACATGTCAATATTATATACAAACAGATTAGCCTTGTGTCTATTAAAAGAAATGTCTCAGCAAGCAACAAGGCCCAGAATCCAAATAACTTTCCTGACATTATTAGATATAATACACTGGAATAAGCAAAGGAAAAACACAGTCCTTAACAGCATCAAATAAATATTTCCTTGAAAATATACATAAAAGCTGCCATAGACAGATAAGAATAAGTATCTGTTACATTCATCCATTGGGCACAGCGCTGGCTCCATCCCAAAAGACTCAACGTAACACTGTGTCTCCTTTCACATAGTAGTGGTTCATTTTGTGGTTAAAAATCTCATCCTTTGCGTGAAGTATATTGTTTCCAAAAATTGAATTTGAATGATAAGAAAAAAAGATAAGAAAAAAGTGACATGGACTTGTATCCAATTCCCAGACCAAGAAATATTGTAAACATTTTATATTTCTCTACTTTGGTAAGATACAAACGGTTCATGAAACTGGTATCTGAGACCTTCATAAATGCACGTGATAAACAACACTGCACCAACGCGAGGTCCCAGTTTACTAAATACTGCAATGTGAGTCAGTGGATCTTAGAAAATAAAAAAAAAAGAAAGCAGGCGGTGAGATGTCAAACAGGTTTAAACAAGGGCATGCCGTTCTTTAGCAACATCTTAAGAGAACGGCTCTCCTTTAAAAAAACCTGACTCATTCACAAATACGTCTCCATTTACACAGGAAATATAGAAAACAATCTGTACATAGATTTGTTGAAGTAAATATATGCAGGGAAAGAAATAAAGGGTCCAGATAGTTCTTCAAAAATATTGAGGTTTCAGTAGACATATCTTCATAATTATAGTAGTTTACACAACAGCAAATCCACTGTCACAGGACTTGGCCATGCGATACCCATAAACCTAGAATCCATGATAACATATATGAAGAATTTGCAATATATTTTCTCCTTAATAGATAAAAGTTTCCCCCAATTAATCCTTTACATAAATTTGTGATAAATAATCTTTACCCATTTGTCTCACAGTCAAAAAGCAAATGTGGTATGTGTAGCTGAGTATAATATGATCCTCTTGTTTTTCAGATGAGGTTCTTGTCATTTCCACAACAAGATGTCATTAAAAACAGCTAAAGAGTTTATGATTTATGTTGGGCTGATACACCTTTCCAGTAGTCTAAAATATCATGCAGGTCCTCATCCTTTGCAAACTGGACTTTCTTCCGCAGAGCATGACCTGCAGCCATATACTCATCATCTTTGTGCCGCTTTCTGTGCAGCTTGAACCGCTCCCAAATGCTGTGTGAGGGTTTGCAGTAGTACTCAGGACTGGATGAGTAACTAAGATTATGATACTGGGATGACAGCTGGGAGTACGCTAAGTCTCTGGAGCGTGAGTGGGTAAGGGGCTCCAACATGGACTTGTGGACGTCTGGTCCTTCGAGCTCCTCTATCTGAGCGTCGGTGTACGAGTGCCGGTGGTCACTGTACTGGCGCATCTTATCTGCCTCTGCCCTCAGGATGGCAGCGGTAGGTGTTACAGTGACAATGGTCTCTCCTGTCGGTGAGGTTTTCTCTATGTACTTGGATTCGGAGCGATAAGGCCTGGGGCTACGCATTGGCCCTCCTGTGGCAGTGCTGGGCCTCTTTGGCGATGCGTCTGAGCTCCGATGCCTCTGCAGAGAGTGGTGGTAGCTGTCCTTGTACGACGGGGACAGAAGGCCAGATTTATTTTGGGGATGTTCGGATAAAAGTACGAGCTGCGGCTCTGCCGTAGACACTGCCCCAGATTTGACCCCTTGAAAAGAGGTGGACTCTGACTTCAGAGCATCAATACAGTTGTTAATTATTTGATTGACTTTATCTACCTCTTTTGCAATTGTAGAAATCTCGGCCACTGATCCCTGACTATTTCCTGGCATCCCCATCTCACACTCTCTGCGATCATGGTGATCCACACTCCTCACCTCCATGTAGTTTCCTTTCATCATTTTAGGTGTATCACTGATCTCTTGAAACTTATACTGATCCATTTCCCCTGCAGATGGTAAGTATGGCATACGTGCCATGCTCTCCCCAGCTAACAAATGCTTTTGTGACATTCGAGATATATTCCCTCCTTCAAGCTCTTGTCCATACTTAAGTTCCATTATATTTTTCTTCAGGCTCCCTGTTTTTTTGTGCTTTTCATCTTGCTGACGCTTTCTTCTCAAGCAGTAATAGACCACCCCAAGGAAAATGACCATGCTAAAGAGGCATCCCAAGATTGTCATAATGTAATGGGTCGCGGTTGCGTTGTTGATAATCTTATCTTTTCCACTCCATGGACCAGTAGTGACTGTCAGACAAGTGTGATTGTGACGTAGAGAATTACGAATTGATGCAACACAATAAGTGTAATTAGTGTGGGGTTTAAGGTTTTTAAGTTCAATGTCCTCTTGTATATCCTTCAGGTTTTGAATATCTGTGAAAAAGCTGTTATTATACAGAACCAAGATGTACATTTTTTTGTACGGGTGGGGAATTTGAACAGAGATAGTGGCACCTGTATTTGTCACTTGCTTTAGTTTCATGAGAGGTTTAACTTTGAGATCAGTGTAAGTAGTACTGATGGTAATGTCTTCTGGTTCTGTGCCAGAGGGGCAATCTTCTAACCCACACAGCGTAGCATCCGGCGGGAGCATTGTGGGCTCAGTGGGTATAGGAATAAATGGAGTCACATAGTCATCAGTACACACAGTAGTGAGCATGTGAAGCGCATTCTTATAAGTTGGATCGTTGGGGTTCTGGCTCAGTAAACTGTAACCAGACACACCAGATGGAGTGTCGCAGACCATCCGCTCATTTGTCCTGTTTGGGAAAACTGAGAGCCATTTGACAAAACCGAAGAGTTCACACGAGCAGTTGAAGGGGTTGGTATACAACTCGCAGGTGGTGAGTTTTGTCAGGCTCGCGAAGGTGGAGCCATCTAACTGCTGGATGCGGTTCATGGACAAGTCAATGTTCTCTATGTTGGGGCATTCCCAAAAGGCATTGGGTGTCACAGTCTCAATCAGATTTGCCTGGAGGTAGAGATACTGCAGCTTTCCTAATCCCCTGAGGATCCCTTCTGTCAGGTTCCGCAACTTGTTAAAGCCCATTTGAAGGACTTGTAGGTTAAACTGAGCAGAAAAGGCCCCGTCCTCGATGTAAGAGATTTCATTCTTTGTCAGGTTTAGGTAGGTCAAGTTGGCAAAGCGACTAAGAGAAGAATAATGTATACTTTTTATTTTGTTTTCATTGAGACGAAGGTCCACTATGGTGCTGTTGATATGCTGTGGGATGGCCTCGAAGGGTGGTTGGTTTTGGCTACAGATCGCAAGCCATACAAAGCCCTTTTCACCCTCAATTAACCAGCAGTCTCCGCTGACTCTGCCAATATGAGTCAAATAGACAATGGCTACAGACCAATAGAAGGCACTCATCACCATGCCTAAGCTGCAGGCCATTGGTGCTTCTCTGAAAGTTATGTGCTGAGCCAACAAAACACAGAGAGGGCAAAACCACTGCGGGTTCAGTACAGCTGAGACGATCTTGTTGCCAAACCAGCTGGACGTTCAACTGCTCTCAGACACGATCCATTTTTTTTTTGTGTCATCTTCACTGAATCGTATCGTGTAGAATGCGTGTATCAATGCTGAGCTTCGTTCATCAAGGTTTTCCTGGAGTTAAATTCTGGCAGAAGAGATTTCACGACTTCATGTGTGCTTTTTCCTTCTGAAGTGACCATTATTGGTTTAATTTGCCTTTATCTGATACCGTCTTCCTCGCTGCACCTCTCTCGTCTCATGGGAGGGATAACCTGCAACATAAAGGAAAATGAGACATATTTAACAGTGATTACGCTTCATAAAACACACAATTTCATGTCACCCTGATATGTTGAAAGATAGAATTCAAGGATACTGCTAGACCTCTCGTTCATGCGCTACCAATTATTTTGTACACAATTAAGGAGGTGTTTGGCGTCACTGCGGCAGCCTGCTATTAAAGGAAACTGTTGGCCAATTACCATTTGACAGGTTGGGGAAAGCAAGGTCCCACTTTTCACACCATTAATCTGTAGACTGTCAGATGCATCCAAGGAAAGGCCAATGAAAAAAAAAAAGACTTTAATTAATTCTACGGCACATGGAATTATTGTTGGGGATTTTTTTGTACTCAGCTTAAGTAATGACTCTTATTGGCATCATGGACCACTGTAGAGAACAGGGCAATTTTAGTCTTTTGGTGTCTCTCATTCATTTTCTCGCTTAGTAACTACAATTATCAATCATACGATGTTCTCAGAAGTTTTTAAAAAACATTTTATCCGCATTTTGTAGGAAACAAAGCGCTTGAATCAAAAGGTTGTTTTGTAAATGGTTGATTCTCAAACCCCACCACTTAACAATCAGTCATTTCATCATTTAAAAAAACTCAGTATGTCTAAAGCATAGAGTGTATAAAGTAGAATAAAATACAAGGACATGCTGACCTATGGGAGACATTGGGGGAGAATAAGGTGCTTTTATGTGCCATAGGAAATTGCTTTACACGACAGAGATGATCACACTGTTACAATAGAATAAATGTGACAGTTTATAGCAGAGAGAATATACTTCAAGTGGCGTGAGGATGAAGACTATTCCTGCTGTCGTTTGACCTTTTCCAGTGTTTAGTTTACGACATTACGGCCGCGCTTCAGTTTTGAGTTGAGATTTCAAGTGACTTCTTTGTTTTGAATTGCAAAGGGAGTCAGTATTTTGAATGCAATTGATTGGTGTGAGTTTTCTGTTGGTTCAGAGGGAAAAGATTTACACTGAATGATTCTGTAACGATTTTAACACTCAAACATGTGCACAAGAACATAATATGGGATTGAAAGGCATGGTTTTGGACAAGGAAGCATGATGATTCACTTCCAGCTTTGAGTCATCTGCAGCAGTAAACTCGAGACTGTATCTGATAAAGTGAAAGACTGTGGGAAGTCTATAGCCTCTGAATGTGTCATATAGAGTTTAACTGGCCCAGAGGCTAAGATAACGTGGGAATCCATAATGCACAGATTACCCTATTCATTTCCAATATCCCATGAATTTACTGTAAATAGAAAAGCTGTTATGTCTTCGGCGCCAAATTTACCATTTCAGTTTTTCCCTTTTCAATCTTACTGAGGGAAGTGTGATAAATACAAATGCTGTGTGTGCTATGAAAAAATCACTTTTCTTTGTCTCATAGTTCATTGCTGTGCAAATTCAGCCTGGTGATATGTCACAGTGGGTTGAAAAACATCAGGGTTTTGTAATCCTGTGTCAGATAAGACTACATTTGAAAACACCTATCACGGACAGTCTGAAATAATTAATTTCTTTTCACAAAATAGACACAAATGATCTGTTGAAGGGCTGAGATGACGGACTAAAGGGACTGGTCACCTATTCAAGCACAGATAAGATGACAAACAAATGCTGTTGTGGACACTGCAGGAGAATGCCAAAGGCTGCTATTACTAAAGCACCTTCCTCACGACAAAAGAGCAGCGACGGAGGAGAGCCAAAGAAAAGAACAGTCTGAAAGCCTCCGGGAAGGAAAGAGAGTCTAAATCAAATGTTCCATGAAATGAATATGAAAAATACAGCCCAGCAAAATATACGGTAAGGCAAAAGATGTCTAAAAGAAAAACGGTGTCTCGTTATTATTCCCCAGTCTCTGACCTTTATCTCAAATACCACAGCATAGAGCTCAGCGAACCCAACCTTCGCCCGCTCACAACATGACACCACGGTAAGACCCTTTTGCAGCTAAATGGAAGTTTAAGTTAAACCTGAGCAGTCTCCACTCATTTCAAATGCATTGGCTGTGTTTTGTTTGTCCACAGTGACTCACTCTAGTGAGCCTCCAACTGATTCATTGCCCCACTGCTGAAACCCATGCATAAATTATAGCCCAGATAGTTCCTAATGTTAGGCTAAACACAAAAACAAACACTTGTGCCTTCACTGATAGGTGTCATACGGCAGCTTTTGAACAACTAGACCTTGACATGTGGAATAATATGTGTTATGTGTGGTAGAAATGAACGAATCAATATTTGTATATGAAGAAACTTTTGGATTAACATGATTCTGGATTGCTTTTACTAAACAAACTTTTTTGCATTCAGAGATCTTTCTGTCAATCTTCACTGCTGTCCCAGTGAATCCTCAGCATACAGAAACAAAAACTCTGCCTGTAGTGTTAAGTTGTTAAGGGACTAACAAAGCAACAAACATTTAAATTAATTCCATTGCCTTTTTTTGTAAATCACCTCTTACTGTATATTCAGAGTTTCTTTGCGGTCTGAGGCTGCTGCTTTTGTATTTGTATTGAGAGAGTTAAGGTCAATTTTCTGCCGCAGACCCTTTTCTCCGTAATGACAGCAATCCATGGTCCAGTGTGCGCCCTGAGTGCAGCGGGCCAGAACACCCAAGGCATCAGAGCAAATATATACCTCTATTAGAAACTGGGAGCCATTGTCTTATTCCATTTAGGCTTTATGCACTGCGTAATGAAGGCACTCCTTTTTCTTTTGCTACTTTAACCTATTGAAAGCCCCTCTTGCTCCAACTCAGCCGTGTACTTTTTGTTCCCATTGCTCAGGGTTGCTTCATACTTTACTTCTGCTCAAAAAGACCATTGCCTCCATTTAATGATAAAGGCCCTCCGAACATAAATGCTGCAAATCTGAGTTTTTCTTTCTTTAAGAAGTGATCCTACCGTAGCTGACATGGATGACAACTGAAGTGTGCTTTGTGAAAATGACAAGTGAATAGTACTTTCAAGTTAATCTTTGAGCCGCTGTGGTTAGTTATGCCTGGCTGGATTCGTCCACTTTCACACAGGGCCTCGGGAGATCACCACCACCAGAGCCAATGCTTGAAGGCAAACTTTGACACAGGCTCCAGAAAGAAGATGGACTGTGTCTCATTCCTTCGTAGGAATATTGAATACAAACCAGTCCCACCAGCGCTATCTCTGCTGCTCAGACCCCTTCTGTTTGTCGGCCTGTCTATCCCCACATCATCAGCGTGCATACTAAATCCATCTCCTTCTGTTCTATCTCCAAGTGTCTACAAAAGTGCAGTATCAAAGAATCTGTTTTTACAGTTTGAAGCCATGCCCTCTCTTGTGTGCATCCACTGTTTCGTATCTGGGGCTTTGTGGCTCTGAAGGTGCCTCAATCTCCCATGGCCTGCCTCATCCATACCAATGACTGCCCTTTATTTGATGCCATTGAAAATGCATGCTCCTCATGCTGGGAAGAATGAAAAAACAGTAAAGACGGGAAACTAGAAGTAGAGAATCAATTGAGTTGAAATGGAACTACTTCTCTTGGGGAAGGAAAACATTGTGCTCATTGAGGAACTGAATTGCTTTGGAGAGTGAAGGAGAAAGAGGGCACATATGCTTGGGTTATATCAAAGGATATTAAACTCATACATTAATTACTTAGGGAATATTGCCTGGAAAAGAATTGATGGCCCTGCCTTCATTGAGTACTGTCGGTAAAAACTTTGAGACTTCATTCACGGTATGTCTTTTTTTAGTCGGCAGTATTTTAGCACATTCATTTTTTAAGTTAGTTGGCTAACTTTGCCCATAATATGTGGAGTATTGTACTCCACCTCCTTGCACTGAGTTCATTTGTTTTCCAGACAAAGGCTTTTATTCCCGCATGACAATTGGAAATGCTTGCTCATATGAAATAGCACCAGAATAGGTTTTGCTGTATTTATCTCAATTTAAACACCCCAGAGCTGCAAAGAGCAATGATTGATAAGGTGTTTAAAAGATGCTAATCACTGAATTTTCCAGTGCCTTAAGAAAGTAAATGCTTTAACAATAATTTGCCTAATTGCTAATGTTATTTTTATGTATGAAATGTACAGGGCATCTTTGTGTTTAATATACAAATGAAATTGTAAATCACTTTTCTTTAATTAGACTGCATTGTAGTTCAACCCAAGACAAGCCAAATATCATTAAAGTCGTCAATTTGCACCGGTTCCCGCTAATTAGCTCCAAATTAGCATCAGGATAATAATAGAAGTGTGGGTTGATCTCAATTAATACTGATGATACGTTGATGCTAAATGTCATCTGCAGATCCTTTTGGGATAATGAAGGCCTTGGGTGCAAAGGTTGGGCTAATAGAGAGAAGCACAAGCAGGCATCTTGAATTTTTAAGTGTCTGTTCTGAGCTGGAGTTTTTCCTCAGCCAATACTTACTATTTGATATTCCACACAGGTGTCATACTTTGTGAAACTTTAAATGACTTACTGCCCTGCCATCTCTTGTAAATTCCCAATACCTGACTCTATTGTTCTTCTGAGTATCAAGAGTCCTTCAGCTGGGCTCACCGTTCGAGCTTAAAGGACTGCAAAAAAATCTCATTACCCGCTAAAAGCTCTACACTGGGTGACATCTCTTATAAAGATGATAAGCCATCCAAAATGGCACGGAATCACACTGCACTAATGGAAATGCACTAGGAAGAATAAAGCAGGCTATTACGATGGTTAGCAGAAAACAAGTAAAAGGATCTACCTGCCCAACCTTCGCTCTATCTATTAGCACAGTGATATCTCTACTGTACACCTAAAATGTGCCGCTTTGTAAGGAAACCCTGGCTTCACTGGATGCATACTGATGGAGGAAAAGGCAAGTCGGGCTACAAGGAGCATTTATCAAAAGGACAGGAGCAAAGTAAGTTTAATTTAATTCTGTACGTCTAAGAGTAAGATACAACGTGGAATAACACCTGGAGGTTTAAATGTAATTTTCCAGGCCATCAAGTGACCATCAACTCGGCACGTTATTCTGGCCTCGGAGCCAAAGCATCTGCCAGAAATGTCTCTAGCTGCTGACTCATGACATCTTGAAGTGGAAGCCAGTGTGCAGCTCAGAGGGAGGCAGAAACCTGCACAGACCTCACTCTGAAGGTGTATTTACCTAAGCTGCTTAGCATAACTTCCTCTAATATTGGCTCATATTTCCCCAAATGATAAAGTTCACATGTGGAGATAAGACAGCTTGCTCTAATCTTTTGTCAGTTACTGTTGCCATGCTCAGCCAAGGTTTCCCCACTAATTAACCTTCAGTAAGTGACTGTAGCTAATTCAATTATGCTCCCACTACAGGACTGTTCTTTTGACTGACAGCTTGGCCTACCACACTGCGCTGATTGACAGGCAAAGAACGGAAGCAGTGCCTTTGTCGGGCGCCCAGTGTTTATCCACCTGACCTGATAGACAATCTGACACATTTAGAAAAGATGACATTATCAGTGAGATTAGCCCCACAGAGAAGGACATTTCACTCCAATCGTCTGGATCTGAACGCACTATAACCTGAGCGTATGTCTGCTCCACCAGTTGCTATTGACACTCCATGTCACTTGTCGTATAAGCACTTTGTTAGAGGCTTAAGGTTTCAGCTGTGGGGGTTTTTTCCTTCGGAGAAAGGCTTTTTATAGCACTAACCATGTATTCTAAAGGTAAACAATATCAGGAGGCACCACAGCACGACATAACATTGTTCATCTTATTAATGCAAAACTATAAAACAGTGAATCCCAAACTTAGCGTATCTACAAATATAATTTTACAGCAGTCTAATCCTATTTAACTACCTGTATGATTTTACACAGCAGACAATTTTAGTGACTGTGTTTCCTAATCAAACACTTGCCCTTTTTATTACTAAACTGTTAGTAATAAGCAAGTTTACCACCTCCTGAGAACTAAGACAAGACATTTATTTTTGTATGGCCCAATAACACTACAAAGGTTGCCTCAAAGCTTTACAGACTGAACAAGGCAACAATCCCCATCCTTAGACCCTCAATCAGGGCAAGGAAAAACTAAACAACCCAGCCAGGGAAAACAGAAACCTCAGGGAGAACCACAGAAGAAGGGATCCACTTCCAGGACGAACAGACCGTGCAATATGTGCAGTCAGCACAGTCAGACACACACAAAACAGACAACAAATATTAGTCTGTATATATCTCTTTACTGCGTACTGTCTTTATACATTTTCCAACACTATTTTTGCCCTATGTGTGAACCGCTGTCACACGTGAATTTCCCCATTGTGGGATCAATAAAGTCTAAACTAATCTATTATAGTCCATAGAGTCCAAGAGAAAGGAAAGTCCAGGACAGCCTCAGTGGGACAAGTGAGGAAGTCCATTGCTTCCAACTGCTTTAATATTTATGACATTAGCAAGTGTCACTAGTAACCACTTTTGTCCCTCCAGTTGACCTGTAAAAGCAGGGAAAGTGTAAAAAGTTGACCCGTCGCTGAAAGGTTGTGGGTTTACTTTACTGTGTCTAACTGCATTACTGTGATTTACATTGTGAAAATATATGAACAATTACACTAAGGGACTCTGAAATCATCTTAGACATAAGCCCACCCTAAACCTGAGACACACAATGACACTATAAGTGGAAGAATATTGCATTTAGAAAACAGTACAAAACAAAAACAGTCTAAAAAAGGCTGTTTAGTGTAAAGTATAGGAAAAGGATAGTGCATAAATCTCTGCTGTGTCATTAAGCTGGAGCAGAGAAGACTGACATTGGGAAAACTGCATGAGACCTACATTTAACAACTGTTCCACTGTGTGAAATTAAGTTAATTTGTTCAGCTTTCTCTAAACTCTGTTAATAATCCAGATGAGCCTCCTTGAACACACAATGGTCCATAGCTCTTTTCACAGAATAAAGGGAGGTATTTTGGGGTGACAGTCAAATAAATTGTAGCTATCAGTGACGATAATAAAAGTTATCCTTCCTGTTGCTGCATTTTGAGCCATCTGCCATGAGAGCAGAAATGAGAGGATACAAGAGGGAGGCAAATGGAAACAACCTCGCGGTGCAATGGAGAAATAAAACTGTCTGTGGTGTTGAAAGGGAAGTTATTGCGTCTGACAGGGCATATTCGCTCAGGCTCGGCAAGGGCTAAGAGATGCAACACACAGCTCACGCCTGACTATCAAACCAATGTGAGCTTTCTGGTGCAACACTTGAAGAAGATCTCTATAGGAGGTGACAGGAACACCTTCGGGAGGCCTTTTATCCCAGTTAGGTGCAAGAGGAAACAAATAAACTATTCAGCTGCTAATGGACATTATAGGAAATAAAGTCCCATAAAAGGAGCTGGTAATCCAACATCAGAATTTGCATTTTTATTGCTGTTGTCCATTTGAATTTGGTTTCATGAAAGCAATGGGAAGTAAAAAGTGTTTGCTTTAGCTGCTTTAAATAAGGCTCCCATTTCCTGCAAAGAAAAATACTCGGCTATGTTGTATTCATTAAGGATTAGCTCATAGTTTTCTCTCCAAATATGAATATCTATAAACTTACTGAAGTGGTGCAAATTGACAGCTGCAGCAGTTTATTCAGCACATGTGCAGGAGTACTGTCCAGTCAATAAATGTCAGGATAACCCGATAAGGAGAAGAGACAGTGGCAATTATCATTAAAGAACAAAGTGAAAAGGTCAGATGACAAGTTCTATTACACAGTAGACAGATGCCTCTTGTGATGTGATTAATCATTTTACTGATAAAAATGTTCTTCTTTAACTTTGCCCAGAGGATAAGTAGACAAAGAAGGGCACAAAAGGATAGCTTTGGTTTATGATGCACACATTCATGAGGCATTGTTGTCTTAGTGGACATCAATCTATATATAATAACATCAAATTAATATCATCATAGAATTACAAGTGATGCTGTCTACAGAAACATGTTAACAAAGAGTATTTATTTAGAGCTTAATACACAATTCTTAAGGTTAAAAGAAAACTGTTGTCTTAAGAAATCAGTTTTGTTTGATGTGAAATCTTTTTGAAAACTCTTATAGGTCAAGAGTTTTACTACAAAAGGATAAAAACACAATATTTATATCATCAATATCTTCACTTGAACTTTTTGAATAGAAACATCAGTCTTAGCCTTGTTCTTGATGGGTTGCATTCTTATCACAGCACCATTGTTTACAGTTTTCATATTAAGTCTACAATTACCGCAGTTTATTGATTCTCTTCTCGTTTGGCTTAGGTAAACGCTGATTAACATTACAAAGTCGGTGTTCTGGATGAATGTGACTTCGACAGCGACACCTTGACTCATTTTGTCATCTCTTGTCACGTTGCCGGCTGCTCATATCACCGACGCAATGTTTTCATACTGAGAATTAATTACATCTCCAAATGGTTTTACAAACATGCAGCGGATGAGGGATCCTGTGTCACTCTACTGACGCTTTACTCCCTCCAGGTTGGACAGTGAGACATTGATAGTAATCCATTTCAGATTCAATTTTCAGCTTTGGCTGTCTCTCTGAAATGATAAGGGAAAATGAAGAACATAAACACATAAATCACTCTGCAATGCTGGGGCCACTTCTTTTTGAATAGAAATAGTGAATGAAAACAGGAGTATGGGAAGTAATAGAAAGCAATCTAATGTGATCCTAATTGAGCTCTAGATTCAGTGCTTTTTGATGATGTCATGAGGGACTTCTCGCGACAAGAGGAACCAAAACAGATGGCCAGATCCTTCTTTAAAGGTGATTGGCCTAAGGTTTTTAATCCTCCTCTGTAAGTGATGAACCAAATCCTCAATTATCTCCAATTCTCACACTCTACAGCAACAACAACAACACAAAATCCGAGGCATTTCACCATTCTTCACACTGTTGTTATTACTTGGAAAATTCAATCTCAAAGCCGACAGGGAGCTTTGTCTTGTGCTGTGAATGGCATGTAATAAGAACGAAGAATTGAGGTGTCATGACTGGAGAAAAGCCCCTTGTCACGTCGAGAGAGGTGCTGTGACGATTTATCAGCAAAAAAATCATTAGGCAGTTTTTGATAAAGGGCTGACAGCTGTCTCTCAAAACTGTTGCCTTGTTTGAACTTCTTCTCATTTTCTCCATCACTGATTATCTCATCGGCGGCAAGTGCAAGTCTTTATTAGCAAAATGACAAAAGGAATTGAGGCTTAGGTTACTTACTCTGTTTAAAAGACTGACGCTGTAGTTTTTGGATATAATCACTGGAGTCTAATTCTGGCTTAATCTGCGCGTATGTAATCTAATAAACGCCATCATTCTGAAATATGTACTCAAAAATTAATGGACTGAGGGAGCATCAAGTGAGTTAAGTGATCTCTCAAAATTACGAGGACTGATGAAAGCTTGGGCATAGCAAATGAATGAGTTTAATTCTGGGATACGCACCAATACAGCAGCACAATAGAAGCTCCGGGAAAGCACTATGTCAAATTCTCTTTTAATCTAATTGAGCTCTGGAGCTTCCAAATGCAAAGTGATCAAATAGTTGGACGCATAGCTTTTTAAATATGGCTAATGCTGATATGAAGAATGCCCACAGCAGGATTAAAGAATAGTTTTGAGCTTCTTGATGTCATCACAGACACAAATCAATCCTATATTGATAAGTACTTCAGGGCATTGATCAATTTATAGTGAGCACGATGGGTCTGCCTTCAAACACAGCCCAGATGCAGCATGTGATATAACAGCCCAGAGTGTTATTGACGCATTGAGCTAACAATGAGGGATTCCTTTGATGAGCAGAGAGGCCAATAATAGCAGGGAGCCAGCCATACGGATGTTTTATAATCACTTTATGTGCCCAATTTAAGACTCCCCCAGGATCCATGTCCCTCCCAGGCTAATCCATGATGCTCTTTACCGTAATCCATTCAAATAACTCTTCTGTAGCGCCATCAATTAGGAAGCCAGGTTGACAGGGGAGCTGGCACCGCGGGGCTCCACAGGGCTAAAGCTCACAGCTGTCACAACCTGCCATCGGAAGCCATCATCATCCAGATCAATGGCTTTATGATAGTCTTTAGCTTCCTCTGATTGTATTGATCACATAATGCAGTGAAATGATTGTGACTGAGAAAAAAGCAGCAGCACCGTAGCTGTACTTCAGACTCATTCAACGCAGAACTAAAAAGACTTCGGACCTCCATTTCCTACCATTAGGAACAAATAAAATCCGTTTTAGTTTTAAAATTCTTCTGTTCTCATTCCCAAACTTTCATCTCGCAGAAACAGCAGCTGTGCTATTTCACAGGCGTATAAATTGGTCTCTGCATGTCAAGAAAAAGAAGGCATATTATACTGTGCTGTTGATGCCCAATGTGTTTACATATTGATATCCTGAGACGTGGCACAGAAGACATATTTCTATACACTTTGACATATGAAAAAAACTCCCTGGCTGCATTTGAAAGGCAGCATGGTTTATATCAGTCATTGCCTGCTTCAGCGAAACCCATTTTTGAAGTCTCCAGTGAGGATTTAACGTTTGAAGTCGGTCCAAATTCATCTCTCTGTCTGTGATTGACAAGAACATACTCAAAGCATAATATACACAAAAGCTCATTGTGTTTCAACTTGTAATTTCAACATCAAAATGCCATCAATAGCTGCTCCTATCTGAAACAAAGATGCAGATAAATTGCGTAAACATGAAAGCTGATATGTGAAATACAGGCCCCCTTCATACAATTGCACTGCACATCAAAAATACTGTGAAGAGGCTTTCTTTGGTCATTGATGACTCTAAAAAGCAGCTTTAGTCTTGCATTAAGTGCTTTCAGATCACACAGGCTGTAAGTCCTATTGAGGCTGATTCAGAAGATGATACATAAGCCACTGAATACACTAACTGCAGGGAGAAAAAGCTATCTTTGCTGTTATTATTACAGCAGTGAAATCATTTATTGGACCCAGCTTATTTAGAAATTGCAACTTTTTATGTGCAACTTTTAATTGTGACTGGGACCAAGAAGTACTTATCAAAATGCTTGTTTTTCATCTTTCCTATTGTAAAAGATGCATGAGATAAGAAACGATGCAATGTGAATAATATCGTAACAAACCCGTGCTTTGTTTAGTCCTTGCATAACACTAACCCCAACTGCAACCTACATATATATTTTATTACAGTTGTCTGCAGCATGCTACAAAAATCAGTACATCTCTAAAGTCAAAACACCATTTAAAATAGGACAAGGACTCTTTCTAGAAAGTCTCGCAACAACATATTTGAAAACTTTCCCTTGCCTTTTCTTCATAATGTTTGAATACTATTTAACATTTTATTGCTTTTTTGTTGTATTCTTATCATGTGTCAAACGTTTACAGAAAGCACCAGCCTCCGTTGTAGGTTCTCCATGCAAACTGGGCCTGTGCATTGTCTGACTGATATGAAGTGGTTTGTGTAGAAAGGAACCTGGGCAGCAGCATATGGAGCTTGTTTATGATTTTGTGCATGAATGCACGGGTCTGTTGTCTTGTGGAAGTACTCCTCTATTCCCCACTGAACTGTGCTTTCTATTCCACCATTGTTTCTGTTATTATTGCAGTGCCCCTTGACAGCCTGAAGTTCACATTTATTTAAAATTGGTTTTCAGCAGTTCCTTGGTTACACAGATATCTGTGGGTTCTTCGTAGCATGCCATCAAGTCATATTCATGAAGTTGAAGGGGCTACAGTTCTCCAACAACAGTTTTTGCAGAATACTAACATAGACATACACAGATCACCTTCAAAATAAGTCAATACATTGGTACAAATCTACCAGGTCTTCTATAATACAAGTTAGGACAGCCAATGTTGAGTATGTAACAACAGCCTTGTCATAGTAAAAATGCTGCACCTCTCCTTATCTTTATTTCTAATATACTCCAAGACTGACTGACTGTTGCCAATTAACCTAATGGATTGTGACAAATTTTGGATTCCATAACCTAGAATTTTTTTGGGTTGTAAAACTGAAACATTAAAATAGGATAATGGGCCCTGGCAGTTTAAAAGTTTCTGAGTAACTGATACCAATTAAAAAGAGGGTTTCTGGGAGTTGTAATTATTTTCAATTTGGATAATGGCACTTCTCTGACTTTTTTTAACTCTAAGAATCACAAGCATTAGGCAGCTTACACTCAATCTGGTCAGTTAACTCTTAAGATCCCGGGCTTGACCCTGGCCTCGTAAATCCCAGGAATGATCCTGAGACTGTCCACTGTAAAGATGACACGTCCTTTGAGCGACTTTTCTTTGGCGCTGTACTTGTCATGTGTATTGACAAGTGGATTAGAGATGGATTGTGTGTGATCCTCTTAGGGCCGTTTGCTCATGCGGGCTGCAGTCAGTGAAGCTACACAACACCATAACAAATACCTCACCTCGATAATGTAAGTGTAGGTCTGCAGTTTGAGAAAGCATCCCTGGGGTCTTCTCACTGAGCAATGGTTCAAGACTTTGTATAATCTGAAAAACACAGAGTAAGATGAATGTTAATAGAAATACATTTACTGTCAAAAAGATTAGGGATGTCTTATTGACTATAGCTTCAATACCTTAAAGACCCTTTCACAAGTCAACAAGTGTTAAAGCCAATGTTGAGCATTTAGGCTCAGCTCTAATTAAGCCTTAAATAAAATAATGTTCAAAGAGTAACCTTCTTTTGGCATTGCAGTCCTCAAAATAAAATCCCCAGCCTAGAACTTCTTTGTTCCTGTGCCGTTTCTTCAAGAATTGGAGCCACCTCATTAACCTTATCTAACAAATACAAGCTAATGAAATCCTCTGCCACGGTTTCCAGTCCTGCCAAAGTTGGTTTTCCTAATTAATCAAACATCACTTTCCCCCTATCATCGTAATGGCTCCCTATAAAGTGAATGAGAATGTGGTGTGCTGACCCCCAGGGGAAGGCTGGGCACGTCTTCATATGCTTTCATTTGAATTTGGAATAAAAAGACCTGGCTTGGATGGAAGAGAATTTCTGCAATAAAGAGCCTGAAACATTTATTATGCTATAGTGTTACTTTGTAACACAGGCTTCCAATTGATGCACAGAGGCTGCCATCTCCCACCTACATACAAATGAATGTATAAGACTCACTCCAGATTAGTGCAGAATCAGTATGCATATTACCCTTCGTGCTCTAATGAAACAATTCTGTGTTCTCATCCCCTGTGATTCCCAGTGTATGACATGCCGTATCAGATGAAAGGCACGGGCAAAATTCAATCTCCAACAATCAGTAATTGGAATCTGCAAAATGGGTAGATTTTCAGAAAATGAGAGGACAATAGATAATGCATTTCAATTAGCTAGTAAAACTGCTATTTGCATAGTGGTGAAAGGGGTGATAGTTTAAGTAGTCCAAGGCAGCTGCCTTTTTCCAAAGGCCCAGTATGACACAAAAGGCAGCGGAACCAAGAGAAAAGAGGACTTTGGGAGTCTTCAGCAGTATTCTTTTAATTACTCATCATAATGACTCCATTTAGTTGTTCAATGACCCATTTTATGGCATTGAAGAGGCATGGGAAGCTCTCTGTCCTTGGCAGGGTCAGTCATGCAGCTGCCCCTGCAGCCATGCCTGCACCGAAAGGGAACAGTTTCCCCAAATGGGCTGCTATACACAGGTCGCTCAAGAAACTGCCTCCAAACATACATGTCACACATGTCCACACAAGCTTCATCGTCACAAAATACAGACCAAATCCAAAGTGAGTTGAAAAAGGCCAGCCAAATCATGTAATCATAAGCAGCTGTGTTGGACACGACTTTGCATGAGATTTGGATGATTCCAGTAAGAAGACAAAAATAAAATCAATAGAAATAAATTTGTAAAATGTTTTAGATCCAGGAATAGTAATAATGTGGTGTCTTATATAGTTTGTTTTTGTATAATTTGTTGAGCTAACACTGGGTAGTTTTTGTAGTGACACAAACCATTGAAGGCATCCATTCAGGATGAAAGGTTGATTATAATTTGCATTCATACTTTAAACTGGACATGGAAATAGCCTAGATATATAAGCAATAAAGAAAGAAGAAATAAGAATTTTCCAGACTGTTTTCAATGTGGAAGAAATTTTTTTTTTATATTTTTAATTAATAATTTATAAGCATTGCACAATTCCTCATGTTGCTCCTCTGCAACATGTGCTCAAAATGTTTACATCCAATATCACTACAGAGGTCAAGTTTCTGCTTTGACTGCTGCTTGTTATGCAGCCACATTATTGATTGCGGTCGGTCCGGGCTGCTTCCATATTCACATTACAGTAGGTGAATGAAGGGGGAGGGGTAAGGAGCTGTGGAGAACGGCTCCTGGGCGGCCATATGTCGTATACAATCCACTCCATGTGTCACAAACCACTGTCTCCTCCTTGGAAGCTTTCTCTTGCCCATAAACAATGTTACCACCCCAAGACTCTGGCTGTGAGCAGTGCAGGTCAGATTATAGACTTGTATAAGGGATGGCAAAGTGCAGTAAGGTAGTGAAGTGCAACACCCCATATGGTTCCTGCGAAGCTTGAAATACTGGCACAGATCCAGAACGCTGACCTCAAGCATGCAAAGGTTGGGCATTGGCACCGCTCTGACTAATTCTACTGCCGCTGACGTGCACAGCAGCACACATAGATATGCAGACAGAAATAGAGGGGAGAGAACTGATAAGAATTTAAATCACTCTCAGTGTACTGTGACCTGTGTCTGCTCTCCAGGAAATGACTACTATATTTAGCTTTTGTGTTTCTTACAGTGGAGTGTCAGTTAGCTTGATTTGATTTGTGTGTTAATTTTCTTGTCTGTATATAAACTCTATTGTACAAACTTCATACTCTATATGATTGCAGTTTTGGAGATGCCCTAACACCATCACACTATTGCTCTTCTCAAAGTCACACAAGTGCCCATTGCTCATTTTTCTTGCTTTCAACAGAATGAAACTTTAAAGTCACAATGCTCTGGTAACAACATCACTGGTGTTATTCAGATGACTTGTCAATGCTCATAACCTTGTATGATGCCCATTTGTGACATCAAAACACACAAAGAGTTATATCAGTGAATGTTGCAGTGCTTCACTTGAGACTGTGCTTTTAATGGGACTCGTCTCAAATGCTGTGAACTCAGTGGGCCTCAGGTGTCACCAACAATAGTCAACTCAGTGATTTAGAGAAAATGTCTATAACAGTGGATTGACCTTGGCGCATGGACCATGTGTTTCTACAGACAGCTTCATGTGCTTGCCAGCTTCAAACAAATTCTTTCAATTTTATTAGTGAATAAAACAACATTAATCAGACTTGTTATTGAAGCATATGGCCTCTATAAAAGTAAAATGGACACATTAAGATGATTTCTTGTTTGACTTTCATGATTATAGCCCATAAACTGGAGATATCATTGTTCATGTTTAGACAGATTAATAAATCTCTTAGAAAAACACAAAAGAGTACACAAGGCCTGCCCCTGACTCTTGGCTCTTTCAATCCTATAACTGAAGAGATTTAGATTTTAAGAAGGAGGTTTGGGTAATGAACACATCATCTGTTATACTCTCGACTCATCATGAGCTGCCAGTCAAGGACTGCCTCCATCACTTAGAGTGTGGCAGCTGGGGTGGAGGAGGGTGTGTAAAAGCATACAAATCACTGGCACCCAGTCAGTGCACTGCGCTGTGAGCGACTCACTGAAGTAACACCGCTGTTTGAAAGGTCCACTGATGTAGAGAGTGAGTGTGATAGGAGATTTGTCATGAAGGCTGTTGGGTGGGTCAAGATATTTATAAGACTGCTGGCCAACTTGCTGTCAATAGAATTATTAACAACGGTAATTGAACTGTGTTTGAAATAAGTTCCAGGAGTGCCAACCCTTCTCACTCTGAGGACGTAACAGACTCATGTTTGGTCACTGCTCTGTTTTGTGCAGTACATCATGGTGATCTTGATGGAGAAGTCTATGCTGCCACGCCATGTTTGCCACAGACAGCAGCAACAGCCCACCCCAGTCTATGTTTAGTTTCAGTATTTATTTATTTTTCATTTAAGAAGAAGGATTGGATTATGTTTTTTTTTGTTGTAAAATATAAATTATTTGGAAATGCAGCCTCTGAGAAAATGATGCTCCCTACACGTAAATGGGGGTATTTTTTTTTCTGATCAGCATTGCCCAGGATAGGCTCAAATAGTCTTGTTAATATGTTTGGGAGTAAAAACTGTTTTAAGAGCACATACTAGCATGGCTACAAGGGAGTGAACATGTTTTTAAGGCTCAAATAATAACTGAAAAGGGGATAGGATTTGACTTTCGTTGAACTAATTATCAAAATAATAGAATTCTTAATTTTACATTTGAGTGACTCGACACAGCCTGAAGGTATGACAGTGAAAAGCAGCACAGTGTGCTTTCCCTATGGAGCATAAGAGATGCCTGTTGAGGCCACAACCACATGCCCTCAGGAAGGTAACACACATATCACACAAAGAAGAAGGAATCCACTTAAGTGTTGGTCCGTGTGCATGCGTATGCACACTGTAAACTTTGAAATTGCCTTTCTAAAAATAGACTTGCAGTAATACTCACTGTACCTTAACCACAGGGAATGCTATCTATGGTAAAACACACACATTTGGAGACAAAATGGGTTTCCTGATAGCTTTATAAAAGCACTACTAGATACTAGTGCTTCTCTTTTACTCATTCAATATTAAAGTAGCACAGCATGCTTTTTAGAGCACACATAATGATGTTGCAATGGCTTATGACCATGGCTGGTTGCAGACAAGCTATGTAAGAAGCAAATGATTTCCCTATATGTTTTTTGTGAAAGTTTTTAGAAACTCTAGAAAAAACAATCAAATAACCTTCTCAGAAGTGCGTAGATGCAAACAAATCATGCAAGGATTCCGTACTGGATAAATGCTATAATGAGTATAATTAACCAAAGAATTAAAAAGCATTTTTCTGGCCATAGGACATACTGGTCTAGAGAAGTACGGCCCATAATACTGCCCACTGAACCTCATAGATTCATGTTCACATACTCAGGTTTTCTGTACTGTCTGTTGTCAGTCTGTTTGGTGAAAGGGCAGAACCAAGCCTTACATTTTTACAAGCTTTGTTGTATGGATGTGAAGCAGCAGAAGTCGGTACAGTTAGTCTTCAGAAAGCACAATGCATGTACATGATGTAAGTTCATTTCCTATGTAGCTAGTAATGCTAACAGTCCGTATCATGACCCGAAATATTGTAGAATGCAGAGCCCAGAACCCATTTTTTTTCAATCAAAGTCAACGTGAGGTGATGCTTTCAGGAACCAGCCTTCACATTTTTTCCCATGAGTCACTGAATACTTGGCCCATTACTCTCACTGCTATCCTTTATGCGCTATCTAGCTTTACTGTAAATAATGCATTTAAATCTCTATGGCTTCCTTACACGTGAAGTTAATAATGTTGTTCTTAAATATACACTAGATAAATAATTTAAACATGTGAGTACTCATAAATATATTTATGCAGCAGACTACAGGGTTAATTGATCCATAGCCTTGAGCTGTTGGGGTATTTACACTTAAGACGACAATATCTAACATTGGAAAAGCTTTTTTATTTCCAATATGTGCAAGAATAGTTTTATAGTGAATTTATTAACTTGATTCAGTCAAACTTTTAGAGGTTAAGTGCAGTCTTTTTGTATTCATTGAATTAACAATCTTAAGTGTCACTCCTCTTGTGTAAGCTTAATATGTAACAACAGTGCACTTAACCTTTGTCACTTTGAAGGCAACCCCACTGTTGACACTTCATTTCAGAGCTGCATTCATAATCTATTGTTAGCGGCCTTTCTGTGCTCTGTGAACAGACTAGACCCTTGGGTAAAGAAGCAGGGGAAGCTATTAAGTGCGGCAAATGCTAGGGCTGTTTTGCTTTGCCTGGGGAATCATTCATTTAATGTCTGATCTTTGCCTATTCTTCCACTTTGCTTCCGGGCAGCTGTGGATAGGAATGAATACACTAAGACCTGACAAAAACGCATACATATGTGTCAATAGCATCACTGTACTTCTTTGTCTTGTCTTTGCTCTCCAGGATTATTCATCAGCCACATCTTGTGAAACACCATGATGATAATGTTTTTCTGGGTCAAAATCAGATCTCTTGAGTGACACAGCCCGTGATTTGTTATTATCTGGAGTAAGTGGGGTAGAATGAGAACGATGACAGGAGCCATGCATGATTTTACTCCACTGTTTTTAAAGCTTTTAGGAGACTTTCTTGAGGGCAGGACGACCACTACCAAAGAGGCCAGTGTCTGTGTGTGCTGCTATTTTGAGCTTTTTGCATGAGCTGAGAACACTAGTGCACAGGGGCTCTTTTCAGAAAAAGAAAGGCTTCATGCTACATTATGCACATTCAATATGGAAATGCATCACAGCATGTAAGTCATATATCATATTCAGTTTAGCTTTTGTTATGTTGGGTGCTACAGAATTTTTTACATATAAATGAGCACCAAGCATAAACCTTTTGTATGCTAATGAATGTAGTGTAACCTCTTTCATTAGCACGACTGCACAGAGGCTGCTTTGTGTAATATTCCCATGACTGAACGCTGACAGCATACTGTATGGGGAGTCGCAGTGCAATAAAACACTGCTGTAGCAGCTTTCCCCTCGTCCTGTACTTTCCATTTAATTCCAAATAAAGAAGCAGCTGCAGAACAGACTTAATTAAGACCTACAGCAAAGCAAAATCTCACCAACCGCTCCACCTTTAATTAGAAATGATCACTATCTGGAGTCCCATCATTAGTCTTCAGTTCAAACTGTGATTCAGAACATGCTGGTTCACTTTTGATGGCACAAAATATACTAAAGGCGCAGCATCATTTTAGGTTGAATGGAAAGGGATGTTTACAAGATGCATCCGTGTTTAGCGCTCAAGAACTGTCTGTGAAAAGTCAATAAATTAACATAAACCAAAACATGAAACTTTTTTAAACTTGATTTTTCTAAACATATCCATTTCCCCTCCAAGCATAACTAATGTCTATACAAAGCATAGGGTACATGGAATAAAAAGCAGCAAAGTGCTGGGCTTTATGTAACATCTACTGCCTCAAAAAGATGGAGTCCAAACCTAAGCATCTGTTTGTGTTAAGCACCACAAACATTACAAATTTGAATACCAGCATACCTCATCAAAAAATAACTTCAGCAGTGAATTGATTCAAATTTTTGTCAATATAAATTGAAACACTTGAGCTGAAGCATCATCTTAAGGCTATAGGGATTGTTCTGTGTGGGCCCCAAAGGACTAAAGACATAAGCCCCCACCATAAAAAGAAGCTTTGCCATTTAATTGATGGGATCAGAGGAGAATTAGAGAATGAGTTGAGCGTCTGAATCTGCTGAATCCTCATTGAGCACCATCACGCTCTTGTTTGCAGAAGATGTCAAGATGACAGAGTGCTGTAAAATCCTAGCATTTAAGTTTATTACCATGCCTCAACTAGTGCAGATTGAAATCTGGAGTGGTGCAATACGTCAAAGAAAAACTCAAGCATAAGATGGCGAACAATCCCTACATTTAGTGGTAGGCAGTGCATATCTTCTACATGATCTGACTTGAAAAATGGGTCAGGTTTTGCTTGGCCTATTCAACTCACAGTTTGAGATAAAAAAAAAAAAGTGAGGCCCATGAGACTGTGGTGTACATATGTTAACATGGAAACCTGCGAAGTTACACACTGCTCGAGAAGCTGCTCAAGCGTTTTCACCGGTGCATGTCCGAGCCACTCTGCACAACATCCTGCCTAGACCCATTTCCAATGTGTTCATTATTTAAAGCAAGAGGCCAGCCCTCCAGCCTCCTGCGCACTTGTCCATGTCCATTCATATATTCAACACTTCTAAATGTTAGAAATCAATTTGGCGCTGACTGCAGACGTGGTTCCTGCAACTGTCCATTAATTCACTCATGAATATGGAGCTGCACAGACCTCATTGGCTCTTTACAGTGATGTGGCTAGTGAAGGAAAATCAGTGCAAGCCACGACGCCTCAATTTCCAGGTGAGAGCCTTTTATTCCCCCTCTTTCCTCTGCAGCCGGCCCACTCAATAAATCACAGTGTAACTCTACAGTTTTTTTCTCAAAGACTCTAATGTCGGTGGCTGAGACTGAGCATTATTTTTTGTCATGATTCAGCAGACTTTTGGCTAAAGATGTATGCTGTTCTGTTTTATTAAAGCAATACTTGTGGGCTGTATGTTCTAATTGTAAATAGTTAGACCATTACAGGTATGGAACAAAACCACGTATTTTACTACATTAATAGATGGTCTTAGTTTTGAATTAGGACGTAGTTTTTTCTAATTTTCTTAATTATATGAACACAAGAACACTGTCAAAGCTGTTCAGAGACTGGCTTAATTATTACTGAAAAGTATTTATTAGCGTTTAACACAGTCTATATGTCAATTCAGATGTAACCTTAAAAGCTGAATGCAAACAAATCATCTTTTCAGACTAGTACAGTGCCCTGTAGTCCGATGAAGGATTTTGGGGTTAAGTCTGGATTTTCGGTATCAGAAGCTGGTTCACTTTGTATCGAGGTAGGTCTTTGTGAAAATTTACAGCTAACCTGCTCCAGAACAGCACAGAAACAGAGTTGAGTTTGTCTAACTGGGAAGGAGAGAGACATATCCCTGGTTGGTTCAGCTTGCTTTGTAGCTCATATGAAGGTAAAAAATAAAAGTTGCATTTTTCAACCTGGAATATTGTTTCCCACTTTTTCCAAGGACCATATGTAGGTAACAGGACTTTAATTACAGCTACCAAACTCAAACACACACCTCCGCATTGATTTAATGCTTTATTATCTTTGTGAGCATTTCTAGGGCCAGAACATGAAGCGAGGAAAATGGGGCTCATAATAACTTAAATGCTAGATCTATTTTTTTTTCGATTTTTTTTTTTTTTTGCTTCGACTCTATCGTCTGCTTCGACTGCTATCTTCTGTTTGGATCTGCATTGGCAATATCTACTATAGCTTAAAAATAATAATAATGATAATAAGACCAAAACGCTTATATTCATATTCAACAAACATTTCCAAAACACTGAGCTACTTTAATCACATTGTTGTCAAATTCACAATTAGTGCGCCTTGAGTGATATCACAGTAATGTAATTGGCTCTTTGGGATTAATTGAATAATTAAAAAGGGAAAATGAGTGATCATCCATAATACAAAGAGTTGAAAGTAACTTGAGATACATGCATGTAATGGTACTGTTGTCACTAAAAGGCCTGTCCACAGACCAGTGTTGTCTTACAGAGGTTAGATTACAGTGTGCGATACCACGTGGCACATAAATCTGTTGAGATAAAAGTGCATCAATAACTAAACTAATGATCTACTGAAAGTATTACAAAAATGAGAAGTGTGCGCTGTGCTGTTTTCTCCTCCTCTCAATCAGCACATATAGACTGAGCTGGATAACAAGCTAAGTGTGTGCACCCAAGGCATCCTTCAGTGTCCCCATATTGATGGATTTAGCCAGAGTTGATTCATTAGGGGGGTTTGAGTGGAGTTGCTAATGTACTTTGGGCTCAGCACCGAAGCCAAGCAGCGCAGATATTTGCCTTCATGAACAGCTCACGTCATACAACAAATCAATCTAGAGTGTCAAGGTCAACAACATAGTGAGAACAAAATGCACATAAAACATAATATCACTACAATGTGTCCAGAGGCAGGGTTTATTGAGCTCACTAACGCTGTCAGACCAAATTACTGATACACGTCCTTTAAGATATTGAAATAACCATACAGTACATTGTTTCTAATTTAATTTTAGTGCTGGAACATTTTGCTGAACTCATTCTCACAGATACTGACTTTACATCTTTTGGTTAAATTGCTGACACTAGTATTTAAAAAAAACCTCATACATTAGTTCTGTTACACTGGTATGTAAGTAAGTTAATAAGTATAGCAATTTTTAATTTCATGCGTCAAATTAAATAGCTAAAAGTGGAAAGGGACACTATGCTTAAAAAGGAGTGTATTTGTAGACTTTGTAGCCTATAGAGTTCTTGAAAGTGGGTGAAAAGTTACACCGTGTTGCTTTAAAGTCTCTGTCTCAGTGTTGGAGTTAGAAATAAATGCTTTTCTTGTCTATTAGCAGAATCTATAGCAGGTAACTGAGGGGTTTGAGGCAAGGCATGGACGGGGTGTGGTACCAATGCAAGTAATTGAAACATCTATAATCCTTGATCAGTGTTATCTCAGGGCTGTGAATGCATATTGAGGTTAATATCTCATCACTAATGCTGAAGCACAGAAGCAGACCAAGAGCCTCCCCTTTGACTTTTCTTCTTTTGCATCGTACTCGAGAGAAAGGTGAGACAAGGAAACTCAATTGAGTTATTATAATGCATAGCTTGCATGGCCTATTAAATGTTGATAAGTCCGGTGACTCATAAGTTTTAAGAGTTTGGCAAAGAAACTACTGGAATATTTGTATCTGTTGGCATGTATAATATACTGCCTTATCAACATATCTTCCCGAAGCACAGGTTCAGCTGTTTGTTTACAGCATTTAGATTTATCCTGTTTTGCATTAACCTTTTACGACATTCTTATCGCACTCAGGTTCACATCCCGGTGACAATATAAATATGCATTGTGCAGTATCAGCGTGCAGTTTACACTTCAGGCTGCTCTAATGCAGTGGGATTTGACAAAATCCACTAAATACATCAAAGCATGAGAGATGACTGTCACTGATAGCAGACTAATGTGTCACTGGAAAACAACTCGTAGTATTTTACTGTGCATACTCCACATGTCGCTTCTTTAATTTATCATAATCCTGCTTTGATTTATCCTCCTCCCCTTTTTTACTTGAGTCTATTACCGGATGCACAGCACAGTAAAGGTTATATTTTCTTGTAGTGTGGTACTCAGAAACATATGGTGAGTTGAAAAATGTCAAACCAAACCGGTTTGATCTGTCACTAGGTTTAATTGATTCAAACTGTGATCTTTTGCAGGATGTCTGATGTGAACTGCCACATTTTTCTTCCTTAAAAAAAAAAAAAGTTTCTAGATATATTTTTCTCACTGACTCATATTCTGTTCCTCTTGAGACACTACATGTTTTACTTGACCCAGTGATGGCTGAGTTCTTTCTAAATGGCCCTTCTGCTTGTTTTATAAACTGCAATGAGGCAGCGAGCTTTGTGCTGGATTTTGGATTTTGGTACAGGATCCAACATCTGTTTGTTCTGGCTGTATTCCTGGGCTATGTTCCCGCTTTTTCCTCTTTTTCACTGCCTCCTAAACTCCTCTGGACTGGTCAGAAACAGACCATATCCTGCAATTGGCACGTACAGCTCTCCTCCTGTTGATTGTCTGCAGTGTGTGTGTGTGTGTGTGTGTGTGTGTTTTTTGTTTTGTTTTTTTCCCGTAAAATGTTTCTAACTCCCAGTGTTTCACAAAGGCTGTAGTTAAAGCTTCACGAATCAGTGCATTTAAATTTAATGTCTGGTAGTATAATGTAATGATGCATGCAGCAAATGACTGTGCTGAAGTCCTTCATGACTGCTGTCACTTCTTAATGGCTGCTTGGATGTTAGCTTATTGGAGAAAAAGCAATTAGTGAAGAGGTAATATAAAAATTGATATTTCTGCAGTTTCAATTCAATGCTCTGATCTGTTATGCAGCAGAGACTGTCAAACTGTGATAATGGACAAGCAGAATTTTAAAACATCAAACTTGATAACCCCCATGTTTTTGACTAATGAAAAAAAAAAGATTTATGTATGGCTTTCCTAAAGTTACAGAGTAGTGCTTCTTCACTATCAGGGTGAACGTCTTCTAAGGTCTGCTGTCAGTTCTCACGATGTAAACCTCTTACACCTTGTGGAAGAGTGCTAATGCCCTGCTCACACATTATTAAAGCATGATAATAAATGAAACATTTCCCTGAACAGGCCATTAGTAAACCTTATCTTTCCGCAGCCACTGGCTATGGCACAAAAGCCCACAAGTTGTCTGACACAAAGAAAGACAGCCATCTCATTTCTTCTCCTTTTCCCCTTTTATTTACTGACTAGCTTTTATGATGCCTTAACTTTAAAACTACTCAGTACATTGAGTCTGCTTCCATTTGATTTGGCTTTTGTGAGAGCAGACAAAAAGTGGTTCTAAAAACAGCTAGAACTTGATGTTCCTGTCATCATTGACCACTTTTCTTTGATTTCATACTTTTAAGTATAAATAAAACATCTTCCTGTCTTATTATCTAATATAAATGTCATTCAATATATGTTTTTGATTGTTGTGTTTTGTTGTTTATATTTTTGCACTTAATGACAATATCATCCTTAAATAAATAAACACTTTTGACAATCCCAGTCTAAAAAAGTCACATTAGTTGGTCCGCGTCTTTCTAAATGTGCCACTCCCCATTGTTTTACATTAGTGCTTGAAATAGTTCTGTATTTTTCTCTGTACCTTTTTTAAATCATTATGAAGTTGTCACATCGGAAAAATTACAAGGCCTTGCTTTCTCACTCGTAATAATTTATAATGGAAATAATTGTTACTTGCTGTGGAGGTTGGCAGGTTGGCTTTTTGCTGCAGCGACCGACCCATGTGTCATTGGGGCCTTGTCAGTGTTACAACCCTCTGGGGTCTGCACTGCGCCCTGGGCTTAGGCTGGAGGAGATTGGGAAGTATTGGATTTGGGTTTGGATTTATGATGGTATAGCCTCAACTTTAGATCCTGGACAGTAACTTATGACTCACTTTTTTAATATCTGTAAAAATATGGTATGCCATATGGTTGATTATTGTGTGTAAATTATGTAATTTAAAAAAAAAATCACACTGTATTTCACACTAACTATAGCTTAAACAATACTTTATAATACTTTAGATTATCAGTATAAGATGTTGAACCAATGTGTGAATATTTTCTGTTGGCACAAAACACTCAAAGGAATAGAGATGGTGAAATTGTTCAAACAGCCGTGTGTGAGTTCATTTTATTTTGTCTCAAATCTCTTTGAACAGTGAATACTTGAAAAGCCAAGAGGTCTGTGTCTGGACTTGGCTCGGCTCAGAAGTCCCAGACCTGCTTTGGTGGGATTTATGTCATGTTTTAAAATAGATGAGTCTTTTTCTGGTCAGAGTTGACAGTCAAGTAGAAGCTTCAGCTGGAGTACTCTAGCTATAAATGTTCGGACCACTGAATCCTCCACTTGCTATATATACTGGCAAAGAAGCTTTAGTCGATGGAAATATCACCACAGTCACCTTTTTTTGAAAAAAAAAGTGCACTTAAAAGAGGAGTTTAAAAGGCATTTGTCTTTGCTCCTGGGAAATCCAAATGTTTGCCTTCGCCAGTGTTGCATTATTTATGAAAGCTGAAAGTCAAGGCAGAGATTTTGTACACCCAAGTGTGATTTGCAGTGCATTGCTCTTGCCTCCTTGCCATATGTCATTCTACCTGGCTGCACAACAGCCACTTTAAAGCTCGCGTGCTTACATCATCATTCTGCTGGGATCGAGATGTTTGGCAAAATGTTTAGAGCTGTCTGATCCCGAGGTCTCCTCCAGGACTGGGAAACATCACCTGTGTTACTAACAGCTTAAACCAGACTGCCATTATCTCGAGAATTGGACATAGGGGAGGTTTTAATCCGCCATGCATCTGAGAACTGCATCGTTTAATGAAAAAGCTGCTTATTAGCTGTGTCTATGAGTTGACAAAATAATCTGTAATATCTGTACTTTTTAACCTCAATTAAAGCAATGTAGAACAAGCATCTTAAGTGAGACATACATCAAATAAATTATGCTCATATCAGGACCTAAACCTTATTACACGCTGCTACACGAGGGGTAGACAACAAGAGTTGCTAGAGCCAACTTCAGAGATAATTACACTGCTGTGTCAGGGCAGAAGGTGCAACGACTGCACTTTACAACACAAACTAATACGAGAACTAGAGCTCAACTCCCAAAGGACCCTTAGGATGTGGCATGACTCTATGGAAATATACATCTATACAAAAAAGAAAAAAAAAGGACAGGTACCGAAGAGCATTATATGAGGATCACAGCAGTGCTACATAATCACGGTCGCCATAGCAACATTTAATCAACCTGTTCGATCTGTGTGGAGTTGTACCTAATGGATGCTTTGGAGCGGCTACATCCATAAGTGCTGCTGAAGCCAGACGGATTCACAAATTACTCACTTGTCTAATGATGGCCCATTTGGTGTCCTTCATCTCAGCACCTTCAAACACCAGGGTTAGGAAATATCCCCTTAAATGACTGCTGGTATTTGAGTTTGCTTTATATAATAAAGATGAAATAGTGCCAGACAACAAAAAAGACCACAGTGCTTTTACTGTATCCTTGGCTTGTTCGAGGACAGCACACAAAAAAGTTTCATTTAGGTTTCAGAGGAAGTGGACACATTCTACTGAGTTCATCCACTGTGGTGGCTCAGCATTTGTGAATATAAATATTTATAATTAACGATGTTTGGTCAACAGCCCATGTTTTAGCTTATGGTTACTAAGACAATGCCTAAAATATATAAATTATAAAGCAGACGCCTTAACATAGTTGTCAACAACAAACATGGCTAAAGAGCAGAGTCAGCATCACTTTAGGACGAAATGAGCCATTACTAACAACCAGAACAAGCTGGTCGTAATAAAAGGCAGTGTTTCAATAGTCAGCAGATTGATTAAGTAGCACTTCTCTTTCCTCTGCATTAGTGTTGCAACCTAAACGCAGCCCGGCAGACAACAATGATAAAGCAAAATCGGCCTCACTGTAATCCGCTGCAGTTCTGTGCATATTTATCACCCAAACAAACATTTCACAAAGGTGCTAAAATGTATTCTTGATGGTGCTTACCCCAGCACAGCTTCACCTAATACCACAGTGTGGATTTGCTGAACAAATTGTCAGAACAAGTGTTTCTCAGCGCCAAAAAAACCGAGCCCTCTCTACAAACCAACAAAGACAAAACATTCCCTATAGACTAAACAGACTATGTACCCAGTGGAGTATCGTACAAGAAGCACAGTTTCAAAAATGGAACGTTTTCACACCATGCCGACTTAGACAAGAGCATCTTTGAGGAAGAAAAGAAGTGACTGTCAGTTGGACGAGTTGAACAGCTGATCTGTAGGAAGAGGCCTGTCTCCTCCAACAGAACTGAGCAACAAGCTCACTTTGCTTCCTTTTACATGAACCTGTTAAGCTGCCTGCCAAGATGTAAGGCAGTAAATGATTGGTGTAAGTCACTTGACTGTTCGCTGCACCTGACACACGTCCATCACTGTAATGTATTGGACGAGCTCGAGGGAAACAGGACATGCAGCGATGTCCTGTGCTCAGAGCAGTGATTGACTCATGGCTCAATGCTCGGCAAGGTACCACTGTCAGTCAAAAGATAAAAAACACTTTGGGAAGACAGTTTGCTGCATTTTGCCACCAGTATTTCTTCCACAACTTCCAAGCAGCTATCACAGAGTTGTCATGTAATCTCTGCATGTGGACAATTGCTTAGCTTCCTGCGGAGGTGGATAGAGTAAACACAATACTGAATATTATTCCTTTACATAAATATTTTCTACTCTCAGCAAGGGATTCCTGTGAAATTACACTTGAACAAATGAGTGGGAATCAGATCTCTGTGTGACATAATGGAGGGTGGCAGTTAAAAGTCAGACTGAGCTGCAATTTTATATGACCAGGTCACTAAACCCAAAAGATTTAGTTCACCCCTGCTGCTCTTGTTACCATCAAGGAAAGTAAATCTACCCAGGTGATTAGAAATGTACATCATTTACCCACTTTTTGCCACACTGAATCACGACTCAAATATCACAAGTGATAAATCACACAAAGTCTGCATGGAGAGTTGAAATATGCCAGCAGATAATGAATGTCCGCATTATTTGTTGATAAAATGATAAATTTGTCATTGCAGTAGGAGGACTTGTTGGAGGCTTGTTGTGTCGCATTGCTGCTTTTAACCTTCTTTGGCAATTGTAGTGGTTTCTGTGTCCAAACATGCTGGTACCACTACTAGACTGGGAACACTTTCTCACTCTTTGCACAAATGTAAAATGTGGATGGACACATACTTCAATTACTAGGACAAGGATGGCCTGCCAGCAGACTGTGTAAACATGCAGAGTGAGGAGGAGGAGGAAATAGAAAGGTCCAAGAAGAAGAAGGAGTTGGCTGTTCTGTTTTCTTAAGAGCCTTACGAACAATGCAGTGTAAGAGACTATTAACTATTCTCAAAGTCAGTGCAGCACTTTGTGCAGTGGGAATTGGGGAAGGTAGGCAGGATAAACAAACCGAAAGAAGCACTGGCTTTTGTCAGGGTGAAGCAGGTGCCTGGGGGCGACAGAAGAAAGCAGAATGCTAGTCTAAACTGCATTTAGACAACACCAGGTGATCCTGATGTTCTTATTGATGTTGAAGGCAGACTCTCAGGAGACTCACTAGATGGATCAGATGTCTGTGTGACAATATACACCATATGATATAATAATAATTCAACATTAAAGAGCTCAATCATGACTCCATCGGTCTGAACCATTTTACATAAATAACAACATTCAGTGTTTATTGCCATAGCGGCTTATGCATTCCTCTGAAACAGCACACTAGCCGTTTGAGTTAAAGCACAGTATTTGGAGAAGACAGTAATGGTTAGAATGGAGTACCAATAAAAGTTGATGTTAAAGAAAATTGGTCATAAAAGTCATGAATGCGCCTACACCTCCTTTATATTTTTTTCAAACCTTCCATCACCTTCCGAAAAGACTTGCACTTTCAATCCCAAAACAGTCAGTGGAAGTAATATTCTCCTAAAGGCTTTCTGTGACATTGTGATGTAGATAAGTGACAAAAAAGACATTCTAACGAGGTAACTTGGTCCAAAACAGGTAACAAACTGGGAAAAGTTCTGTTGGAATTGGAATTGGAACACTTAGGATTGTGTGTAACATGTTTAAACATTTTGAACTACAATTAGTAGGGTTTAAAAATAAAATGACTAATCCACAAAGAGAGGACCTTTAAACCACAGATGCTTGAAGGCACACACAGTACACTCAGCATAAAGTTTACATGACTTGTCTGTCCTCTGGCACCTTTCACACAAACAACTCAGCAGAGGCCAGCCTGACCTCTGTCACCACCTCTGTTCTACAAGCTGCATCGACTTTTAGCACTGCCCTAAACCTCCTTCCAGCACCTCCAGCCTTAGGCTCCACACCTCAGCATTGTGCAGAGGACCCAACTGGGACTCAGCAGCTCCCACTGTTTAGAGTTTAGCTTTATTAAAATGCTCAGGTCTTTTTGTGTGGTGGAAGTCTCGAGGCGTTTAAGATAATGAAGACATAGAGACACAGACTGAGCTGGCTCTGCTTTGTTGTGGAATTACTCTCTAATCCTCTGTACAGGAAAATAAAACCCACTGCAAAAGCATTTCTGCCAACATTTCTATAAACTCGTTCATTAGTTTCTTTCAGACAGAAAAAGAAAAGTTTTTATTCAAGGTTTTCACAGAGTAGCCAGTTTGCACCTTGGGTGATTTTAGTCAGGACTGCACCAAAAATAGCAATGTGCAATATAGAAAATACTGTAAAAAACAAAAAAAAAAACAGCTTTAAAGGTGTATTGTGTAAATATTGTAGTATATAGTTCCTAAAAATGGAACAAATTAATACTATGTTTTCAGTCAGAGCTATTTCCAGTGGGTTTCATTGTAGACAGCAGAATATTGGATAGGGTGCCATAGCTGTTCACATGCTCTAGAAAGGAGGAGTGACCCCTTTGCCTCCAAATCCTGAGCTTGTTGTCCCATTCACAATCCTCTGCATCCTCCTGAGATTTTAGGAGTTGGGTGTGTTCATAAACATTATATATAACAACATATTTCTGTCAGTGTTGGTTATTCATGTGACAAACAGCACTGTAAAACCCTTTAGGGACATGCCTTACGCTGACCATCAGAAAAAAACCATGACATAAAGTGACATGAAACATATGAGTGTGTGATGCTCAAAGCAGTGTTGACGATCAGCTGATCTCTCTCCAACACAGTCCCCTGATCCTACTGAAGTTCAAAACGAAAAAGCATATTCTAAGCATGACAAATAATGGATTAGGGGGATTAGAGGCAAGGAAACATTAAATGTATTGTACGTTTTGAATTTCCTCGTGACCTAGATGTATGGTCACACAAAGAAACCCGGATAAAGCCCAGAGTGTTGGTATCTGTGCAGAGCAGCAACGCAAAATGTTCAGTGTGGCAGAAATCAATTTAAAGAAGATAATTGTTCATTTTCCACGAGACAATAAAAGTCAATGAAAGATTGGGTCTACATCAGTGTACACAAATGGCACTAATGGGGACAATGATCATCTCCAAATCCAATTACGCCAATGTTATTCAAACACCTTGCAACTCTCTTCATCTGCATTTGAGTATAGTTATCCACTGAGGCAATAAAAAGTTGTTGTCCACATCACGCTGAGCTAATAAACTCATATTGGTCCCAACGGTAGGTGGTTAAATAGACATAAGACAGCTGTCCCTGCGAGCTCAGGCAGGAGGGCTGTAGCTGTGGTGAAGGCGTTGGGATTATCTTGGGATTAGGAACTGTAAGTACAATAACAAAATGGCTTGAGGAGGACACAATTACCCTGCTGTGTTTTAGATAAAGACTGCCAATGAGGGTGTAAAGCCTTGAGTCATTGTTACATTGAGAAATAGGCTGCAACCTAATGCCTAGATTTAACCCATCATTAAAAATATAGCGTATCTCCCAGGCTTCTGTTTCAATGTCTATTTTAAGTCATATTTTATTACTTATGGCATTGAGAGGAGCTATCAGTGTATGTAATATAGAAATATCTGAAAATAAACCCAAAAGTACATTTCATACTGCCTATTTAACCCGGCATACTGAAAAGTCAGCACACCACTTAGAGTGCAATCAGCCCTCTGCTGAAATTATATTAGATCCAGTCTCCCTTCCATGACTCTCATCAACTTAACATTAAACTCGAAGCTCTGAGAGCATGCGCTTTTTAAGGCATTCGCTTGATGAGACATTTTGAGAGGGATAAGAGAACTCCACAAAGTCACATATCATTTTCAAAGGGCATTACAAGTCCAATCAGAATCTATAAAGATATAAAACTCTCAAAGCCAGGCAACCAATACTTAAGCGCTGCATCATATTGATATATGGCCCGGAGCCTCTACATTCATAATGAATAGGAAACCTTCTTGGATGACTCATACTAATAGTTTGTCTGAACTACAGCTGAAGGGGCTTTGCATTATTCGTCCAGGAAGAAATTAGAAAATTGATTCATATGCTCGGAATAGAATAGACTTTGTACCTCAGCCTCTTTTTTCCATCTTTTAATCAATTCCTCCTTCTATCATGCTTTATATTAGAGAAACATACTGTGAATTAGATTAGAGGTCAGGAAAATCCATTACTCCTGGCTAACATTAATATTTTAGAATGTTAGAAGGTCAAACAGGAATTATGTTATTAGGCTGTATTCTGCACTGTTTCTAAAGCTGAAGGAGACATTTAGTAAGTATCTGATTGGAGGTACACTTTAAAGGTGCAGATTTATTAAAGACTTTCTATTTTAAGTTTTTAATGTGATTTGAGATGGAACAATTTGATGCCATTTAAAGTGAGTGCTTAAATCATATTTATTTGAAACTGTTCAAAGTCAAGCAACATTTATCAAAGGCTGCTATAATTAGCAAATTTCAAAATCAATACTTGTCAAGCATAAGTATATTTCACAGTAATGTAGTTTGAGAAACACTTGTGGCTATTTAAACAAACAACGAAGAATACTAACTAACCCCAAACTGATTTTGATTGACTTAGAAGTATTGCATTTGCAAAATACAAAGCAGGCAGTGGTAGATTGTCTACATAAGTAAGGAAAATGTTTTTTCTTCCTGGATAACTTCAGAAAAAGACATTCCTCGGTGGAATCTGTAGTCATCCAGGTGTGTCAGGAGAGACTGAAGAAAAACAGACAGCGGGCTTAGCGAGATGGGTTAGAAAAGAAAGAGGAGGTGAAAACAAAGGTTGAGGGGTGAGATGAGGCATTGGGTTGGCTGGCTGAAATGAACACATGGCTCGGATTGCATGTGTGTGATAATACAGCATACACGAACAACTCACAGACTCTACAGGTGGGTCAATGCGAAGGGGCATCTCAAACAGGCAGGCAGGAGCTTATCTTAATTCTGAGCGAGAGAAAATCCAAGATCCCATCCACACTGACTCTCTGTAATCGATGCTGACAGGTAATTCAGAGGAGTGCATGGGAGAGCTTACTGCTCTGGGGAGTCGGGCCCAGCCAGCTTGTGTGGCCTTGGTTTCTTCGGTCTGTGCAATCAAAGTGCCCAGCAGCTCTAATACACCTCCTGATAAACATGGACTTTATACCAAACAAAAGCAGTTGAATGAAGAACTAATGAGAACAGATGAGATGTAAAAGCTTCAATCAAAAATTCAGATGGATTTCTGTCTGTAGTTGTCAGTCCAACAGAAGCCATGATGTCCTTTACTCAGTTACTCTTGCTGTACGCCATATGAACTAGAAGGTACTGAATGTCCTTGCTGCCAGACCCTTTGTTCAGGCAGTAACTCATGAACAATCCCAGCGTTCATATGTGTTCATCGATGGAAAAAACACCATGCAAACCCAATGACTGCAGTCTTCATAAACAGACATTGTGAAAGAATGTTCATTTTATCCCATCTTATGAACAAAACAACCCGCTTAAACAGTTTTAGTCAGTTGAGGAGCCACTCACTGCTTCACCAACCTGTCAGTCATAAGAATGCTTCGTCTTTCGTTGTTCTTGTCTTACTTTGAATTTTCACCGGACTTTAAGTTGCATTGCCAAAAAGAATAATACACTTATGACTGAAATAGGTGTCTTAATGTGGGCAGGTGATGACTGACAAGTGTGAAAGCTGAGTCAGACTTCTCTTTTATTGACTTGACTTTTGTACTTCTTTTGACAGACAGCTCAAGAGTTGTGGTTCCACTAAGAAAACCCTCAAAGGACCGTATTAATGATTTATGGCAGTGATTCTAAAGCTATAATAAATAAAATATTATTTGCTACCTCAGTCGGTTAGCAGCAATAAATCAATAGCCCACTGTGATAACTTTAACCTACACATTAGACCTGATTTTATCGACCTTACTAAATATTGATCTAGACTGAATTTGTTTTTAACCTGGTAACCTTTATACCTCACTGATGACAAGCTTTATGATTACATACAATTGGAAATACAGAACACATTTACAAGGCTAATTTCTTGAGAGTTGTGCAATTTTGTTCTGCTTATTGTTTAAATTATTACAGTGTAACAATGCAATATGTGCTGCAGCCTGAGGACAACTATATAGTCGCTGTATCGATCGACTTCAGAACACAAGCCACTTTCAGTTTGGTATCTGACATCTCTGTCTTTGTTTTTTCTCTCCAGGCCTCTCACTCCAGGCTCTTCAAAAGTCTGAGTCAATAAAAACAATATAGAAAGGTGATTGGTCATCCCACTTGGCCATTTAAAAGTAATGTTGGCGTTTTGGGCCGCTGAGACATCAACACTTGGGCCTGAGGACTGAGTGGGGGCTGCTGTATGTAGGCTACTTGTTACGTGTAATGGCTCGTGGCTATGTATCCAGAGCACATTAAAAAGACAAGAGAAGGAGCACAGCCTGCTTCATCAAAGCCGCATCTCTTCAGTTTAGTGAAAGACCTGGTTATGTAATTTCACAAGAGGCTGTTTTTTATTCTTGGATAACGCTGGTTCACAAAAATCAAATCTAATCAAAAAACACTGACAAAATGGGTGAAGAGATTCAGAGTCAGCCGGATGGAAACAGTGACTGCTTTAAAATGGAATCATTTCAGAGAGATACATTTGGGAAAGTCATGCTGGACCTGAGAGTAATGAGTGACATACTTTGGGACATATTTCATTTTTTATCACTGCTCTCATTGTGAGATAAAAGCTACACTGTGTCACTACTTTGAACATTGTCCACATCAAATATTCATGAACCACAATGTGCTTTTTTTTCATTTTGATCAAACAGGTTTTACACAAAGTGCCAATTAATGTGGAAGGATAAGAACACTCTGAATTATACATATGTCATTGCACATCTCTTTATGGTAATGTTATCAGTGCAGTAATAAAAGTCTATGCTGCAACATTAATGCTTCTAAATATTAACTTTCCTCTGTCTTTCATTTCATTGGTGTCAGTAATGCAACGCAGTCTCAAACCGGGTCTGCTCCATTTCCTGACAGTATTCAGTGTAACCTTCTAATGTGCAGCAGACTCATACACACTGTATATATCTTTTTAATCAGATTAGATCGGCTATGCTGCAATTCTGAAAGGCCTTAACCAGCAAGAATAATAAAAAGTGAAAGACCAACCATTTTTTAATTAAAAGTACACTGACACTGGCACTTAGCAGGCAGTATTTAGCTTTGCAAATCAGATTAGACAGAAAGGGATACAGTTAGTCAGGCCTGAATCACTAATAACAGCATGTGAAGAGTACAGTTAGCACTCCCATCCACCATACTGCCCACAATGAATTATACTTTTTAATCATAATTCATATCTCTGAAGACTATCTATACAAATTAATTGGAAATTCAACCTCTTTTTAGCTGTGATTAATGTAATTATAATGATTTCACATTGCGCGTCTATATTAAAAGGTTGTGTTATATATTTCTCAGAAGGTGTTTATCGGCTCTATTTAAGTCCTTTGCGATAATGAAATGGCATATCTTTACGACAGAGAAGCCATGCCGAGGTTATCACTTAATTTATACCAAAGAAATGATTTCATGCATTACTAAATAGACCGTCGTTGAAATTAGAGAAGCTTTGATATCTTTCAGAAGGAAAAAAAAGCAAGAATAGCATTGTGTCATTAACTGTAAGATAACAGATGTAGTGTCTGAAATTTCCCCCGGAGTGGAGGCTCGGCACTGCAGAGTCGACAGAGGGACTACGCCTGTGGCAGAGAGGATTGAAGTCTGAGTAGGCACACCCGCAGGGCTAATAGGCACTCTGGCCCACGAGGGAGGCCTGTCCTCAAATAAAACACAGCGTACTGTAGAGCCCACTGCAGTTCTCCACTGAGCACTCCCAGGATTTTAAAAGGGCCTGAGAGGTTTTATCTTTTTTAATGGTACGGCCAGTTATATTTGGAGATTGTACATCACAGTGTTAAACTATTAGCTGAAGCTGAGGCACTTTTCACCAATATTCCCTTAAACACTTTTCATTTTCCCTGGAGGGGAGCAGGTACTGTACTGCACTGTACTTGGCAGAAATCTCATTCCCTCTGTATCTGACATCATCTCCTTGTAGTCTTTGCTCACAGAGACTTGTCCTCTGCCGACAGAGAGGACAGCTCGCTCTGATATTTATCACTTCCAGGTCACAAGGTGTCTTCATGTTCGGCATCAAATCAGCGACTAAAGCATCAACTTTCAAGTAAAAGGAAGGAAAAAGGAAGCCACATGCTCTTCGTTGATTGTTTGTGTTTGAGAGGAAGGACTTTGTGTTTTATTAAGTCTCGTGGATAAAAATGCTCTCCAGTCCAAGTGGGTGCAATATTTTATGAAGTGAGCGCTCTACCCCACCTCTTATTGGCAGGTTATTTCCTTGTTTTGGTGCCACGAGGAGTGCTAAAATGTCTCAAATGAAGTATGTCACATTTCAAATCTCTGTAGTCATAAGGAAAACACACACTTACATACCTATATAATATGCTGCGAATCTCTCTGAACTGAAAGAAAACTGAGAGAAGAGTATCTGAAGATCATACTTGACGCACTTGATAATGTGACTCCAGTATGGAGGGACTATATAGAAAACAACAGTCTGTACAGTAAACTTCTCTAACACTCATTAGTCAAACCACAGGGGAAACCACTCTTTGCTCCATGCTCACAAAAAGCTGAATAGGAAAAATGTAGCATTACAGAACATTATTCAAGCTCGATTATTGTTTCGTACAAATATGAACAGGTTTTACTCCTATTAGCTCTTCACAAATTCAATGAAGCAAACAAGATTACACTTTTAGATTCCATTTTCCGGCATGGGAAACAAGACATTGATTCTGGCAGTAAATGGAAAATGTTGGCACTTGTATTATGTGGCTCAGAAAAATCTTAATCCAGCCGCGTTATTGAAAGCAGGCAGATATTGTTTTTCATGTTTGACATAGCTGACAGGCCATGTTGGAAACTTTCCTGTAAATCTCTCCCACAGTTCCAGGGGCATTACAATATGAAGAACAGCACTGAAAATATATGACACTGTACTGAATATGCAAAATCCCAATGCGGTAAAATCCAGTGAATATTAGTGCTGCAGAATGCAATAAAAAGGTTTTATGAGCTTCTCCAGCCAGCTCCTTTTTGGGAGACATATACTATTTGAACATCACTCTGTATAAACTGCATTCTTAGCAACATCCTGGGAATGAAACACGAGCCTTGTACACACATGGAAATGTGCAGGCATTATACAAAACAAAGGAGCAGTTCAGTTTCTGTTTTGTTCAGACAATAATCCACAAAAGGAATCAAATCTCACGTTCTCCAATTAAGCGACCCTTGTCTTTATTGGTTATGCAAGGCTTCATATAAAGTGGTCTTACTAAAGAAGTGGGAAGGCATAATTGGCAGACAGGCTTTACACATAATCTTCATATTTATTTGAGGAATAACACCTCACAGGCCTGGCAATCTGGCACCCCAGATCCCTTCTCTCTCCATGCTCTGGTCTCCCAGTGGGTGATCACCAGGCTGGGCTGATTCCTCTGAAAGGCAGCACTGTTTAATGAGCAGTGGAGGGTGAGAGTGAAGAGAGACTACAGGTGGACGCTCTGCAGCTGTGGATGGGCTTCTCTTTTTAGCCAGCTGTCTTCCTGGATAATAATCATTAAAGAGAAAAAATGTGCTCTGATAAGTGTGCACAGACATTTTCAGTGTTGCATATTCACAACATTGTATTCATTCATTCTGGCTGTTGTTCAGAGACATCAGCTTTCAGTGTGGCACTTTTCCAGGTAAATATTGATATCTTTCCGATTTGCTGCTGCAAGCAGGAAGCCGGCTGCCAAGAAAGGTTCTGCGTCCGATCTGAATCATGATCTGTAGTATTTGGTAACAGCACTCTACAAACTTGGCTCTGTGCAAGACTGACTTCATTGCTTTGGGCAGAGCAACTTTAGCGATATTTTTCCAGTTGATGTCAGTTGGATCCGTTAAAGCTTCAGTCCAGCTCCTTTGTAACATTGTAAGAGAATGTGTCAAAAATCATGTTTTCAATACTTATTATACTATATACAGAAACATTAAAATATACTGAAAAAACCCCATTATCAAAGCTTTGACAGGACATGCTTTTCAAAATGCCAAATGTGGTGGTGTGCGTTACAAGGTTATAAATGTATAAGGCAGAGACCTGCTTATATCCTGATCAACCTGCAGGTCATGTAACAATATGGAGTCAATTTATTTACAGATTTTTGCAGTTTCATTTTTAGCAGATAAAAATCATGTCCTTTTACTGTTGCTATGGTTAAAAGATGGCTTCAATCAGAGTTTTGTTGTGCACATGTCATTCTTACAGAAAAGAGTCAAACCAGGATAAATGATGTGGTTTTATTGACAGTAAAACTAACGTATTATCCTCTTATTTTACAAAAGAAGATGTTGTGAGCTCCTCAATCTGTGTATGTATTCACTGCTGAGTTACAAACTGACTTATGGGAACTATGTAAATACAGGCACAGCTTACTCAAATTAGAGCTGCACCAGTGGCCATTATGTTCTGACCTGCTGGGCTCACCGTTCCCCTGCCATTAGACAGACTGTCGGCCTAATGGCAGGTATGTAGTGGTGACTGTGTGGAAAAAGAGAAACTGAGATTGGATTTACCTTAAGCTTAATAAGCATTGTAACAATTTCTTTTGCTGATGGTTTTGATTTTTTGATATTTTTTCTTTGAGGTTTGCTTGTGCCACAAGGTAAAGCACTTACACTAAATCTTGAAGCGACTTGATTTAGAAAACAGTGTCCAAACAGTGCACTTTGAATAATTAGCCTTACATTAATGGCTCCTGGTCGTGTCAGTGAACAGTAAGTCACGGACGCAGCAACACTCTCCACTCGGAGTGCTATGGTACACTGTGGTCCACCAACGGTGTGAACACTGGCACATTTTTATAAGTAGATGCTGGTATATCAACGAATCAGTTTCCATGACGACCATGACCTATTTCTGTGTCTCTTTGTCAATCTGTAGATTTAGCCAGTTCTTACTGATTTTATCCTTTATAGTGACCAGACACATGTGCTTAGGTCACGAAGTTGTGAGCCAAAACCTATACAGCATCTTGATAGAGGAGCTGTTAAAGATGTACGGATGCATTAGCGATTTTTTCTGGCAGTTCTCTCCAAGTCGATTGCGCTTCAAAGACTTTTTAGTTAATTATTTCCTCGCAAAGTTGACCTATGATCTCCGCAGTGCAACGAACCCAGTCTTGTGCAGGTTGCAAAGGCTAGATATGTGGCTTGTGAAATTATTGACGAGTTAGTCTAGCTCTTATTTACAACCCACCTCTCACGCTCCTCATTATAGACACTCCTTTTATTTGTAAATATATGCTCTCGGGGTTTTGGTATCCGAACAGAGTCTGATCAAATCCACTCGATGTGATAAAAAGAACGCTCAAACTTAGGGATGAGAGCGTTGTTTGGCTGGCGTCTTTCAGAAAGCAGTTACACAGGAGTTGAATAAGAAAACAGATGCTGGGATTGTTGTGAGATAAAAAGCCTTCTGTTAGGACCGTCGCATGACAAGTCAAGAGGCTGTTACTTCAGGAAGGGGAAATGATCACTCGTAATCACTCAAGTCGTCCTAGTCTGCATTATGAATAAGAAATCAGTGTATGTGCTGCCATGTTTCACTAATACTGCGTCGGATAAGAGTCTTTGTGTGAAAAGAGGCCGTATGGAATATTTTAAATTATGGAATGAGTGAAGAGTTTTATGATAAATTATTTTCAATGTAATATAGAGTGCATGCTTTAAGAACTTTTAAGACTCAGATAAACTTTTATTTATCAGCAACTTTTGAAACGCTCAAAAAAAATAAATAAATAAAATTCAGTTCACTGTGTTTCAAGATTCAAGATTTAAAGTGTTTATTGTTATGTGTACAGTATAGAACCAGGTTTCCCCGTACAATGAAATTCTTCCTTTGCTGTCCACAATGAATGCCACGCAATGTAAAAAAAATAGAAATAATAAAAATCCTCCTTATAAAATAGATAAATAGGTCTAAATACAAATATACAAATTGAAATGACTAAAGTAGGGCAATTAAAAAGCAGCATGTGAAGGGAAAATACTATATACATAACTGTACATCATTAAAGTGCAACATAATCTGTATATGCAATCGGCTAGCCCTTGCACAGTGAGACTTTGGCTGCTCATAATCACAATAAATGAAGTATATTTTTACATCTATGCATACTTAAAGTGAAAGTTGAAAGTGAAAAACAAATTTGTCTAATCTTAAAAAAAACCAACTGAATATCCAATTTCACACATAATTAAATCAGACATTTTAAACGTTTGAAACTATGGCTGTCTTCTTCACTAACTTCTTTATGCCCTCAAGCCTGGTTTTGTGGGAAGGGCGTCATCTCAGTCTTTACAGTATGTTATTTCTCGGTCCACTATAGATTCGAGCCAACAGGGAGCAATGTGTTTTCCCAAATAACCCCCGAGGTGTTGTGTTGGACAATGGCACTGGGCTTAAGGGATGACCTTCACACAGCACCACCGTGTGATGTAGTGGGTCTGACTGATCATCTGATTGCTTCTTGTCTTTTTCTAAGATGATTGTACACTTAAAGAGATGCCTGTTCTGTCGGAGTGGGGGCACAAAACAAAAAACAACTCCACAATCAGTCTTGGGCCTCTTCTTGGACTCATCAGGGACTAAGAGGAAACATTATTGAGCTGACAGACAGAGAAAAGCTGTGTTTTATTAATGATTTGGTAATTTTACTCTAAGCTTTCTTGTTTTGTTTTGCATTTTGTCAAATTAAGCCCTCCCAAGACATTTTAGTTTAGCCTTGTAAATTTGGATTTACATTTTCATGAGCCAAAATTGTTTTTTTTGTTGTTGGTTTGCTGCAAATTATGACCTTTAACACAGACTAGAGTTTTTTACCTATATAATAACTGTATTCCTATGCCGTGAATTAATATGCCAGTGCTAATATTGCTGACTGAACTGGAAATATCCACTCCAATATCAAGCCTTCTCGCTGTGGGAATAGAATTACTAACACTGACAGCTTGGCCAGAATCATTATAAAAAAAATATCTTCTAGCGGATGTGAGTCTAATATTTAGCAGCATTTGGAGACAGTGAACATTCAAAATATGCAGACGTGGAGGAATTGCTGATGGCACAACAAATCCTCTTGAACGAGTGCTGAATACATCGGCTCAAAGCACATTGTTGGACATTTTTTCGAAACACCTTTGTCACCTTTCGACCTTTGAGGGTTTCCACACGGGGTGAAAAAAAGGGGAAGTCATTTCCCTCCAAATGCACCACATTCACTGAGCATCTGTCACATTTCAGGCACATTTATATTCCATAATTGGCAGGAAACTACATGTGTCACTGTGTATAACCAATTAAAGATCTAAACAGCTGCATCCTCTAACACTATTTGAAATCTAATGTAATTATCCAAATGAAGGTAGCACAGGATATAAAGCTCAATAAAATATCCCTGATTCGACAAATCAAGATCTTAAACTAATTTCTGTTTGGTAAACTTTGACAGCCATGGACTTTACTGACCCTTGATTTTATTTTTCCCCGAGGAACCAATTAACGTGATTGGTGTCCTGTCTCTTCAGTGTGTGTGTGTGTGTGTGTGTGTGTGTGTGTGTCTGCAAAAATAGAGCTTACAAGGGCTTCAAAATGGACAGAAAAACTCAATGCCCGACTTGTTTTACCATCTTCCACACGTTCAACCTTACATTGTATCACGTCGACATCACATACACTAATACATATCTGGTAACCTAATCTCTTGAGGCCAAGGTGTAAACTATGTGTTAACACCCTGCTGTACCATTCATTAAAAGCTTTTCGCACTTCAGCCTTCACTTCCTTCTCAATTATCAACTTCCATTCATATCCATATAACAATAAGCTGCATCTTCCCTGGATTTATTAATGCATCCATTATTACCTCTAACTACTTATCAGTTGTTTGTCAGAATGTAACAAATGGGGAAGCCTTCGAGGTTGCAGTTTCATAATTAGGACCAAAGAAAATCAGTCATAGCTATAATTGCAAATGCCTCAATCCACATTATCGCAATACTGTCTTTAAACTTAATATGGCTTACAGTAATTGGTGGTTTTTCATGACATGCACTCAACAGTGGAGGATAGAGCAGTCAGTTTGTGAAGAGGCATAATTATAATAATAATAAAAAAGGGGTTAGAAAGCAGAGGTAAGCCATTGAAACATAATGTAGTTCTCCAGCCTTTAAGAGAACATATTAAAAAACAAAAAAGCAAAAAACAATGATAACAGTCTTGAAGAGAAATGTAAGTGAGCGTTACTTCGTTGCTCTAAATTGCATCTGGATTTATTTATTTTTAATTGATGAATGCATTGCTAAACTGTAACATTAAAAGAACATGTGTACAGTGTCCGGTTATTTTAAAGCATTTGAGGCTTACTGTGTGGATATTTTTACTGTTATTTTTCCACCGCTTCTACTGTCCGCTCCATAAACATTTTTTATTACTCTAATATGTCAATTATAATTCAGTACTGCTAAGAGCTGCATGCACTTTTCATAGAGTCGGCATCAGAACATGAAAAAAAAACATTATCATACGCTAAAATGATTTTGTTGCATCATTAACAATATGTTCCGATCTATGTTCCAAAGACAGATCACTATAAAAAGTTATTTGTTCCTGTGTATCTCATTTCAAAACCTGTCCACATGAGAACATTAACACATTTTGTGAACTGTTTTGTATGTTCGTGCTTAATGTGTTCTTATGTACAGGATATTCATCAAGAGGAGCAGGTGCCTGAAGATACACTGTCATGTACCCAGCATCTAATTACTTTCCAGTGAAGATGGCATGGATGAGAGGCAGAGAGCGAGTGAGTGTTGCATTCAATACGCCTCACTCTGCCATTTTGTGACGCTTGTTTACTAAAGGCTTCCGTTAATCATAAGGCAGCCAGAAGGTGGCTGGGGGAAACTATGCAGAAACGTTTCTGGCAAGTCATGGGTGGATTCATTTTCTGTGGACTCCCTAAATTAATTAGAACTGATTCACACTCTTGAGTGGATTGCTACAACTCTGAGTTGATCCCGCAATCTGTCCATGCTACAGTAGCTCACTGCAAACGCCTTTTCCCTGTGCTCTATGGGCAACAGAAATATGATTAAATCCTTATGAAAAGATACTTGCTACATTTTGAACATCAGCTAATAATGTGTTGCAGAGAAGAAGGAGAAAATAATACCAAGTGATAAAAATCACAAGAAGGGCCACAATGAAAACACATTCAAACACAGTGCTGAATATTGACAATATTTCATCTTATTTAAAAAGCACACACACATTTTACATCCTTCTTGTCTCTGCTCTGGGGTCTTTCCGTCTGATTGACCAAAAGAGTTTGAATGCATTGCACATGAAATGCATGTGAACTGTGCATGCTTATCTATCTGTGACTTCCAGCTCGACGTAAAAGTGCTGCTTCTTCCTCAGAACGCACACTGAATCCAAAAGGGCCATCGCTGCCACTTTCAAAAAACCTCCAGAGGAAACTCCAAATGCATTCTTTCCTGAGATGAGGCCAGGACACAGCTCTCGAGCACAACTTACAGTTAATGACTCATGTGCTGCTGATTCAAGGTGAAGCTCACTAATAGTGTATTTTAGGAAGAGATATCACCTCAGCAAAAGTGCAGTACCTAAATAAAATACACCTAAGGGCACATGCATGTAAAGAAGGGTGAGTCTTTTGAAATCCTGGCCTTATCTTCGACTTCCAGCCTTTATTAGTTATTGGAAATCCTCCACAATTTGCTTTGCTTCCCGAATGCTAAGCTACTGTCAATAACATCTGCTATTCATGTCGGCTGTCCCCAGGCACGACTCCTACAGTGTCATTGATGGTGGTGTCCTTCATCTAAAAGAACGCCGCACATTTCTGACCACTGCCTACACTGAATGTGAAATGCTGAGGGATGGGAATCCAGAGCCCACACAGCGGCCGCTCTGACACGTATTTAACATGTCCGCCAGAGTGGTTCCTTCATTAATTTTGAAAGAAGTCTCACGTGCATGTTAACGCTCGCTGGAAGCTGTCGGGGCACATGAGAAATCGAACACAGAAGCTTATTGAAGCATGTAAAGGAGACAAACATACAAGTGTCCACTGCACAATCTCACTCAGACCTGGAGGTTTCGCTCCTGAGAGGCCATTGTATGTCAATATATTCACATGAGCTCAAGAAAGATCCTATATTGCAGTTACTTACAATAGCCTTGTCTAAGAATTGCAGGTGCTAAGTCATTAAATTACTAAAAAGTGAAGCTCCTAATGTCTCTGGTTTCTGCTTAATAGAACCACATCATGAATATTTACCAAAGCACTTTGACAAAAAGAAATGTGCGTGGAAGAGTTATTCATTTAAAACTTAGGAAAAAAAAGTCTGTTTACAAAACATCATCATTAAATAACTGGCTTCTGCTTGATCAAAACATTCAGTAAATGCACTGGCTGTAGTCAAATGGGTTTTTTAGGTAATGTATGCACAACAGACATAAAACAAATTCTTTTGCGGCTTCATTTTGACTGGGACAAGGATACATTTTCCTTTTTTATCCCTCTACACAACATGCGGATCTCGCAACACATCTAAAAAAAAAAAAAAGATGTCACGGGTTAACAGGGCAATTTGGATTTGATGTTCTCACAATGTCATGAAAATACAGACAAAAAAAATGGCTTCATAACCGCTTAGCCTCTTTGCAAATACCCAGTTCTTTTTCACTATTTTCACTTGGCCCATGGGACAAATCTCCCAACCTTACAATTCTTCACTAAAAGAATCATTGCTCCTTTTATAAAGCAGCTGAGCATGTCACACGGGGCACTTTTAGACCGAGGTGGCACAACAGCTCCACACACATACACACTCATAGTCACGCCGCACAGGAAGGAAGTATCTGGCGTGTGATTTTTATGCTTGTAAGGAGCCGTGAAAGCCATAAGTGAAACGTGCCGTGCTGTCGTGCCATATGTTTCACAGCTTTCATCTACAAGCCCTGAATGGTCCCTTTGATTACACTTTACACATTGTTAACTATGGAAGTCTGAATGAGCAACAAAACTGATGTTAGAGGAGGGGGAAAACAGATTTGCTTGCATTATTTCGTCTTTTTCTTATGTTTGTATTATTGTTTCCAAATTAGCCTGCTAGTGATGGGTGTTTATGCGGTGATTTGCAGCTATATTTTTCACAGCTTTAGTGCACTGAAAGAAGGGAAGAGCTAAACAGAAAACCTCTAAGTCACTTGGTTATTCATTTTAGATCACTCTTTTTACAACACAAACAGAATGAAACAATGTTATGTGATGGCAAATGTGATTTTTAATAGCTTTATTCATTGAAAACAGTTGTTCAACCCCAAAAAAGTACTTTACATCAACTAGAGCTCAAATACTCTTTTCCCAGTGATGTTGTGAACCAGTTCTAAACACCAGTGAGACCTCAAATGAACCAGGCCTAAACTGGAAATGGAAAAATAACAGATTCACTTTGGCTATGTTCACGTTTAGAGCTTGTGTCACAGCTGTGCCTACACTTTATCCTCGCTGACGATTCAATTGCACCACAAAATATTTCAGCTCTATAATCTTGCCCAGATCAGAAAATAGCTTTATCATCCTAATTCTGTAACAAAGCCTTGAGGGGTGCTTCAATTGAAACCTGCCACGCTATAGAGCTGTAGAAAACTGTGATATGTGCTGCCATTTCCATTTAGAAAGGTTGGTCCCATTCCCAAAAAAACGCTGTCCCTTGAGGGTATTCGTCTCCCTCTCGCTCTCAAACAGCAATTTTATGGAACAGGACAGCCTCGTTGTTTCCACTCGTCGCCGTCATGAGAAGCTGTAATTCTGTCTCAGTATCCCCAGCACGATCTCTCCCCATCTCTTCCCTCCACAAAGGACCAAGCTAAGGCAACTCGCATACAAAACAGCTGACTCAATCATCCAGCTGCATAATCAAGATAAGGAAGACGGGGGACGAGGGGAAAAAGATGTGAAGGCTGAAGTGAACGACGGATTCAGCAGCAGCGGCAGAAGTGACGTGCTTTTTTCGTTTTTGCTTTGGAAACGGACTGGAGCGTTAAAAGTTGGAAGACTCATTGATTCGCATCGGTAACAGAGTAAAAGCTAGTCCTGTGTGGTTTAACAAGGGCAGGCACCAGTGTGAATACATGGAGAGGACTTTCATGACACGCTTGTTAAGATCTGGCCCTGATTTAAACATCCCTATGGCACTGGCTCATTACATAACACAAAAGGGTAAGGCTATACACCATAAGACTATATATCAGTGATAGACACATGTTCTGAATGTTAAGCACGCCCCCAACTGCTCGGTTGCACCAAGTCATAAACCCCACCTTCAATTTTATCCCATGAAACTAAAACTTTAAAGGAAAAACTATACACTTTGCTGTTTTATGTCTGAATGAAAACCAATAAGACTGTAATAAAACATTTTAGAGGCTCCTCAATCCCTGTTTTTGGCTCCAAATGATATCATGTCAGGATATGCTGTACACCTCCTTTATAATGCAGCTCAATGAAAAGCAATTAAGCCTCTTGTTTCTTGACTTGTCTTGTTTCTATATGGCAGCAGATGTGGAGTTTTAGCATTTGAAAACCCTCTATTATGTTCCCATGACAGTTCAAATCCTGCAAACATATTTCATGCAAATCTCCAACATTAACAGCGAGATCCTAAGCAACAAGCTACTGCATTTTCCTCTGAAACGTTTGATTTTATGGAGTCTTTATTTGTGTGAAAACTTCAAAGACATGGATCAACATTTCCAGCCTTGTGCTGACCAACAAAAAAATTGAAAAACTCATCCATATCATCTTTCCTGCTATGTAAATAAATTAACATGTCTGGAAGGCTGTAGCATGGTTTCCCAGACAGATGGCACAGACGCAACAAAATCCTCAGCTAATCTGACAGAGACTGCACAAGTCTACTGTAAGTACAACAACACTGGGCCGGGTCATGCTATATGCTGCAACTTACTAAAGAGCTTTGATAGGGTTAGAAACACTGGGAAATAGTATCAGACAAGAATAAAGGGTTAAGTCCCGTGTATAGCCCTTTCCAAACCTGGATGTTAAAGGCAGAACAGGGCTTGTGGGTAGAACAAGCTTTCACATTGAAGTGAAAAACAGAGAAAGACCGGTTCCACCTGAAAATCTAAGTGGGTTTGTTTGTTGGAATGAGTTGAGCCCGAGGAGCTGTCCGCGGTGCTGAAGCCATTCTCGACTGTCGAGTCTGTTTCTGGAGGATTACTGTTGCAAAGAGCCGGAGAAAAAAGTAGCTGCTACTTTCTCTTGAGCTATGTCAGTCACTAACGGTGAATAAATGTCACAGCTGAAGAATGTTTAAATAAACTGTGATGCACTCAGCTCTCGGGACTAACACTGTCCCAGCAAAGAGGGGACATACACGTATTCCTCCAGCTTACTGGATTTGGAAGCGCTGTATCTACGGAGTTTTGCCTGTGAACATGAATGCCCACTTTGTACAGTGACGAACATAATGCCAACATTGTCAGTCATTAATACTGTGGTTAAATTCAGTCGGTTCACGTAAATAAGCAGGTAAAGTACTGCTATGCATGTCAACTCTGGGTTAATAAAGTCTAAAAGCCACAGCAGAGGAGCTTACCTGCTCGCCGATCGCGCTGCCAAAGCCTCTCCTCCAGAAACAAGCTGCAGCTCGCTGTATGTCACCACGGCTGTATTACATGTTCAAATATGCAAGAAGTCAGTCTTCAAGAGGAAAATGTGGTCAGAAAAGCATCCCGTTATTAGTTTGAAGAGGAGGGAGAATCAGCAGCTAACTGCGTCAAGAGGCGGTCTCGCAGATCCATTTAGCGCTGAGTGATTTAACTGAGCTGCTCACACACACTGCTCGCCTTTATGTACGGAGCCCTGCTTGGGTTTCTCTACTCCAGCTAGAGCTGACACCGGCGTTTAAGCACGCTCCAAAAGGAGGCGGGTATAGGTACAAGAGATAGCCATCACTGCGTAAAAAGTGCGAGTACACACCGTGTTGATCCCCCAGTCTCGCCCAGGCAAGGATTAAATCTCATAATAAGATTGTTTGTCACCGTGAGGCTATAAATGGCGACCGTAGGCTAACTTCCTCTTCTCACGTGAAAAAAACGCGCGTTTGAAAAGTTGAAGTTTTGAAAGTGTCCCTCTGTCACTTCATGGGGGCTTAAGAAAAACTTCAGTGGCTATGGGCTGTTGCTTTTGAGCCGCTTAATTTCACAGTGGGGTTGGGGTGGGTTTAATTTGGTGTTGCATGGGAGGCACTTTTATTATTTCTGTTGGCCGTGGCAGAGGGGGGGAGCCTCAATAAGTCAGCTCATCAGGGTTTGTGGATGTATGCAGAGCCATTATGTACCATTTTACTCCTTTAGCCCAGATTTAGTTCAGTGATAAGTCTGGGTTAAGTCCTGGATCAACCCTAGTTAAGCCCTGTCTTTAGCCTCAGTTAATCCTTGATTAGTCCTAGTTTATTTTATTTTTTTTATGCCATATTCAATCTAGTCTCTTTTTGTTCTTGTCTTTTCCCCTTTTTTATACTTAGTCATAGTTTAAAATCCTATTTTGATTAAAGCTGGTTTTCTCACGCCGTGTTTTTTCATAGTTTGACTTTTATACTGTATTTTAGCCATTGTTTATAACACAATGTTGTCATGCCTGCTAATTCTTTTTAACTAAGTTCACTTTAAATCTATCGTGCTAGTTGTAAATCCATGGCAGTACATATGCACAGGCCTCTGTTGTTGGCCTGCTGTTTTAAATGAAGTCAGAGCAGACTAAAGGGGGAGGAGCCTAAGAGCTCTTGAAGGGGACCATACTTCACTGATGGAGGAGGTCAAGCCTGGGTTCCTATGATGGCTAATCAATACGTATCAATGATAAATTATTGACTACAAGAACATGCAGAATACAAATTCGGTTGATTGATGTGCACTCAGGCCATGTGGCACATTAAATGGGCTGATGTCTGCTTGAGTTTGTAGATTCCTTCGAAATGCTTTACTTGGGTTTATACCACAAAAATAAATCGAGATGACTAAGGGGATGGGCGGAGACAAATGAAGAGACAAACAGAGGGTGTATGACATTTCCTGTGTACGTAAAGCTGCACACAAATCTGCTAAGTGCCTTAAGGGTTAAAGCCAGAATGTCTGTGCCTGTGTAAATGCAGTCCCAGATTTAATTTATGGAGAGTGCAGCCTGATGTCCTCTGTAATGACGTAGTCTGGGGGATGACCCCAGCAAGTCGTCAAGCAGCAGCCAGCCTGCAGATGCTCCTCTACGAGAGAGAGCCCTGCAAAGACTTGGCACCATTGCTGCTATGTCTTGTCTCATTGCTGCAGTCTCATAGCTGTGAAATGTAGACATGGGCCTGGTCCAGGAAGCTACAGCATTGCAGTGGAGTGTCATTCACACACTCCCAAATATTGCTACGACCCCTGGATGGGTCTGAGAAGTATCCCCATACCAAACTGTAGCCTCCGAGCCTTGTCCTGCCCCTGCTCCTCCCTGAAAAGGAAATAAAAGTTTCAAGATGTCAGGACCTGAGTCAGCTGCAGTAATAAAAGGAATAGGTTACATCCAAAGGTCATATTGTTGTTTTTTGACAAAGTACAGCTTCATGAAATCTCACAAATGTCACACAATTTCACATATGTTTAACAGCATTTTTCTTTTCTTCACTGTCTTGTGAATTAAGACAATTAAAAAGGATATTGTATTGTTTACACTGTGAATAACCTGGGTCTTAATATTTCTCTCAGGGCTGGGTGGCATAACCTCAAATCAATTGTGTTTGTGATTGTGAACATTCTCTCTAATTAATTACCTTTTTTTGTCTTTGTACTGACAAGGTATATCATAAATACTGAAGCTTGTTTAGAGATTAGATTACATTAAATTTAATTACACCACTAGCTTTTCATATCTTAAGCGTGCCTTGTTTTATGTTGTGAGGCTCTGATAAGGCTTGATGTAAATCGTGGGAAAATGTTCCACTCCCAAATGAAGAGATTATGTCACAAAATGAAGTCTGGGCAGTCCCGTAAAAGAAAAGGAGGCAGATACTAGGTGGAATGTATTATTCAAATCCTTCATTTACTGGCTAAGCCAATTTGGTGCTGAGGCAAGTAACAGGGTTGGCTATAATTCAGGGAAGGAGGCGGTGGCTGCTGCTTGATATAATGGAATATAGGCTGTCAGTGAAGGGCAGCAGATCCATCTTAGTGGCTAAGCAGCAGAATGGACATCTACAGCTGCTTCACCAATGATAATGTTATGTGGAAGAAACAGCGAGCTGCACTTTTAAAAGCTTGCTGACATTTAACAGCAAGAAACATGCAAATTCAGTATTTAGACATGGGTTTGCACTTTGAAAATGCATGAGCATTAAATGATTGATCGGAGAGCAGAGATTCCTTTTACTGCTATTCTATCACATTCTAGGTTACATTCCCTACACTTCAAAAAAATCAAAACACATTCCTGTAACGTTACTGATACCTATAACTATCTCTAAAATGGCCTGAGTGAGATGTAGGCAAAGTAAAAGGTCTGATGATATAGTGTTGAAGCAGCAGGCATTTAGCTGCATTCACAAATCACAACATGAACATACAGTGCTGCAATAGTCACATGGAATGCCTCTGCATTTGAGCTAATGGGTTCATTTAAATGTTCCAGAGAGAAATGGCAAGCCACAAATGTAAGTGATTTTAATAAAGGAAATGTGAACCGAGTTCTATCAGTACGACCTGTGCTGCTCAAACATAAGATTACAATGATCACACGTCATTTGAATTTGCATTAATGACGAGAGGAGGAGAAGCATGAATAGGCTGCAGGATGACAAGAACGGCCTTAAAGGAGTGCAAAAGCTGTACACCGTGTGCAGTACAGTCCAAGCAACAGCAATGGTATGACAGAAATGAATGAACTGTTATTTAGGTTGGCACTGCTTCTGGGGAACAATATCAGCCTTTCTCTATTGATTATGTTTTAGCAATAAAAATTAGTTCCATCCATTTAGATATATTGAACATCTGTATGTAGATATGACTGGCAATGACATTTAATGATTTTGATGATTCAATATATAGACTTTTATTGTGACAGCACTTAATGGTACATTTTCATGTGCATAATGAAAAAAGCAGTCTATGGGTGTTGTACAGTGTTCAGGATGCAGGGTCCATGCATTTTCAAATTCAGCTATACTCAGTTTTTGTGTGTGTGCCTGGATTGACCATTTGTATTCAGGTCAGTATAAAGCAGTTACAATTCTTTTCAGGTATCCTTTGGTTTCTCTTAAGTTTAAATTTATACATGGAAAGTACTCTTTTTAGGCTTTACCCATCGACATACTCTAGGGACTGTTGGGTTTAGCTGAAATATCCATCACCCGTTGACTAAGACAAGGGGTCCAATTTGTGATGTTATCCTCTTATCAGTGGCTCTGCAGGGGCAGTGAAATGCCGCTTAAGCCGACATATTACCCTGGGTGAGGTTTATTGTCTTTCTGCTTTGCTTGCATCGGAGCTCATCATCTGACAGTCAAGGTGTCAGACATACCTCATAATTTCACAGAACGCTGGGAGAAATTAGCAGAGGGGTCTTGCTTGCTGTGTAATTTACTGCAGATGATGTATCCTGTTTGCACACCCCCTTCTTTCACTTTGCTGTAAAGATATGTAATGGCTACAGGGAGACAGACAGCTCACAGAGCAGAGCGGAGCGTGGGCAAACTCTCGACAAGGAGGGTCAGGGCCCCATGGTGGCTGCCGCAGCGTGACCAGTGGGATAAACACACCTCCCACACTAAAAGCCTTACAAAAGAGACACAGCATTTCCAGTAGTGGGTGACATGGAGCTGGTGCACTGCTTTTGCACAATGAACAAGGTTTATTTATGGTTATGGTTGAGATGGAAGAAAGGATACCCAATGCAGGCACTTTCAGCTCTCCCAGATGAGATACTTTGGTCTGCTCAGAATGTCCCCCCCGCCCCCAGCCCCCAGCCTGGGGAATGGTCTGAGCCAACACAGCTTATATCGATACACTTACGGCGAAAGCACGCAGGGGTTATTTTGACAGAGGATGCAAGACATATATAATTAAAATTGGCTAAGTGCCTGTAGCCGGCTCTGGTCATTTTTCTACCAACCATGTCTTCATCCATTACCTCGGAGGCAAAAGGGGAAACAGCTATGCCTATATTTTACACATAGCACCAAGGAGAATTGCACCACATGCATGATTCAGAGGCTTGCCAAGCCTTTTGGGCTTAATTTATTCATTTTGACCAGAAATATGAGTAGACTGATATGAAGTTGTGTGACAAATTGATTGAATTTGAATATCATGACAATTTGACATTGCAGTCAAAGGAAACTGCTTGCTTTGCATATCCTTCCCCATCAGGATGATGACAAAGTTTGCTTACAACGGCCTCATTACAGCTCTAACAATGGGGAACATATTCTTGGATTGCTATGCGGTGCCATAATGATATTATAAACAAGAACAGCAGCCCAGGATGTAGGATAAACTTAACAATACCTCTTTTTTGAATAATTCAAATTTGGAGAGTGCTCAGAATGCAGAGTAATGCCTGACTAGGGCCTTTTATTAACAAGCTTGGTTGCATTCCTGTGAAACGATGAGCTCCTCTGTCTCAATGCCATCCTTTATACAGTCAGCAATCCTCTCACCTGTCTGCACTCACACTGGCAGCCGTTTCATGGCCCAGAGGGGTAAAAATAACTACTTAATTATTCATCTTGCGGAACTGATGCCATCTTTCATCATCGGAAATGTCTTGAAAACCATCTCAACGAGACAGTACAGATATACAGTATACCTGTATAAATGTGGCAGAGGGAAAAAACAGCCATGAGAAATGTGCTGCCTGCTTAAGTTCTGTTGTAGGTGTAATTATGTAGATAATATAGAGACAAATGTGGCTAATACAAGCTGATACTGAATTGGCATAAAAGTACTGCTGACTCCTTCACATTAGCACTTATAGTTAAGAATATATTCAGCACATATTCAGCCATAGAGCATCTGTAGTGAGTCAGCAATCAGCATTTCGTTTAGTCAAAGAACACAGGAGAAAGTGCACCATGAATCATGTTTTATATATTTCTGAACACTTATGCAATACATGAGGACAATGTGCATTTTTTCTTAAAATGTGTTGAAATACAATATGCCAAACATATATGAAAACACAGAGATGTTATCAGAAGTCTCAGAAAGTGCCGTCCTGGGCAGCCTATTATATCACTGTACACCTAGTGGTGAGCTACAGCAGTGTTCATTTAAGAGGACTCTTCCCTGCCACAAGTCCTAATTGAACCTTTTATCACTGCTGTAAAAGTAGCTCATTGTAATTCAGAGTTCTGCAGCATGTTGATTTGATGCTTTAAGTTATGCTATACAGTCTTGTGGTGAGGACAAAATGTAAAAGAGAGAGGTATGATAAAAGAATGGGGTAGTGAGTGTGTGCTGCTGAGATTTTAAACATATTGTGGTTTGTTTAGACCACAAAAAATTACTTATAAGACAGAGCAATAAAACAGTCTGCTTTCCTGGAAGACCCTAGTTTTGTTGTTTACAAATTCCCAATGATTATAAAATGTTAAAGTCTCCTAATGGATGTATTTATAAGTATTGACCTTTCTTTTGACCGTCCATAATTTTATAAAACTGAATTATTCAGACCAACGAGCCAAACCATAAAGGTTATGTGTGAGTGCATAGTGAAGCAATATAATTCTTCGACACAACAGACTTCTTTTTCCATTCACAACATCTGAGTCATGATATGAAATATATTATGATGGAGGGTCAAAGGCCAAGGCAGTGGACTGGGGCACACATGTGCAGTATATCTGCGTTATTATTACACTCAGCACAGCTTCTTTTGCTGCTGCTCGTCTTGTGTTTGTGTCTGCAGGCAGTTAGCAACGAGGCGCCCACCAGTCTGCATCTGTCTGACTGTAGCCGTGGAGCTGGGGCCTTCCAGTGCCCTATCCATAAGAGAGCTGAGCCCAGCAGGCAGCCCACACAGATGCCGTGTATACTGACAAAAGGACATCCGCCTACACAGCGTTGTCTAAATGATTCCCTCGCTCATGTAACGATGGAGAAAGCCCGGCAGATTGTGAAGTGTGTGATCAGTGGAGGTTGGAAAGTGTTGAGAGACTCACTTGCCTCAGTTCCTGTAAAACTTTTCATTACAGCTCAGTTCTATTGTTTGAATACAAAGACAGGTCAGGGGTTGTGAGCTGGGCTGTGGTTTCTGACAGAAAAGGGATTGTTTTGATAAAGTCAGGCTGAAAGTCTTTCATTTTATTGAACGCTATTGTATCTTTGAAGGTGAACCGAGGGCAAGTGAAGTGCACTCTTCCACAGCTGGCATGTGTTCAGCTTTTATTGCAGGTGGTGTTACAGAGGCTATAAAGCATGAGACACATGCACATATGCATGAACACGCACATCTCAACTGAATCTCTGCCACACAGGGCTACTGTTTATGTTTAACACTGGATTCTGATGCACAACAAAATATCTTCTGAAATGATTAGCTGGACATGTTAATTATATCCATTAAGTCAAATTGGCTTGCTGGTTCTTTTTGCAATACAAACAATACAATGGTAATGGTCTGCAAAATATTCAACTTTGTTTGAGCAAAGTTAAACACTAGTGACTTCTTTGATTTAAAAGTAAACCACTTGGCCTGGCACCCACAGAGTGGCACACTGGTTTTGATTGAAAGTGCAGGAAGTAAGAAATAACATAGCAACAACCAATCCATTTTGGTGCTTTGTAAATTCATAACTGTTTAAATGGCTAAGTCAAAAAAAAAAAAAAAAAATCAAAACAGACCACTTGCTGCACATTTCATCTTGCACAAACAGAAGGTTATTTTCAAATGTTTTTATTTTTGGAGAAGTGGTTTTCAGCAGTCTCTGTTCAGCCATTTTAAAACTCATCTGCTTTAATTTGAAGAATTGTAATGGTTTCAGGTTGGCGGAGCTCTTGAATTTAAAAACCTTATTTCATAAACTGGTGACTCATGTTAAAACAGTGTGCCTCATCCAAACTTCACGTGGCTTTATCCTTCCTCAGTGAATAAAACCAGTCAACAGGAAATAATATGAATGTAACACTGTTTGAACAAAGCACCTAATAATGACCAGATCAGATGAGTTGTGGCCTTTCACATAATTTCAAATGACAATGAGACTGGACTGATAAGGAACATGCCTACAAGTTAGCAATATAATGTTGGGGAAACTTAGTATAACCACACTACAGCACTACACCTTCACTGAGCTTATGTTTACAAATAGCCAAAACTTAAATAACACTTGCTTTTTGAGTGTTCTTTACGCAAGAGTCAGGATAGAACTAACCAGCCTTCTTCTGCGTAAAATAAAATACACATATTTCATTTACATACACGGCTTTAAATGGAAACGTCTCTTGTGGGGTTTGGGTTATAACACCGCCACACAGAATGGAATTAAGTTATATGCATAAGCCTTATGCAGCCACAAATTGCTTATTGTCATCTGTCCAGTTTGGCCTGAGTCACACAAACGGTGAACTGCCAAGAAAGCTGTGAGCTGTGAGTTTTAAATAGTTCCAGCTAGTGATCTGTGACATTAGCATGAGTCAGCCATAAAGAGCAGCGAGGTTATAGAAGTATAGTTTTGAGCTGCAGCCACATAATAGGGTCACTATGAATGAGATCCAGCACACAGGGATTTAAATATAAGCCCCGATGAGTTCATACATCCACTCTCACTCAAGTATGTAGTGTACCCATGGTCAATTCAGTGTGTTTAATGTTTTGTTGACGATATCATGAAATACTGATCACAACGCCAGTCCCATATGTTTAAGCCTGGTTTATTTTATAAGATATTTAAGAGAGTAGCTGTGTTTGGAGAGCTAATACTGTAATACTTCAAACACAGCTACTATGAGTTCTCAACAGTGGATATGAACAAGCTCCTGTGTTGCTATTAAACTTTTATTAAAATCCCAGTGAAGCACTCTCCGGCCTCATATAAAATTTTAAATGCTTCTTCCCGTCTTGTACATCACGTTGTTTGTTCCAAGCAGAACAGGAGTAACACCTGAACGTTGCCTTCGGAAACATCTGTGCACAGCCCGTGATGCTGGTGCTTCTGAACTTTATTTTGATTAGGATTGTGACGAGCAGAGATAATCACGCAGTGAGAGGCACGCTCAGAGGAAAACTCTTTGAATCGAGTGACTGCAACACTGGGGGGTCCTTTACAAGAGACTGTACCCAAGCCAAACGAAGATAAATCAGCAGTCTCTTCTCAAAGGCTTAATGTCTAGGACTCAAAAAAGCAGCTAGGATTGGAAAAGCAGCATTTCCCAATAATTACTGTACATTTAAATCATACAAACTCTGGCTCATGTGGCACCATTCAGAGTGCCAGGAAGTGTACTGAATGATACCCAATGCTGCATTTCTAAGTTGTCAATACGCAAATCAAATATCAGCAGATGGTTCAGTAAATAACTATTTTCTACATAAACTAGTGACACAAACCAGCAATGTTAAAGTCAAACAAAGTGATCAGCTTTGTTTTGGAATTATGTACGTTTCTGTAACATTTGCCAAGTCATTTTACTCCAGTATTCACAAGGACCTACATATTTCCAATCAAAAACGATGATGTATAAAAATAAAATAAAATTTGACAACTTTTTCATTAGGTTCAACATGGGAGACTAGAGTTTGGAGCCCGAAGGAAAGATTTTTGTTAAAGCAACATTACCCAACTGTAATGTAATATGCAATGCAATATGCAATATAAACCCCTGAAGTAATTTGGAGGGACAACATCCTTGCTCTCAGAGTCAGTGTCTGGTTGGCAGCTAAGAAAGCACATGATGTAACTTGAGGTATATATACTGTAGCTGCTTGTATCTATAATGAAAAATCAACACACTTTAAGACAACTACTGTTTAGTTATATGAGATCCCAGATATAAAGATCTAAATGAAGATATTTGTGATTTGTGTTCACCTGTCTCACATATGCAATAACCCCTGAGCCGAGCAAACAGAAGCAGCGTGCAGGAAGCACCGCTGAGAACTACTCCCACCTCGTTTCCGGCCTGCAGCTCTCACGCGTGGGGCATGCAGCATATGGACTCGGTCAGATGAAAAGCCCACTGGCTCCTCCTGCAAAGACAACATTAAGAGGAGTACACAAGCAAACCTTCCCCCATCTTTTCAAACCTGACATTAAAGCATCTTTGAGTGATTTTCCTGGAACATGACCTGATTCCCCTGCATTAAACCACCTCTGGCATTTTGAATTCTGTTGTACTTTGACCCTTGCTGAGATGTCATTCAAACCATGTCTGGTATTGATTTGTTTGCCACCAGGATTGGTCTAACCCCATTTGTTTTGTTCCTTAGTTAAATTCTACAATGTCTTCCTCTATCACATGATCCTGTGATCCAGCCACATAGACGGATATCACTGGAGCAGGACAGGGTACAATCACAGTTGTTCTTCCTCATATGTCGAGGGTTCCAGAAAAGTCATTAAAATGATTCAGACTCGGATGTGCTCAGAACAGAGCGGGTGCGACCTCACTGGTTCTGGTGGATAGTTGGTCACCCAGAACTGACACCTGTATGTGTGAAAGCCACTGTGGACTCTGGATAGGATATGTGTCTATATGATATTTCACTCAAGTCAAGGGCATAGTGAACAATAAAGGAACAAACAGACAATGTGAGAATTGCATGAGATACGTGTTTGTTACTTTACTTTTGGTGCCTGGGTGTTGGGGTACCTCACCTAGTCAGAATTTTGGCTCAGTTTTTCCAGCACATGTAAAAAACAGTACACCTGCATGGAGTCTGTGGATGTGTGGCCATGATGAGCCTCTGATGCTAACATCTTGTATTTTTGTCATCTGGACAGGACAAGTCACAAACCTGTTACATTATTAGACATAGCATCACCTGCCATAGCTGTTGGTGCACCATGTTTGTCCTGGGGGTCCATTGTAAACATACTACATTTAAGTTTAGATTAATGGCTCCCACATATTTCACAGTGGCATCTCTGTTGTCACTTGAGAGGAACAGATGTGTTCAAATGAGAACTCTAAAATCAGACTGTTTTTCATTATTTTTCTGTCATTCTGCACAGCATACGTCCTCGTGTGTGCTGTGGAAGGTTCAATGCCTGAGAACGAATGGGGGGTATTTAAAACAGCATGTACTGGTCTGCACAGTAACACAAGAATATTCATTATTATGCAAATAAGCACGTCTCTTTAGGGGCTCAATGATTTCAATTTCATTGTGTTTGTGTGTGTGTGTGTGTGTGTGTGTGTGTGAGTGTGTGTGTGTGTGTGTGTGTGTGTGTGTGTGTGTGCGTGCGTGCGTGCGTGTGCCCAGCAAAAAATTACATATCAAAAGCAAAAAAGGAAAGTTTCAACAGATGCCTTTAAGTGTTTCTGAGACAATTCCAGTCCAAAAGAAAAAGAAAAAAATCAAATTAAAAGATTACTATATGTATTACGCAGTGTAAACGTATAACCCTATTACCCACAGGTGTAAGTTTGATAAGGGTAAATTAGCTAAATAAGAGTTTGCTGGCCAAGTGAAAGGCACACAGAGAAGAAATTTTTAAAAATCTGACTTCCTCTGTGAATAATGGCTGATACAAATCATCACTATTTGCTGTGTACGTCTTTAAGTGCCAAGACAATTAACCCAAACAGATAGTTGGCCAGATGTGTTATAAACATGTCTGTTTTTATTATTTCAAGCCCATTTCTTTTTCAAGAAATCATGTAGTTGGGACATACTAAAACACCCAGTATTGAACATTTAGGGCTATACACACAGGGTTCACATATTTCCATCTAAAGTAGTATGTCTGAACTGGGGCTAGTTTCACCTTCAATATTGTCTATAGTGATTTATGACTTCCTCAGTATGGCCCAGTACAATCTGCATGACCCAGCTCGGAGACATTATGTATGTCTACCCAAGGTCTACATAACCTACCCAGCATGCATTGTTGTAAATTCAAATCATGTAAATGCAACTCATCCTTGCATGAGATGTAATCAGCATGCTCCCTTCATTTCAAAAGCAATAAAATGAGAGTGGGTTTGTCTTCTAAACATTGCTATGACTGACATACATAAGCCTAAGAAGTTATAAAAGTCTTAAATAACCTCAAACAGCTACAAAAATACAAGGCTAACTCGAATGAAGAGCATTTTTTGTGAAAATGCCAAAACTATTTTTGTTTGCTGTAGGCTAAGTGGGCACCGCCGTCGCAGGAACATCATGACAGTGACATGTTTGGCAGTTTACTTTGTGCGACTGGGATCACATGCTGAGCTAGAAATGGATTTGTGGTAATGGCAAAAATGACTCTTTTGAGACAGGTAACATTATAGGTGAGAAAAAATTGTTTGTCAGACAAGTACATCTACAATTTATTACAGAAGACAACTGCAATAATAACTGAGAGTATGCAAATGTACTGTATATGCAAATGAGTCCTATTTGGGGACCAGAAGGAGACAGAAATGGAACCATGTAGCCACATATGCTGTGGAAATTAATCTCATTATGGGCTGTGAATTCTCAGCGTTGTGTCTCCTAACCTACATCAGCGTCAGTGTATTTTTTATTTTATTTTTTTTTGCTGTTGCAGAAAATCATCCGTGAGTGCTCTTAATGGAGTGTTGAAATTCATCTAATCTTATGTGAAAACTCAAGGGGATGACTGAGCTATTTACAGTCTACTGCGTTTATGTATGTAAAGGCATTTTCTGAAATGAATGTGTACAGAAATCTCACTTCATTATTAAAGTTACCCATAGATACCATTGCTGAAAAACAGAATCACAATCTCCAACACAGTTCAGTCTGTCAGCATTATTTATGCAAGTTAGTATTCACATTTAACAATACTAATTGCCTGACTATGCATCAAACTCTAAATAGTGTTTGTCTATTTACTCTCTTATGAGCTAAACAGCTGTCATTCAGGCCAAAACCAGCCGGCTCCTTCCTCAACAACTGACCAATGGCTGCTGTCTCTATTAGCCTGAGAAATAAAATACCTATTAACCTTTAATATTGCTCAGTGCACACATACAGGCTAGAGTCCCAGAAATCATTAATAAATTGCACTTGAGTGGCAGATCTAAGACCCTACAGACATGTGTGTGCAAAGAAACGGACTTCATCTGCATACAATCAAACTGTGCAGCGAGCCATTAAGGAGCACAGAGACAGAAGTGGAAGAGTTATAAAGAGTCCATATTGTCTTGACCAACAAGGAGAGGAAATTAATCTGGAGTCAGTGCGTCCCGAGCTGCCTGTTGGTGGTAACAGCCTCAGCGCTGCAGGCGATAGGAGGCAGGTTCAAACCAGATCGCTTCGTGGGGGCATTGAGCTGTAGCTATGCAGTCAGTAGACAGAGCTTCAGAGAGAACACACAGAGAGTTGGTGAGGGTTTTCTGTGTCTAGAGAAGACAGATAATTCTCCCATAAAAGAAATACAGACTCATTATTTTGATGAGAAACAGCTGGTGTGCTGCCAATTAGTCCCTGAATTTACATTATTAGTGAAATTTGCTGCTGGCCGCCATGTTGCTTTCATTCATGTGTGTATGTGTGTGAAGAGAGTGAGAGTTCTGACAGAAAATTGGCTCCAGAATCAGGCTCCATGTCCACTCTGAAACTAAAGAGAGACTGGCAAAAGTTTGGAACGACAAAATATTGTGTATGCAGAAAAAAATAATGTCAGTCTATGAAAGCTGGCAAATCCACAGAGCAGATGGAGTGAAAAATATGGATGTGATTGCATTCTTCAAAGGCACAGGTCTGCGTTATATCCAGTTTTTAAATCAATAAATCATAAAAGTTAGTTGCACAGATGGCATTTTCATTCAAAATACATCAAAAATCTCCATGCATACTTTAGATCAATGTTGACACATATGAACTGAACTCCTGAAAGTTGGTTTGCAAATAATGACATGGTTGTCAGTCGGAAAGGTTAAATTAAAATGAGACCTTGTAACCTTTTCACCACAAGGATCTTTTCAGAGCTGATTTGATATTCACGAGACATTTTCACTCAGGGGAGGTCATCAAGGTGATAGGACTGTTGAATAGGAAGGCATTTGAAATGACAATTTTATCAAGCCGAAAACACATTTTTGTCATTTAAATTCATCATTGTGATAAACTTTGCTCAATTACTATTCACAGTGTGTGACGAAGCGATAAGCATATTCTTTCACCGGGTTTTATGAGTGAAAATAAGCTTTCATCATCAGTGATTTAGTCACCTCAAATAAACACTCAGTGGAACACTTTTGTTAGTCACCACTGTCCTTGGGAAGTGTGTGACCTTCTCGTCGCAACAAGGGTTCCAATCTGAACTAGCATTGTCCCACTGACTCACACTGAGCTTTTGACACAGGCCAAATTTGTGGCTAATGCTGGTTGGATTTTAGTCTCAGAACAACTCCACTTCTTGGGTGATTTTCACACAAGGTGCCTTCAACACAGCTTTAGTGTTTCTCAATGGACTCAATCACTTAATGCACAATGATTTCCTTTTGGACAAACATCACTTAAGTGGCATAAAGTGAGGAAAATAGGGTTCACAGTAGCTTTCATTCATGCTTTTAAGATAAATTGACAGTAAGTTTTCTAAATGTGTCTAATTGACTGTTGCCATAGAAACAAATAATCCTGTTCTGGATGTACTAATCTTTCACTGTAGGTTGTACAATCAAGCTAAGATTACTAAAACTTAGTCTACAAATTGTATGCATTTATCAATTTTTCATCTCTAAGAATCAGGGAAAACTAAACTTCAGATTCCTATTTGTGTCATGAGTACAGCAGAAGATAGATAACTTGTCCCATAAAAAGTGTAATTATTTTAACCCTGAGGCTGTGTTGTTGTCTGTTTAGGCAACAAGGCACATCATAATGGAGTGATTCAAGTTTGTTATGAGCCAAAATGTTGCATTTATATTTCTACACATTCAGTGTAAATATGCAAACATGTTTTTATTGAGTTATTCCTTCAATGAGTGGCTGAAAATTACCAGAAGATGGTGTCATGGATTGAAATGACTCTTACTTTTTGAATTGCTCCAGGCGTTTAGATGCTGTCATTGTTTCATTTGCCCCTCATGGTTTCAAAATGAAGATTTTCTTGTTGTTCTTGTGTATCTCTAATAAAATTGTGAGATCTGCAAGAAGCGTAAAAATAATAAACACATTTAGCATTCCAGTACAGGCTGCAATGTATTCTATGGTTCCTCAGTTTTATTTGTTTGTTAATCGGATTTCCACCGTCCCTAGCTACTGGATTTGTGGAAACTATATTTAATTTGGATTGGCTTATTGGTCCCAGTCTCTCGATGCTCGTACCATCGCCCAAATATTTGTCCATCTTAATGGGAAGTAATGACATTTATATTGCCAGCATGAGCAATTACAAGTGAAAATTGTCACCCCATTTAGCGGCTGGAAAACATAACTTTTCAGATTAAAGGTTAAACCACAGAGCTATCTTAAAGCAAGTAAGAAAAAAAAATACAGTTAAAGCCAAGTAAATCATGAAAACTCATCTGTATAGCGTGTCACAGTCATATTCTGCAGCTCTAACACTTACTCTTGGTGCAATCTGCCATGGTCTTGCACTTCCTTGTCGCACTGACCTCCTCACTTCCTTCATCCTATATTTCCAGCCGTCTGAATGTGCTGATAAACCCAGAGCGCGCTGGGTTACAGTCCAACAAGATCACCATCTTACTGCCTTGAGTTCAAACACTGGGATGAAAACTTCTCTTTTGAAACTTTAAAGCAGCTTTTGCCTTTGTGCTTATGGGATCATTCTTTTCATTGAAGGGCAGACAAATTTTTAGGTTTTAGGTGTTATTTTTTAAAATTCTTCCAAGGGGTATATGTAATTGAATCCTGAGTGGCAAAGACAAAGATTAAGTTTTGTTTTAGCTATCTGACAGATCTGACACTAACTATTGTAAACCATAATAACAGCATAGAAATCAACTAAAATGTCCCACATAAGCCCTGATATTAGAGTTTTCAAGGGGCAGTTTCTCCACATCACAGACTTTCATCATCATCAACTGCCCCTTCCTTTCACACCCACATATTTTACAAAACACTTTTGCATGTCTTTGATTCCAATAGAAACCTTTACATTACATTTAATTTCGACCTGGAAATAAAAACATACTCTCACCCACATGTTGCTTTGAGATTAGAGGCAGCCTTAGGCTTTTCTGAGCCTTCAATTAAAAACACTTGTGTGCCCTTTCTCTGTTGACGAATGCATTCAGTGGCCATCAAAAGAGGTGCATACATAACCAGACTCTCAGAAATACTCAACAATAAAGGCATAAATGAACACTCCTTATTTGACAATTCAAAAGAACTGAAATGTTCAAATGAATACGGAGGGACAGAAACACAGTGGACAGTTTGCACAGGCCAAGGTTTACTCTTATCATGTAAATCCCTACAATTACACTGCTAAGTAAAATGGGATATTAAAATTCTATCTCAAGTACATGAGGCACATCAGTGTTTTTTTTTAGATATGATAATATAGTTTCTGATGCAGCTACACAGATGGTGTAATCATGGACCCCAAGCCAAAATCTTAAACAGTATATCACATATTATTCATTAGGATAATTTATATTCAACCTCAAGAAAAAACACTGAGTCGGGCAAAAAGGGAACTTGGGGGATCTGTCATGGCAAGTATAAGTTTTGTTTTTTGTTTTTTTTTAACTTTTGACCTGAGGTTATTTAAGTGTGGCAATGTCTTCTTCAGACATTCCAATGAGATGCAGAATATATCCAATTACTATTTGTATTTAACAAACTACATACCTCAAAAGAATAATTTTTTGCCACATTGCACCTCCGGGTCCTTTTGTCTGATCCCTCTGTAACGTTTATATTACTCACTGTACATCAGCTGCCGACGTTGGATGAATAGAATATGAGTTGTGCTCTGTGCCAGGATACTCTGCCAAAAACTGTAACCCAACTCTAAAAACATTAAATATACAAAGTATATCGAATTACGTGCCTCAAAAGAGTTCAAACTTTTACCAACCATGTGAAATATCTGCATTTTTACTTGTTTTATGAAGTGGTCTGAGTGGATTATCGTTTTCTTAGTACACTGAGGACTACAGTTTCAATGAATCCTTCTCAAACACTTTAATAGGAACATTCAAACTACCCACAAGAAACCACATTTAATCAGCGATGACTCAGTGAACATGGGAACGAATGGAGTGGAGGCTCTCGAAGTAATACACTAATCGCAGTTAATGACTCGTATTTGAGGTGAAATATTTTAGCCAGTAAGTGAACAACACTTTAAATGATCACTCAACTAAACGCACCATATGTCTCTAAGTGGATGGCATCATTGATTAGAAAATAATGGCAGCGTTGCAGGGATGCAGATGTGCAGTGACGTGAATGTAGCGAACCAAATGAACCGCTTTTCCTCTTCTTCTCACCTTTTCAAAGCAAAAATAATTGTTGTGCTTTTTGTAAAAGTACTCAGATGGAATCAAGAGTGCTGCCATTATGCCTCAAATATGTGCCTCAGCCCACACAGTATACACTTGACTGTGCATAAACAAAATACAAATGCATGGTATGTAGCCATGTACAAAGCCCACCTTCAAAGACTGTATTCACTGTGAGTTAATTTAGGGTATGCCAGAAGCCCATTGAAAAAGCCAAGTTGTGTGAACTGCTTTTCTCTGTTTTTCTAAAGCCCTCATTGATAGAATGGATATGTTGACAATTTAATGTGCCTCCAGTAATTCTCTTAAATTGTCTTTTTGGAGTAAAGCCCAACAGTGAAACTCAGTAATGTCTGAACTACATTAAAACTGGGCTTTAACCCTTGGGCACCATTTCAGCTTATGCAATAACTAATCATTTTGAGTGCTTAAGACGTATTGGGATGCCTCTAGACCTAAAATAACCTGATGATGTTGACATGTATCACAATGCTTTGATGTGTATCTAGTTTAACACCACACTGGATCATTTTGTGACAGAAATGATATACTTAATCCATATTTCCATGAGAACACACCTGCTATGATAGTCAGTGGTGCATATCTAAAACAGTCTAATGAAGAATGACATTGTGCATTCAGTGAAACATGATCAGTCACGATAAAAGAACCAGTCATGAACATTTCAAGCAATCTAGAGTTACATGTGATTGAATATCAGTGACATTTTGTGCTGGAAAGGTGAGTGAGTAAAGAAATGACTCAGGAGATTGAAGACAGGTGGAAATCCTTTTCATTTACACCATGTCCAGACTCGAGTGTGTAGTGTGCAGAGATGGACAGTATAAAGAACATGCAGCCCAAAAAAAGCCCTGCAAAGTCATTCTCACACACAACATGCAAACCCCAAATAAACTTTATCCCATCAGAAGAGCTGGACGAGTGGAGATTTTGTTCAAAGATCCTTCGGTATTGACTGTCGATTTATGAATTTTAATCACACTGCACTTTGAGCAGTGCAGCACTTTGAAAGTTCGTGAACTGAAATAAATCAGATTTGATTTTAATGGGTGTTTTAATTAGATGCTCTACCACTCCCTGAGAGAGAGGTAGGCAACTTTTGATTGATATTATTTGATATTGTGTCAATTCATTTGTAAGTTAGAAGTGTGGCTTTTTGTTTGTTTTTTGTTAAATGCTGATTTACAAAGCCCTGCTGCTATAATCTCACAAACTGTAAGAAATCACCTCACTCTAATATGTCTCACATCAAAGGCCAAGAGCATCAGCACCGTGACAGCAGCAGCCCTATTAGTATGAGAGAAGCATGTGACGCCGACATCACATCAACACTTGAACAAGAAGAAAAAAGGTAGATAGGCTCCTACATATTTATTTCACTTGAATGCACGGCTATTCTCAGCACATAATGGTTTTCAAAATTAAGTCCTTGGTTAAATAATAAACTGGACGCTCGTTGCAAGAAAACACCGATTTAGATCCTTTTCACAGCTGTTTCCCTGTGAACACTCTTGTGATTTCCCTTGAGACATTGTAGAGATTTGAGATGAAATGCTGCACGGAGAAATGTGAGTAGAGCGAGAGGTCGGGTGGATGACAACTGCACAGACTTTGCCCACGCATGTCTGATATCTTGAAATATAAAGAATACTTTCAAGTCCAAAACCATAGCAACACTTCGGCTCCATCTTACCTGTTCTACCCACTCATGACTCAGTCCTCTAATCCACATCAGTAATCCTCGCTGTGATGTTAATGTGAAAACACCCCACAAAACCTCTTAATGTTGTAGAGGGTGCAGACAAAATGGGTGTTGCTATTTTATACCGACTAAGGGATCAGACACACTTACTAAAGGTGTATTGTATGTGGTTTATGGAAAAATAGATACCACTATGCTACTTGTTTAATGTAACTCTGTGTAACCTTTACCTCAAAATATGGAGAATAGCATTAAATTAATTTTTGTGGTTTCTTGATATGAATCATGGCGATGACACGTCTTATTAAGACCTAGTGTTAGGTCTGGCAGATACTCTACTGACTGTGAGAACACATATCTTGCAAGTACCCATCACATAAACACAAACTGACATCACATCTTAAATATATACGAGATGTGACAGACCCATGTAAGTTTTGAGCAGCATATGGTCAACAATAAAAAGCACTTTAATCCAGCAGAAATTTTAATTTCTCTCAAAACAAACAAACAAATGACATACTGTTGCTTTAACTTCGGGGTATGACTGAATATATAATAGGACTGGAACAAGTATTATTATGGACATAATATTCCATCTCTGCTGAAGGTTGAAGGTTAAGATGACAGATAAATAAAGAAAAACAGGCAGACTGTTCCCTAATGTGTTTGGTTATGCGTGACTTGAGCCTTGATAAACTCAGTGCAAACAGATGTTATCAGTGCCTACGTAGCAATGGTTATGCATTCCCATGATGAAATAAAAATGAGAATAATTACAGTTTGGCTGCTTGTTGATCTCCCTTGTGACTGTGCAACTCCTGTGGCTTTAAACATGGATTATTTATAACCATAGGCCCATCATTAGAAATGGTTAATTAATAGTTGAACAGCTTAGGGGTCTTAGCTTGGTTTCAGACCTGAGGAAACACATTGTAGAAGTCTGCTGATGCCTGACTGTTGGGAACTGAAAAGAGACGTTTAATGAGCAAGATTCACCGCTAATGCACTGTAACAGAAGTGGTAAACACTTTGTTTATTGGAAAGGGACTTGTCAACCCACCTGTCAAGTAGAATGATGGCAATGAAGATAAGGCAAAACTTTTGTTTTTATGTATTATATCATAATATCTGCAGTAATAAATTAATGAAATTCTGTGTCAAAATCACAGTGCTTCTTCTTCCCTGCGATGATAAAAGTAATCCCTTGTCACTTATAGTGGCACCTTGAGATGACATTTGTGGAGAATTACAATTGGATTAAATTATACATAATAATAATTCATACAGTATATAAAAATACATGTTGCCATAGCATTATCTAGCACTTTGTGTCCATGGTTTCCTGTAGGTTACCTTATAATAAGGTCTTACAACAGCAAAAAAAATGGATAAAATTTAACATAAGGTTGAGTCACTAGCCTCATACAATAAATGTACCATTAAAGGTCCCACAGGTCACTGACAGGACTTACAGCATGTTCTACATAGACCAAAAGCAGGAAAATGTCCAACAGTCTTTTTTAGGCAAATCCTGTCCTGAAATACGCGCTAACATTGACGGGCCGACCACAGGCAGAGACAGTTAGACCCACTCCACCAACCTCCCTTAACAAAATGACTGAATCAAGATATCTCCTCTTCCAAATACAAAAAAGGAATGGGACCAGTGTGCCTAGGGGTGGTCTATTAAGGCCCATGTTTGACATGCATGATTTCAAGTTTTATCTTCCTGCTGTGTGGGGAGGTCCCCTCACACAAAACCAGCCCTCTTTCCATTTTATCTGTTTAATGGTTTGAGGGCTATTGGTTAAAATTGCTTTCTCTTTGGAAAATAGCCGGCTACAATTATTGCCCAAAGTGGAGTCTTAACCCATTCTCTTTAAGTTTATTTCACACAGTGCGACAGTCTTCATTTGAATAATTTAATAACAAAAACGCCTTTCAGAAGAGAGTAAATTAGTTTGTGAGACGGATACTACCAAGGGGCAGATAAGAACAGTGCAAGTCAAACACAATGTTCTCGTTCAGTGAGCACATTAAACCGCCCGATTTTTGCTCTATATGCCTGACAAGCCTTGGACACAGGGTGCACTCAAAGAAACAGAGACCCGAACATTTTCAGCTCTGCTCCGAGTCTTTTGAAAACTGATTGTAAATCAAAGCAAACACCAGAGAGACCTACAGAGGTGCACACCTCCCTAACCTCATCAGCCAACCGCCTCACTCACAGAGCGCTGTATTGATGCTCTGACGCCTCAGTGACGAATGGCAGCCGCTGAACTCCCACACCAAATTACACCACTGTGTTCATTTAACAAATTAAATATCAGGCTGAGGTAGCACAAAATCAAAAGATCCTTGAGGTCAACTTAAATGGAAGTTAGAGCTTTAAATGTAAGTTATAGCTGTGCTTAATGAAGTTGTTGGGATCATATTTTAGTCTAAAATGGAAAACACTACATTTCTTCTGTGGATATTTTGTCTGCTAATTATTTTGTAAGAATGGGATGGGCTTAACGGCACCATACATCTATTTAGTCTTCTATTCAACTCGTGTTAAAGTATCATTCACTGAGAACTTCAAATACAGTGGACTAAACTCTCACAAAAGCTTCAAATGAACCTGTAAAGCTCTGTAAAGATGTCAGGGTCAGTTAATAAAGAAGAGACTACCATATTTGAAAAAAAAAAAAGGTCATTGCTCAGGAAGTATGGCAGTCACAGGTTTATCTCTGCCGTTAGTAATGTTAACAGTGAGAGAAATACCAACGAAATTCCTCAAATGTCAGTGGAAGTCTCGCCAGCAACTATCAGTCTATATTCACAGGCATGAAGCACTGGGCAGGTAATCAGCCTTCAATCTGATGATCTTGTTTAACAGAGCAATGAGCAACTGAAGAACTTTCAAAATAGTAAAAGTGTTCAAAGAAGCACTGCACAAAACAATTAACCATCCAATCATCACTTCCTCTCGTCTGCAGCTTATCACATTTAGACTTAGAAGGAAGACTTTGGAGTTTTTAAATCATGACTGAAACCTTCCACTGATGGATATGGTAAAGTCAAAAGCTCTAAGTTAGGCTCCATACATTACACAGTGGCACAATGGGTAACATATTGTTGTAAAAAAGTAATGGGTTAGAAGAAGCAATTTACCATTGTTTCCATTTTTTCTGCGTGACCTTTTCTGTAGGTGTGTGAAATGTATCTGTGTGCTTTCCGCTGCTCTAAATAATGCCAAGGCGAATCAGAGACGTGCCAGTGTTACCTGTGCTCAGGCCTCACCAAATGCCAGCCAGCCATCAAACACACCGGAGTGATGAATGAATTTAAGGTGGTCCGCCTACAAAGACATTGGTGTGTCAGTGTAAAAAATGGTGCCCATTATGTGTTGTGAAAAACAATACCCAAATGGTCTCATCATGAACAGCAGCTGCATGTCTTCAGTTATGCTACGGAAAACAATGACGGTTGGCAAAATGTAACAGGCTGAATAAACGCAGGTGTTTTTTGAATTAGCATGAATGTCACATATGAAAGAATTGCTATTTATTTAGCTTTTTCCTCACTCTGCAGGCCTGACACCATCCTCGGTGTGAAGTCATCTCACTGGTGATAAATCATGCAAAATGACACGCAACAGCAGTGAAAAATGGCAAGCAGCTCTCCAAAAGCTGCAAAGACAAAAATGAAAGATGCATTGAGAGCCTTTGTACATTACACATTTAATTTCCCCCGCGCAGCCCAAAATATGTGTTCTCAGTGTTCTCCACCTTTAAGAATACGAGATGAGGACCTGCAGCGACCCAGACGTTATGAACCTGCTCCTACTGCTCTCTTTTGAGACCACATCTGTGATTAAAAGGTTTCTTTGTCTGCTGACAAAACCACTCTGGCTCTCTCGTTGAACACAGTGACAGGCGACACAGCTCCCTTATACGAGCTTCCACCCTGGTAGCAATACTGATAGACTCCTACAAAATGGAGTGCTGCAGTGTGGGTGAAAAAAAAAAAAAAAGCCATTCTTTAAGAGGGTTTTGTTCATTTACTGCTGTGAACTTGTGCATTGAGCAAAATGTACAGATTCCTCTATATCATACATGTCAAAGTGAAGTCATATTATGGACTATAAAGAATAGGAATAAAAAAGAAAGCTTTATTGTCATATCGGCACAAAATATGGAAAATTTACAAAATAAGTCATGCCACAGCAACTCAGTGCAAATCTAAAACCTCAAAACTGCTAATCAGACACACAGACAACAAATGACAAAGAAATAAAACCAAAAAATGATACTTGGTTCAATATAAAAAAAATACTGCACGTGTAAAGTCTTGAGTTAGTGCACTAAAATATTGCACATGGAATTACTGCATTTAAGGGCAAATGAATGTAAAATATTAAACCATGCATAAGCAAAGCCAAAAAGTAGCAAAAGACTGTTGATTGATTGATTCAGTGTGTTGGGATGCAAAATGTTATATTCAAGTGCTTTGTCAAATTATTAGATATTAATATATTCTGCACAACAACAACAGAGTTTTGAGCTCCTCGTCCCGTCAACCATTCAAATGTACTGTATACCTCCAGCTCACTTTAATGCATTATTGAGAAGTCACTTGTGCAATATGCATATTATGTATGCCATTATTAAACATGAATACCACTCTGTCACCAAAGGTCATGTGGATGAGAGTCTTGTGTAAAATATGGTAGGTTTTATTGTTTGGGTAAAAATAAGCACTAAATCATTTTCTGAAGAGTGTTTTCTCATTCTCTGCGTTCTCGTTTTCCGCCAATTTGGGGATTGTAAAATGTTTCCGCAGTTCAATCAGAGAGCAGCTCATTAAAAATGGAGCCACCTTCATTGTGCTCCATAGTCAGCTGCTGCTTTTGGATTTACCTGATGTTTGAGGGGAAAAAATGTACTAATAGTCTACAAAGCTAAATTAAATGCACTGGAAGAGATAGTGCAACCATTTAACAATGCTTTTGGAGAATGAAACTGTAGTCTCAATCAGGATTAGATGGATTAGATTTTGTCTTGGAAAATTATAATTTCATGCTCTGTTGATGGCAAAGAATCTTAAGGGCATACAGTGACTGTTCCTTTCTGAAAGATTAGACAAAACAGCAATACAACTGGATACATGTACAAACTTTAAACAAACTGTCGTAGACTGTACGGCTGCTGTATTAACATGACCGTACACCCACCTTGAATTCAAAGGCATCATTTTATGGCTGCTCCCTTGAGGGCTGTTGGATGGGAAGTGAGGAGAAGCAGCCACTTTAGTCTGAGAAGCGGGAGTAGAAGTGGCTGAAGAAAGAACGTAAATAACTCTTGGAATGAACAAGCCGTGACAGATTGGCTTAGCACAGTATCTAACTGTGTACAGAAAGCACACAACGTGTGAAAGACACAGAAGACTGTCAATTAAAAGGCTGCTATAGGTAATATTATAATTTGAAGTGATTAGGATTTCCTGAAAATAGTATTTGCATTGTGCATCCAAACAATTTTAAGACTGAGCTGTAGATTTGTATTAGCTCACAATTCTTTTTGATAAGGCTAAATTTCATATTTACTGGATCCATATTGTACGAGTACCTTATTGCCGTTAAAGATAAGAGATGTCTGGATCCTTTTTTCCCTTCTAGTTTTGTTGCTACACAAACGTTAGCCATTTGAAATTAAATGGAAAATAGAAAAGTACAGTTACACTTTTGAGGATGTTCCAGAATTCCAGAAATATAAACAGAAGACTCAAAAAGTCCTGTAGCAGTATGGGACTCACTCTCAGTCATATATATATATATATATATATATATATATATATATATATATATATATATATATACACAATTAAGGTGGATAATGTCCACAGCTATGGCCCTGCCAGATGACATCAATGTGTTCTGTTCTTTCTCTACAAATAAACACAAAGCTTTCTGTATATTCTGTATAAAAGCACTTGCACATCAAGCGTGACGTAGTATCCATATATTTTTATACACATCAAAGCTGATGCAGTATCCATTTTTATTCTTCAGAAGGCCTTGAGTGTCCCAGTGTCAGAGGAATTTAAAGGTGTGGGGTGAATCCTCTGTGGGACTACTCAGTGACAGAATAGAAAACTAATGGATGCCATCTGAGTCCAGTTCCTGAGGCATCAAGGAAAAAATAACTTGCAGATTACCATCTGTGAAAATACACAGGATGTACTTTTCTCAGTTGTCTTTCATAATGCATAAAGTGTTTTTAATATTACTGTAAGTATAATACTACAGCTTGGATTTGACCTCCAAAGTAAACCAAATATGTTTTACAAAAAAGAGATAATTCCTTCAACTAGCAGGAATACCACAACATAAATAGTGAAGTACTTAGATCAATACAGAGTATTCACACTATTGGTGCAATAAAATTATCAAATAATGTTGAACAAACAGAAATCTGATGCTTGTGGACGTCGGTCTATGAGCCCAACTCATCCATCACACATTTAGGGAATGAGAATAGCAGTCAAGTCACCACCTCCAACTTAGCTCCCTGGAAACTCAAGTCTTTTCAGCTGATCCCTGTGCAAAGATACAAGTGTCCTTAAGAAGAAAAAAAAATTGCACTTGAAAGGGAAAATTGTCAGAGAAAGGAGAAAAAAATAACACTGGTGCTGTTGTAAATACTGCCAACAAACAGGTTCCTTGGTAACAGAAAAAAAACATTTAATAATTGCTTTAAGGATTCTATTTGCAGCACATCATGCTGCTGAATGCCAATATTAATTTGTAGGAATATTTAATTTCTCAGCCAGACGGCGATAAATGCCTTGTGGCCGTTCTGATCTAATGAGGTGCTACATCACTGACCCGGCAGATAATCAGTGGAAAAAATTAACAAAGTTATTTGAATTAATCAGGTGATACATTTGTGCGCAATTTTAAACAACACTAAAGGGCTTGCCTCTTATGTTTCATTTACATGCGCATGTCGCCAGGCAGTTAAAACTGATTGCTCGTAATGAACTCATCAACCACGTTGCTACAACTATTTAGACAGTGTCACAGAAAGCCATCAATATCCCCTGACTTTTCCTGACATTAATTCTGCCTTATATTATGCTGTCATAATTGGCCCAGTCTGGCTCCTAGGCTGCACTGCAAACATGCAAGGACTTAGATAAACTAAGTTAAGCCTAATGAAGGTTGTAAGCAATCATTAACGGTAACAAATACAAGACTGAAGAGCAAATCCTTTAGCCCTCCTGAGATGAAGGCAATTTGTGCTACTAAAATGAAAATATTTTCGATAAAAGCAAAGGTCTCTCAGATCTAAAATGATCTGAAGAATATATTAAATATGACAATAAATTTCAGTTGGGTGCAAGACAGACAAACAAGGGTATCTCAAAAAAAAACAAGCTCCAGCATCTACAGCAGACCTGAATACTGAGGGATGTGGAGGTGCTCCGGGGTTAGCGCTTATATAACACCCCACAACCAAAGGACGGCGTTTTGTCGTCAACATGATGGAAATATTAATAGCATGCAGTGTTCCCACCTTCACACTGCTCTGAGGAGATCTGCTTAGTTTGTCCTGCTTTTTATTCGTCAACATAACCACTATAACTACTAAGAACACCTATTTCTTCCTAATAAGTAATCATGTATTATCTGTGTTCATTACATTACATACTCTTACACTGCAACTTCAGATAAGCTTAAAATACCACACAGTGATTATAATGTGCCCCCACTTTTACTGTAAATTAGCATAAAACAATGCAAAAGTCCTCTATTTCAATCTAAGACTTACTTTTTTCAATTTTTTGTCAAAGATTAGGCCATTTAATTATAGTCATACATTCCTCAGGCTCAGAGTGCATCTGAGTTTATTTAGTCGTGCACCAGAATAAAAAAAAACCCCCAAATGTCTGCTGAGACTTGAAAGTGTTGAAAGAGTTATCGGTATGTTTTCTCCCTTTGGTGGGTCTCAGCTTGTATTTTAAAACCTAGTGGTTATTCTCGTGTGGCTGGACTGCAAGTGTCAAATGTCAGGGTAGAGTCACTTTTAAGCTCAATCAGTAATGCAGCACAGCACTCTAGTGGCCACAAGAGTAATTATTGGCTCAGTGCGTGTTTCAGAGAGAAAGAAGATTCATGCCGAACCCAGAAAGACAGTAGCCATAGTTTATACTCAAGAAAAGGTACAGTATATGTACAGTTAAAATAACTCAAGTAGAAGTAAAAAAAGACATAATGACCTTTGCTTATTGCTTAAATAAAACTACACATCTCCCCTTGCTATTTTCCAGTCCTTAAGGCCCACTTATCCACTCCAAGAGAAAGATTACAAAAGATGTAAAAGAGGTTGGTTATTTTCTTATCAGAAAAGCATATATGATGTGAATTTGGTTTGTATCAAAGAGACTTGATGGAGCTGTGAATTTAAATGCAAAGGTTATGGAGTTGTTCAGAAACTGTTTGATGGAATACTTCATGTGAGATGGCATTTTGGCACACAGCGCTTGTCAGAGACACACAAAAAAATGGTTGACGAGGCACACAGAAAGCAAAATAGAAAATGTTCGTAAAATGAAGTACCCCTAAGCACCATCAGCTCTTTTCAATGTGTCAGAGTCAAACATGTTTAATTTCTCCAAAAACTATATTTTTTTATTTATTGCCCAAAGAAAGATCTTGGAAACATGACAGTAAAAAAATCATTAAAAGTTGCTGAATACGAGTTTGGATTATATTCATTTACTTATCATAGACAGAACAAAAGGTTTATCATTTCCTGACACTTCCTAGAACTTGCCAAATCACAGTCTGTGTGTCTATGTGTTGCAGATCCAAGGACAAGCATTGCCAGAAGAAGCAGGAAGAGTCAGTCTACAGTTTCGCAATAGATTTGACCATTCCATATTATCCCTGAAACTTCAAGCACTAAGCCCCCTTCAATCCCAGGTGCAGGACTGTAACTATTACTGAGTCTTTTGTCATTCATTATGCAATAAAAGGCTTTAGAAATTCACAGAGATATTACATGGAATTTGTGATATGGAAGTAGGACTCATTACAAAGCCTCAGTGGCATTAACCTTTCCACAAAACCCACTGGTGATGGAAAAAATTCCACTTGCTAGTATCCTGAATGACATGGCTTATGTATATGGTATTGAATATTTAAAGCAAGACATGGTACAATGTTATGATTAATTAAACACCTTTCAAGCTTTGCCATACAGTCTGTGTGTGTCCTGTCATATAAAAAGATTCAAATCTCTGATGTAATCTGCACATTGCACAATGGCTCAGTCCCATTTGCTTATTATTTTCAAACCATATCCAATCTCAAAAGTGCGCTTCAAAACTTACTCTTCTCAGACATGTCTCAGCTCTTTACTCGTGTCATTTTGAGACAACAGAAACTTCACCTTTTAAACACAAGCACACAAAGCGTGACCTTTAATTAAAGCAAAAACATGACAAGTTTTCACACTGTATGTTCCAGCAGAGGTGTCATTTTGCTGTTTGTAAAGGGTAGCCCTAAACAAAAACAATGGAACACAGTCAAACAGTCAACACTTTAAACTCTGAACTCAAGTGAAGTCTTAACTCTTTTTTTATATTTGTACAGTGTGTTAACAAAGACCCTCAAAAGGGTGAAGGAATATATATCAACAGAATGTGTTCCTATCATTTATTTATATCAGAGCCTTTGTGAACGGAACCTAAATTGTTAAGCTGACAAAAAACATCCACACCATAACAAACTCCTCAAAATATTGTTATTCTGATCTTCAGAAAAATAATCTCTTTACCCTTAAGTTATTTCTCACTCATAAAAATTCAAGTAAAGAAAGACAGATAAATCCATACATTAAAGCAGCAATACAGTATATTGATATTTGCATTATATCTTGAGATAGAAATGATCAGTCAAGGACACACATGGCCAGCCAGGGAGTATAAGGAGCAGTCCAACCAATTTCATACCTGCCACTGCCTACTCAGGGCGCATAACAATTCCGCTGAGCCTGTTCTATTTGACATTGGGAATGTGTCATGTTCATAGGGATGGCTCCTTTTGGATCAGCCTGATGCCGCAGTCACTGACTTCTGTGGAGCCTCACATCTCCCTAAAAAGTGTTGTGCAAGCTCTTCTGCTAACAGTGAGGAGTCTGTAACGGTAACTCTCCCGTAGCTTTAACATGTAGATGTGGCTGCTGGAATTAGCCAAAACAGACTGATAAAATGATGCATGTTTACCACAGAATAGTACATACATTGTTTTATGCCAAATGTTTTTTTTTTTAAAGTGGTACTGGGTCTATTTAATAGAAGTTGTTGCTAAAAATGATAAGACTACCACATCTGCTCCAAAAATTACAGCTCCACTGACAGTTAATTAGAAAACGAACTGCTTAGTTAGCTTCTTGCTTTGGAAGAGTTGCGGTTTCCCACTAATATTGATTGAAATGTACTGGGGCAGAGGATTGGTTTGTTTTTGTGCTTAAAGGCATTTTTTTTGTGAGTTGCTTTATTAACACATACCCTTAGCCTACTGTGGACTCCCATATGAACAGAGCAAGCGAATAATCCTTATTTAGGGGAAACTGACTAAGCAGATTAAGTGTAATCATGCATCACAAACAAACCTTGAATTGTCTTTTTGTGTGAGAGCAACACAGTTTCTTTCTGAAGTTCCTTAATCTTCAAGTCTCTAGCAAACTTTTACTTCAAGCTGAGAATTAGTGTTTTTCTACCTTTAGAAAAACAGCTCTGAAATACAGAACATATTCAGCTCTCAGACAGTGTATACTGTAGAATAAGCTGATATTACAATAAGCTAATAACCTTTCAAACAAGAAGGGATGTTGATGGATGCTCATAACCTAAATGGAAATAAAATGTTCTGTCAGCTTCATGGAATGAACCCTTCTATTAAAGTTACCTAATGCCACTTAAGCAACCCATAGAAATGTGGCTACTGAAAGAAGCATTAGCCTACACATTTATAGGTGCTAATGTTTCCTCCATGTTACATGTATGATATATTGAAACTATATTGAATGAATTTAACACTGTGGGCGAAGACGTCACGTTTCGTCGTCCCTTAAGCGTTCTGTGCGCATGCTCAGTGTTGCGAGCACGTCACTGTCTGTGCAGTAGGTTGAATGACTGGAGAAAAGCGCAGCTGAACTTGTTTAAAGTGTACGGATTCACTGCAGAGTTGGGTTAAATTGTGCACAAAGGCGGAAAAAGGGTAAGCATTTTATCGATACACTGCTAAATTTGTTCATTGTAATTTTGACCGTACGCTGTACTGCTATTCAGTGCAAGAGCTAAATGTGTGGCTAACGTTAGCCTCATTGTGTCAGTGGGAGAGGCAAAAACGAAACTAAAACTCTGCATAAAAGAAGCGTGTTTGTTTCAGGGGGACACTTTTGTAGCATTACAGAGCTAGTTAAGCTGTAGAGTGAGACAATTGCAGCATTTTTCTTACTGCTATGTCCTGTTTTTGACACCAGTTCCCTTTGAATTGCTGTATTGACATTCTGATTTTTCTTTCCAGGTTTCAAAAATGTCCACTACAGAGCCAATCATCAGGTCAAAGCAGGCACATAAAGAAGTCAAAGGAATATCTACACAGGTCGTCTGTACAGAGTTTACCAATTACATCTTCATAGTTGTCACTCAGTACGGTAAAATAGGCACATTAATATCTGTCACACCGGACTCCAGGTGTAATGATATCAGCACCCCAACCTTCTCCACCAAAGTACTGCTTGGAAAAGACGAGGTATGTGGCATGACATTCATTCTTTAATATTACCATGATCTTGACTTTATGGGGCTTTAAACAAACTTGGAAGACTGTAATCTTATTAGAGTTACACTTCCAATGTATGGAATTGTAGTGAAAAATATGATGAGAATCGGAAAAATATTTAGTTTGGTAAAATGTGTGGCAAGTGGAATAATGTCTTGCAGTCTTTTGCAGTATGCCTGGATATATTACACTGTCAATATATTCTGTCTTCTATATATTGTGCAGCTTAATAATAACAGACAAATTATTTTTCATAATTTTTAAGACTAACTTTCCATTTCTCACAAAATGAATATTGTGAAGAATGGATGATTGACATCCATTTGTAAATGTCACCATTTTTTGAGGGATCATGATGTAAATTGACTTGAAATAATGTAGTGTTTTATACTATATATAGTATACTATAATTCATTTTCAAGAAAATTGTAGACACTGCTCACAAGAAATCAAAATAAGGATTAAAAGAGGAGCAGTACATTTATTTCATATCTTAGTGCTACATAATGAAATGCTGAATTGTAACTTGTCTGGTTTGTGTTTCTATTTTCAGCCACTGACACACGTCTGTGCCAAAAACCTGACAACATTTGTCGCAGAGGAAGCTGCCAACAGACCTGTCTTATTGGGACTCGCCCTCAAGGATTCTTCGATAGACACAATACAACACATTAAAGAGATCATCAAGTCCTGTCAAGTCTGGTGAAATTTAGTCAACTGTGTAGATACTGAATACAGCTTCAGACAATATGGACTTTGTGGAACTTGTCCTATTTTCTCTTAAATTTCACATAAAAGTTTTGTAAATATTTTTTATAATAAAACAGGGTAAAGAAAAATATTGTGGTTATTTTGTCTTATAATAATTAATAAACGTAATATATGCAAAGCTATTTTCTCTTTATGTATACACACTCCGTATATTTATGTTTTCATTTTAGTTAATTGTCTAAACAATACTATTTACTTGTTTTTGTTATTACTAACTTCTTTTCCAAGCAGAGAAATCCCTTCTAGTGGACCTTGAGTCACTTTTGCACCTTGATTTGTTCTTAAACAAATGCAATTCATTCATTCAGTGAAGGGTAAATGGGGCTCAAAACTAAATAGAGCGTATAAATAAAAGGGATAAGCATTTAAACACCATGAATTGTGCCATCAAATTGAAAAAAAAGTAGGTTTGATGCTTTTTAATCTTGTTGTTTACATTCAGTCTGTGTAATGAACTGCTGGTCTTGAGACTACTTCAAAAAAGGCTGCATCAAAGGTCATTTATTGCAGGCTATTTTTAGCTTTATTTCAAGTCGGCTTTAGAATTCTCTCAATAACTCATAAAGGCCATTTATAAGTGACTGTGGGTAAGTATTGCACGTCATAGTAAATCCTATGTGTTTAATATTATCTACCTACTGGAGCATTGATTATGAAAAAACGTATAAACTTAATTTGAAGGAAAAAAAAATCCTTCCAATAATTAACAGTACGTTTGGACTTTTTTGTTAAAAAACTTTTACAGCAGTTCTTGACACAACTTACTGCACAGACGTGTTGATGAAACGTGAAGGCAACGTGATGACGACAGTCGTGCCTTGGTCACATGACCTATCCACCTGTGCCCAACCTGTTTATGTGTGCGGCTCTTCAAACTCATCGCTCAAGGATAAATACAAATCTTCGTTACTTACACAAGGTTTCCTCGTTTCCAGATTTGGATTGTTAGTGATTTCGAGGTTAATTAGGAATTTACGTGTTATCGCATTACTTTATTCGGAGTTTTGATGAGTTTTTCTTAGCGACTCTTGTGGACTTCGATCACGGCAAAGATATCTCTATCAAACAAGGAAGTATTCTGTTGTGAGCCCATGGAGCCGTCGGGCCATTTGTAAATGGCTTTAAATGCGTGTGATTTTGTTCTGGATGTTGATCCTTTTACGTTGGCTTATACACGACTCTGGGCTGTTTGTGAACAGTTCCACTTTAACTGGATAAAGCTGATTCCTCCCTCCTCCCACGGACAAGGTGAGCTGTTTGTTGACTGTAATGGCAGTATCATTTGGTCAGTTCTTGTAGGCCATCCAGCGAGGGCTGAACATTATTTCAGAGTGTAGCTTTTCCTTGTGTGTAGTAATGCATCCTAGTGGACATATTATGACCTTTGCCCTTAAGTCCCAACACTGACGGGTGGTGTTTTATGTCTGTTCCAGATGAACATTTCTTTTGAGGACACAGACCCATCAGGCGGAAATAATTCAGTTGTTCACCTGGATGCACCAATTCTCCCAGACAAGTCCGACATGTCCAATATGACCATTATCCGAACAGGAAACGGCTCCATCATTGAGGACCAGATGTTCTTGAACACAGTGGCTGCTCAGGCGCTCTCTGGGCTGTTTGTCTGGTCTGCCTTGCTGATAACATGCCATCAGGTGTGTCTAATCATTGCAACATAACAATATCTCTAAATCTGTCTCAAAATGCAAGTTACTGCTCTTTTTATGCTGGGTTACTATTTAATATAAATTGCTTTTCATAAAATTATCTTTTAATACTTGAGGTTCAAATGGGCAAAACTAGCAGTGACAACACTCATTTGAAAAGATATGCTAAACCGAAGAGCCCTTGAGGTTTAAACTTTACTGACCCTAAATGGGGCCATGACTCACTAAAAAGCCACTAAACAATCCTTAAAGAGAACAAAATGTCACTAAAACAGACAAAACGTTATCTGGCATTTTGAAGCATGGATTTCCAAAAGAAGTCTGGGAAAAACAGCTTGTTACAAAAACACTTTGAGAAAATAAAATCACTGCATATGGCATCAGTCTGTAATAAAGCCATCCAGCATTACTCACTCATAATGGAAATGTGTAATCAGAGACAGTTGGAGACAGACAGATTGCACCTCCCTTGCCAGAGGACAAAAACTAATTCTTGTATCCACAAAGCATTATTAGAAACGGGGATGTATCCTAGTGTTAGTGTTCCAGGCCTCTGTGTGTGTCCACAACTGCACAATTACATATAGTGTTTTTGTATTACTCTTGCTCACAAAATATTTATTTAATAACTTTTGTCTGACCAGTATCACTGAACCATAGGTTACATTGTAGATATCAGCAACTGTACAATTAAAACAAAAAAAGGTGAGAAAGTTCATTGTAGTACAAAAAAGCTTGAGCACAAAGAAACCACTAAACACAAGCGAACATATTCACAAACCATTCCTGGCATGCAGTAAATGAGTGTTTTCTCTTGTGTGGCTGAGTTACCCACTGTGCTCAGATAATAGCTTATCATTATGGCTTTATCATTTGTGGAGGATGCAGTAGGGTGCAATGTATTATCAGCAGGGAAATCAATTGTTATTAAGATAACATTTACAGCTTTGAACAGAGTCATTGTCATGATAACCGTGCTTTTAGGAGACGTTGTATTACTTTGATTTCGCATCGAGCTGTTATTAAGTTACTACATTCAAAAGCAGCAGCTGAATTGTTTTATTCTCAAACTGTTTCTCTGCATGTGGTCATACCCACACTCACATGTATATGTGTTTTTTTTATTGCAGCGCTTCATAACATTTAAAAAATTCTGCGACTGCTGGATGCTGTGATCCAAAAAGCAATCCTCGTTTAGAGATGCGACTCCAGCAAATTGGTTCCTAGCTTTTTAATATAGCGCTTGTTTTGTCCAACCCAAGGCATTTTAATTGAACAAATAAATAGCAAGTGGGCTAGAGGGAGAAGAAAACAGGTTTGAAACAATCATCCTTTCTGTCACACTGGGGGAATAAAATGGTTCGCTGGACGAATGTTGCAATGCTGCTGGTGTTTCATCTGAGTTGGCTCCTGAGGATTGCTATAGACTCTTAAACTCACTTTCTGAATACTAAGCACAGATAGAAAATGACCTTAGATCCTCTTTGCTGGGGTTGCCAATAGTTCTCAGACTGGGAATCAGTGAAGTGTGTCTCATTTTTTCCTTTGGTGCAAGTCCATATGCAGCACGATAAAACCATAAAACTTCCCTCTGCAATATTCTACTGTCACGTTTTGTAACCTCTGCACAACTTTTACAAAAGTTGCAATGTTCAAAAACAATTTTGTTCTAGGATTTTAGGATTAGATTTTGTTTTCTCTAAACTCTTTTGTGAGGATAATTACGCTTGTATAGCTTTGTGACATTTACATAAAGTCAGAAATTATTTGGCTTGTGACTGGATTCTCTCTCAGGTCTGTGCCGCAAAGCAAAGAAAAAACATAGTTTTATGGTATTTTATGCAAACACAGGACATCTGTCCACAGTCCACTTCACTTCCCATGTTGAGAGAACGGCCAAATGCATCACACCCCCAACCTCACAGTAATCAGGCTTTAATGTGTCTGTCTAATGGGCATTTAATCAAGCTGCATGTGGCAAGTAGTCTCTGTGTCCAAGTTGAAGAGCAAAATGTACCCAGCTCTTTCAAAAGGAATCCAAAAATAAAATGTGAAAATGTTCAGTCCAGCTAATGGGTATAAGTAGGCTTGAGTTAAATTAGTCAGGGCTGCAACCAAGGGACCAAACAATTCTTCACTTTATGCATTTTATCCTAATATAGTTTCAGTTATAGCTAAGGTTTATTTGTGACTTATTTAAAAATGGGAGAATAGCTTCATGAATTAAATTGATTTGGAGATTTCTGAAACTTTTTAGTTGATAGCCAATTGTTCTTCTGTGTTATTATATAGTGGGCTTAGTTGCTTTTGCTCTTATTCTCTTTTAAAAGCAATTATTGGTCTCGTATGAACTGCCACTTTGCACTTATTTCATTAAACCAAAGGAATCTGAGTTCATAATTGAGTCTTTTTAGCACTAAAAAAAAGTAATGTACCTCATTTTATAAAACCAATGCTTATATAATGAAACAGTACATCACAGATTACAGTGTCATGGTCAAATTATGTAAAAACACAATGCACCTAATTTGGATGGTGTGGCCTGTGAGTTGTTCTAAATTAAGCGTCACTATGGTTGAAGTAGGGTAGCAGCTTTTTATTGTGCCATATCTATACACTGACAGCAGGTATTAGATAAAACTGTTGCTGTAAATATATCACTGATTGGAGTTCTCGGTAGTTTGACATCCCACTCTTTTCCAGGAATATCAATAGAAAAATAACCGCTCATTTTTCACTTGCTATAATAGATCAACAAAGGTGATTCTATTAACAAATGTGTTTTAACCTCATGTCATAATTTACCTCCATGTGCTTTGTTTGTTTCTCTGTTGCAGATCTACACTCATCTTCGATCCTACACTGTCCCTAACGAGCAGCGCTACATCATTCGCATCCTGTTTATTGTCCCAGTATATGCCTTTGACTCTTGGCTGAGCCTCCTCTTCATCAGTAACGACCAGTACTATGTCTACTTTGATTCAGTTCGGGACTGCTATGAGGGTATGTATCTTGTGTCTTAGTTTAGCAAGAGGAGGTCATTATTATTTTAGAAACTATACTGTTATTACTGAATGGGACTGTTTGCTTCTAATTCCTACAGAGGGATAGTAATAATGTTCCCCCATCCACTTTGTAATGCTTTATAATTCCAGAAATACTATCTGCCTCATGGTTAATAATGCACTATTCAAAAGCCTTCTGTATCCACCTTATCATATCTATTTGTATAGGTTACTTAGAGTATATTTAGAGTTGTAAATGTGCTCCTTTCTTAATCCTACAATCAAACACTAGCATTCTTTCAACAGCTCCTACCCCTCAACTTACAAAAAGACTGACTATAAGCACTAATACAAAACTACCTATAACACTTTTATTGAAAGTAGTGGTTCATGTCTAACTTAAAACTCTGAGTGCTATTCTTGTTACTAGGCAAAGACAAGTTTCTTTACAGCTACCAAGTGTAGCCCTACTGAGAAACACCCAAACGAATGTGGAACGCACTCCTCCTTTTTGGCCCTGGAGGCATCCTTACCAGCTTGTCATTGTTGTAAACAGTGGTGTAACATTTCCATAGATAGCCCGTATATTTATGACAACCACCATGTAGGTAAAGAACCTGGCCAAACTAGTTTTTTCCTCCCATCACTGTTCTCATGTTCAGAGACCTCAATATTTGAGGTGTTTAATTTCTAAGTAAGTATTTTTAAGAGTCTCCTTGCTTTTCGTGCATTTGTGTTTGATATGTCTTTAGCATTTTTAGCTTACACCAATTTAAACCACAGCACTCCACCATTGGCCAAGGTGAATCATATGCAAAAAGGATTACATGTAATTTGAGTAAGGAAAAAGTAGAAAATACATTATTCAAGAGATTAGCGTCCAGTTTGCAGGCCAATTTTGTGGCTGACTGATAGTGCGCCGCTGTAGAGAGAAGCACCAGAGTGTTCATCTTAAACATAATGAACCTTCTCTTGACTGGACACCATCTGCATTAGCTCTGTTTAATCCCTCCTTAAATAGCAACAAAGGATTAGGGAGGGATTTCCAAGACACAGAGCCCTCAGAAGTATTTTAATGTAAAGAGTAAAATGGTTATTGTCTCAAAATGTTGAACTAATTGTTTTTATCAGATGAACTTTTCTCTGAAGAAATAATTTGACCTTGTAAAATAAAGATATACTTGAAGGTGAATGTGAATCATCCTGCAGTTTGGATCATGCCATGGCTTATGTACAAATGGTATGTGGTGCAGAATGTAAAAGAAGTCATTTTATCTTGCAGCATTCGTCATTTACAATTTCCTGAGCCTGTCCTTTGAGTATCTGGGAGGAGAGAGTGCAATCATGTCAGAGATCCGAGGGAAGCCCATACAGTAAGTGCTCTCATTTTAATCCTTCATGCAGTCACGCACATGCTATTACTCTAAATGTTATGGCTTTCAACTGTATTTTTTTCTCTGGTAAATGTATTTCAAGTGATCAGTCTTTTCTTGACATAAGTACTGTGCTACAATGGTAATGCAGTTTTAGCTTTCTGCTTTTACTCTCATTTCACTCAAGTGGAAAAGGTAGCAATGACAAGATAATTGGGGCTGACTTATGAGCAGTTTGAAGTTTTACTTAGTTTGGTGAATATATTCAAAGACACTGGCCCCAGATTAGAGCACAAGTTAAGTTGCTTGCTGCCACGTTTATTTCTATAATAATAATTTTTTTTTTATGTGTGTTAAAACAGTATAATTCCATCCATTAATTCCACCCTTCATCCAAAAAGAGCACTCTATTGATGTCCACTTGCACTTAAACATGTGCAATAGCATAGACTACAATTAGATTTCACTATAGTAAAATAGCCTCCATGTTGGCTTGTGCCTGTATATTAGCAAAAAAAAAAAAGGTTTAATAAACTTAGTACTAGTCTCGCCTTTGTATAGGTCTTTTAAATGGGGTCCAGTTGGTCATTTATCCTGTAGATATCAGTGATAATGAATAATATTCATACTGGAATAAAGAATGGCCCAGTTTAATAGTACTACTCTTTTCTTGTGCTTTATTATTCCATTGTTTTTCTCCTTACACTATATGACATTTAATGTAAAACAGGTCAAGTAGGTGGGATTTAGAGACAAATATTTTATGAGATGGTACTCAGTAAGAAAAGTTTGAGAATCAGTGCCCCAGAACATTATCTTTACTCTTACATCTGCCTGACCCAGTATAAGTAAGAACAGCTAATATGTGTCTGTTCAAAAAATAATTAGTTTCCAAATGGAAAGACCTACTAAACTTATAATTACAGTGTCCCTATTTTATGGGAACAATGCAAAAATGTACTATATTTTCTATTCTCTCTATTCTCTGAACTCTATTCTCTCAGAGAGAGAGTTAAATACAAGGCAATGCTTTTATTTCCAGTTTTTAAACAGTGTTCTATATCATTCATTTGGAGGAGGAAACTGGGAAATAATGTCAGCACTATATGACATGGTGACTAAAGAATCACATGTGGCAGTGGCTGCAGTCCGTAAAGCATTCTGAGAGTAAAGAGGGTGGAGTTGTTCTGAGGCTGAGGCCGGAGTTGTTATTTAGGATGGGTTCAAGGCTAATCTTCATCTCTGCAGCTGTCGCAAGCTCAGTCTTCCTCTGCCACCTTAACTACTGCCTGCACAATATCACGTGTACCTTTAAAGGCTTACACATACAGCAGAGGCTTTTGCATAAAGCTTGGTCAAATGCATCGACATACACAGCAAACTCACGTCACAACACTTCCTTTTGTGTTTTAAAACTATGTAATAGATAACCATTTCATTTTCTGTCACAATTTTCTACATTCGGTATTAGTTGATTATATAACATGGATCACTACATTTTTGCCTATTCTTCCAGGATTGTGATCCTCCTTGTTTGTTTGCTCTGTGATGGCCACACCAAAACCTTAACTATTAAACCCTTTGTTTTGAAGGCATGCCTAGACTTAAACAGCCTGAACAACATGTTCACGCTTAAGAAGCATTTTAGATACACCCTGACCTTTTGCTTAAATGGCTTAATCAACAATAGTTTTGCGGAAAGATTTGGAGTGAAAAGATTGTTTAATATGTATTTATAAAGTACATAGTACGTTGCTCTATACCTAGCAAGTATTGACCATGCTTGTTTTTTCAGGTGTTGCTGTTTTTCTGTCCTTTTGTTCAATACTACATAATGCTATATCTTTGCAGGTCAAGTTGTCTGTATGGTACCTGCTGTCTGGGTGGAATGAGTTATTCCATCGGCTTTTTAAGATTCTGCAAACAGGTGAGCTTCAATCATTCCCTTATCTCCGCTGTATTTGTGCTCCTTTGACCACCAAAGTGGATTTCCACACAAGACGCAATACAAATACAGCAAATTGTTAAAAGAAAAAAAAAAAAAAAAACTGAAGAGGACTGAAAATTGCTATCCTGTGCAGATCTCTAGTCTGCACCGAAATGACAGCTGTGATAATTGGCTGTGTGTTTTTCTTCGGACACATGCTGCAGTTTAAAGAAGGAAAATACAAGCAATAGAGGCCAGGTGAAACAGGTTCAATAATAAACACAGAGTGATGATATGAGCTGTCATCGCAGTGCTCCCTTTTATTGTCTTGGGATGCCCCACAAGCACCTAGTCTAACTCTGATGGAAATTGGAACTGAGAGTTATGTCTTCAAAACAAAATTCAACGTTGAGTGAATGAGCGTTTTCATGAGCAGCAACTGATAAACACTTTTTGTGCCAGGAATTGAAAACCGCCTGTTTTTTAAAGAGGAAACTGTGCTCATTTCATTATTTAAAGGCATATTGCAATATTTTCGTAAAGAATTAACCCTCACTCTTTGGAGGTCCCTTTTATTGCATGCCGATCTTGCTCTAAAACAGCATGGAGGTGAATGTAGATGTAAACCATCTGCACTCTGTTGTCTTCCACTCCTTTACTCCTTGGTTTACATGTGAGGGTCATTTTTGAGTGTGTAGTTCTCAGCCGATAACAATAACATAATGTGTTTCCATTTGCACTGTCTGACTGCTGCATCAAAAAAAAACAAAAAACAAACATCACTTCTAATTAGCTTTTGTGTCTCTCCACAAGACTAATCATAGCATACATATATTGTATAGCAACAACTTTTACTATTTAAGCCATTTTACAATTACGCACAATAGTGTTTCTTTAACGATAGCTGTAGAAGTCCACAATATAAAACAGCAGCCATCCTCTAATCCTCTCACAATATTTAGGCCTTGATACTAAAACGCGTTAACATTGTGAAAGCTTGAGTGTGTGATTAGAAGAGGTTTAATGAATCACTGATATGAAAAGCAGCCTTGAGTTACTATGGCACATAGAGATAAGGTTAGTGAATAAGCATTTACAGCATCCTAAACAGTTTTTTTGATATTTCAGTCTTTTATCATATCACAGGGCACTTCAAGGCGTATTTTGTTAAGTGTTAGAAGTCTGGTCATGAGGACTAACCCCAAGGCCAGCTGCTTGTGAGGCCAAATGAAACAATGGCTGGGTATATGTTATCACTGTGTCCTTATGGGGGATTTCTGTAATGTTAAACCCTATTAAAATAAACAATATGGGTTAAGCCATGTACTGGTCACACCCTATATTTTAAAAATACAAAAGCCAAAACATTATTGTATTCTGATAACTTCAGATGATACTAATGTGGATGTAGTATTGTTTTTCAAGTCTGATAAAGGTCTATGTGTAAGCTTACTAAAGAAAATAATCAAATTTGTTTCTAACAACTGATGAATGTGAATTGTGTTTTGAACACTAGGCACGTCATGAAATATCACAGCAGATTATTCATTTTGAGAGTTTTCCGAGTGGCAGGTTGGCACTAGAACATTCACAAGCTACGCAAAGGCTGTCACAACCGAAAGCTTCAAAGCAAATCCTTAATAAAATGATTATTGATGTCATTTTGTCAGATCCACATTGACTCGGACCGTTCCTAAATCTTCCTCGCGGGTAATCAAGTTAAACACTCCTGGTCTGCTGCTTTCAAATGCCTCACCAGCGATTAAAGTTTAGAGCCGCTTCTGTCAAATTGGTGGTTTTATGCTTCAGTGCGCTCAAGGGACACCTGTGCCGTCAGGTCTATGGCCCTCTTCATCTGTCATCAGCATTAAGACATTAGGATCACATCATTTAGTCTGTGGGATTGACAGAACAGTTACAGTGTGTCATTTAGCACCTTTTCAGTCAGCGATTCGATTTGTTACAGAATAAAACAGGAGAGATATTGTGATGTGAAGGAGAGATTTGGCTGATAGTAATTAAAGTCATGAAAAAAGTTCAAATATCTAAAGTCCAATGGTAATAGGGCTAAGGCTGTATGGCTGCATTGAAAAGATCAACAGCAATGTCCACAATATACCAAACCTAAAACACAGCTTGAAATGCAATAACTGTTATGTTATAGATGAGATGTTGGCACTTTAAATGTCTATAGACAGTTATGTGAAAACTAATTCTCTCTTTGAAATATATTTTTCTGAGATAAATGACATAAATTATCTATTTTAAGGGAAAAGTTGATTATCCCATAATCAGTTAATTTTTTATTTAACAACATGCAATATGATCTATTGCATGCTTGAATTTAAGCATTTTCACAAAAACTATGGCAAAATGCCCTCCACTTTGTATGTCTTTGTGTCACTTATCTAAATTAAAGTGTGCACTTCTAATCATGTCCTGAATGTTTTTGTCCACATCCATTATTGTAACTTGCAAAATGGTATAAATTATGTTTTCTTCCAAAACGGAGGACTGCATTATAATTAATTAGACATTTGAGCAGATTTCTGTCTGTCTGCTCCTCTGTTGCTTGTTTGTGTATCTCAATCTGTATTATAATGTGTTCTCCAGGCAACTCTCCAGTTCTGCGTTGTCAAACCCATCATGGCCGTCATCACCATCATCCTGCAGGCCTTTGGCAAATACCACGACGGAGATTTTAAGTGAGCGGCACCTCTCTTTTCCTCTTCATGTATCTTATGCGTCCATGCCATTGCCAGCAGGCTCGTTTGTTATTTATGTGCGCAGGCAAACAATGTGCACAGCGAGATAATAATATCACTTCTTCACAGTATGTAGGTGCACTGAAATGGTTAGAATTGATGGCCCTTATTCAGACTAAAAACTTGGATGTATGCAGGTGCTTTAATCATATTTCACAATAGCCTCATGGGAGAAACTTGCAATTTAATTTCTTAACTTTATGTTTGAAAAACTTCATAATTAGACTTTGAATTACCAGCAAAACCCAGGAGTGGTATTTTTTTTCAATGAAGCCCCTTGTTCACAGTCTGTGAAGCATTGTTTCATTTGAGTTTATTAGTTTGGATATCAAGTGATACTAAGACCAGCAGACATACTAATGTGATTTTACTTCAAGCTCATAAGGCTTTGCAGGCGATGAAGAGGATAATTGACTCATTGTATTTAGTGTGCAATCAAAAGCTATAAAATCCAGATGCTTATTTAAGTTCAGCAACTCTTCTCGTGTCTTTCTATATAGACAGTTATGAGAACACGTGTCACTGAACTTTTACAACCACTTTAACATTACCAGCCTCTTGTTATGGAGCTAAAAGTAGTGTGTGTCTTTAAATGACAATATTAGCAACATGAAATTAATCTCTTTTTTCCCCCTATTGCTTAGGATCACGACCGCGGTGATTCATGATTGTTTACTTCTCTGCTCTCAGCCTGCCATGCTCTCGATGCTTCATGGGAGTAATTAGTGTAGTCACAGCCGAGTCCTTAGAGACGCGCTTAAGAAATCAATCGCCTGACAAAGAAATAAAGACAAATGTTGAGGTTTATTGAGAGGCGTATTGGAATGAGAGCTACGTAAAAGCTTACTTTATTAACCACCTGTTCCAATAAGTACAAGGCTATATCTCACAAGAATGGTATCAAATGAACATTCACACTTTTCCTCAACATTAACTCCGAAGATGTGTGTTTTTGTCTGTCTTGCAGTGTTAATGGAGGATACTTGTACATCACTATTATCTACAACTTCTCCGTCAGTTTGGCCCTTTATGCTCTATTCCTGTTCTTTTTCGCCACGAGTGACCTGCTGCGGCCGTATGAACCAGTGCTGAAATTTCTCACTATCAAATCAGTCATTTTCCTCTCCTTCTGGCAAGGTAAGTGCTCCATTCTCTGAGATTTTAATAGGATTTTTTGTCCCCAAAGCTCAATAAATAAACAAAAAAATGTGATTATTTCTTAGGAATGGTGTTGGCCATCCTGGAACGCTGTGGTGTTATTCCTAATGCCCTGTTCATCGATGGACAAGAGGTTGGAGCCGGGACAGTGGCTGCGGGCTGGCAGAACTTTATCATCTGCATCGAAATGTTCTTTGCTGCAATTGCTCTTCGCTATGCCTTTACATGCACCGTCTACCAGGAGAAGAAAAATGACGTGCCAGGTGAGCATGAGATCAAAGCCCTGAACTTATCTTTACCTCTTCGGTTTCTTTCTTCCTGGACTCAAAATTATATGGCCATACTTTCCAAGATAATTCGTTTTTCCTACAGAAAATGGTCTATTCACTATATAGGGCAGCAAGTGGACTCAATAGAGAATGTTTTCAGGCATTATAGCAGCTGTTTTTTTCACACAACCAATCACATGATTATCCTGTTTGACTAGCTGAAGTGTAACTATACAAGGCTATGTATATCGAGGAAAGAATGGTCTTTCATTAACCCTCTCTGTTTTCCTTAGTATTAAGTCCAAAGACAAAAGATAAATGTATCTCAGATGTTTTTTGTTGTCTTGCCGTGGTAATGAAGGTTACTTGTATCAAAACAAAATATCACACTTACACAGCATTGATTAAACCTGAGCCTTTAGCTTCATTCAAACAAATATAATCTATTTTGACCATCTACTGACCATTACTATTCACAGCTTTAAACAATGCATTGTGGGAAACTTTGAGTGCACTGAGTCAAGACTTTTGGACACCACTACAAAATGTTCTATTCACTATATAGCACTCAATATAGTGTCTATGTGACTAACAATAGATTTAAGTGTTTTCTTGCATTATTGCATTCCCCGGTGACACTTCTAACACTCTTGTAGTCTTATAAAGTTTAATATTTTGTCTTTTAAGTGTAAGTGTAGTCAGCAGATATGCAGGTAAAAGACAAACAAAAGTTAAAGTAAAAGTCTGTACTGATGATTGCTTCCCTTGATATAAGACTTTTATCCTCTTGTGCTACTCAATATGCAGGTTGGCTGATGAAAGAACATTCCCATACAATTTAGTGTGAAACAATCAGAATAAAAGCATGAACTGAGATGACCTTAATTATTGGAGCTCATTCCCACCCTTTGTTCACGCTTGTATCAAAAAAAAAAGAAAAGAGGCATAATAACAATAATAATGTAGCTCCAAGATTTCCACAGTTTGCTGCTGTTAATAGAGCCATTTAGTCGCACAGGTGTCCATTTGGCTATATTGATATGTACGGTGGTTTTATTTGAACTAAATGCCCTTAAAGCCAAAATACATGACTTTGAAGGTGAGACACAGTGAGTACAATTGTATTACATTGGGCTGTTTAGTGTTAATATATATTTTGTATCTATCAGATGTATGGAAAGTTGTCTATGTTATTTGTTCAGGTTAGTTTCATGCTTTTATCAAACACCAACTGGTCCCATCAGAGCTGAGCTTAGAGGTCCATTTCTAGTTTTGAGTTTGTCACAGGCTAGAAAATAATATTCAACATGTTAGGTCTGGTTGGTTTTGTAAATAATCTCTGACTCTGCTGTACATGAACAGCCATGGACAGATCAGATATGGGACACTTTTGAGGAAAGTAATAGGATTTTGGTGTGAAGGTACCCATAATATCTGGCCTGAAGTCTTGTCAGTCAGGTGTCAGTGATGTGTTTGTGCCAGTCACCATTCAGAAGTTACACCTCTGATTTACCATTCTTCTGCTCCATCCCTGGGGCCAGAGATGCAAGCTGTAAGAAGAGACTCAGCAGACCGTGTCTAACGTCCCTCTTTTCCCTGCTCCTGTGTTCTTCTGTTTGCAACATCCATAAGCACATCCACACACTGCCACCACTGACCCTGAAAAAGAAGGCCGTCTGCAGACTCCCTGTTTGCTTTAGAAGTCAGTTTAGTTCTGGAGCAAATTCAACGTGGCCCACAGTGGGGTGCTGAGGGACTATTAGTGTAGTGTAGCCGTGACTGAAAGCAGCTTAGTCCTGTTAGACCCCTGCACCTGTGAAAAGCAATGGCGACGGATAGATTTTATGCTTGTTAGTTTGTTTTAAATGAATCAAATAAAAAGAATTAATGTTTTAAATCCATTTAATAGTAATTTATGACAAAATATAAACTGATTAATTACACTGAATCTTTTGACCTCATGCCCCACTGAATGTAAGAATTTATCGAGATTTAAGAAAATTTTAGCTTATAAAGCAGACAATGGTAACAGTACATAACAGTACAAGTTAGAGGAATATAGTTATCTTATCTAATTCAGCACATACCCTGTATATAAAGTGCTCTGGGTTTGTGGCCAATGTCTGTCATCACTAGTCTCTCTGTTACTCATTACCTTTCTATATACTACTCCCAGCTCCTTTTTTTCCTCTAACCTGTGTTAAAGAAAAGGTTTTACACAACATAGAGTGTGTGATAAAATAAGATTTGAAAAGTTTGTTGCACATGGTGGAAATCATAAGACACTAATATTTTCTAACAACATGGACAAGACTCATTAACAGTAATTAAGTTAAATGATGGTACTTAACTAGATTAGTATATAGCAATAGCCCAACTGAAAATAATGTATTTATTGGCTTTATTTATAAATATTGACATTGGTAAAGTTATAAAAAGTAGTTGTTTAAATAAGTGTTAAATTAACATTACAGCAACACTCTACACACTTCATTGTTTATCACGTAATATTTTATCATTGTCTGACTATAACTCATCCTTTGTGCCTGTGCTGCTGTTCTCTCCTGCAGAGAACATACCTCCTATGCAGAGCATCTCCAGCGGCCTGAAAGAGACGATAAACCCGGGAGACATGGTGCAGGATGCCATCCATAACTTCTCTCCGGCTTACCAGCAGTATACCCAGCAGTCTATGCAGGAAGTGGTCCAACCCAGCACCAATGGGAAAGTAGCTACAGGCAACAAGGGCTCCAGCAAGCCTGACAAGATCATGCTGATCACCTCTGACGACGAGTTCTAGGCATTTCTCGAGTGAGATCCATGTGTTTGTGACCCTCATGAAAATGGCTATAGCATAACACACCAAGATGAATGGTGGTTGATTTTGATTCTTCTATGTTTAAAAATAGACTGCTCGTAGTCTTATATGAATAAATCAAGCACCAAGAGGAGGGCTGAAATAAGACCAAAACGGTTTCTTTGATTCTTGATGTCGGTGCTCCGACTCAGGAGATCTGAAAAAACAATACCTTTTATTCATGTTGTTTTAAAAATATGAAATGATTATTACATGTCTCGCTGTGGAAGGCAGAGGAGCCAACCATGGCTTGGGAATAACATTTCATTGACTGGTGTCGTTTTTAAGTATTTGCTGAGCATCCCTCTGCATGATTTCTGACAAAAGAATTTGTTCAAAGACACGCCTGTTTTGGACCAGGCACTTCAAACTGCAAACTAAAGCAACACAAAATCCTTTGTTTCTCTCCAGCAGGAACAAATTGGATAAACCTGTCTCCTTCAAAGAGTCAGGCATATTATTCTCTCATTAATGTTCCTGGCTTGATAAAAAGAGTAATCCAGTTTCACTCGACGGCTTTTCAGCAAGTAACTATTAGGGTTTTGCAGCTTCTGCTTTTTGTAAATGCTTTTGGCAGTTTCTCTGTGTTCTGGGTTAACTGTTCATTAAATAATTCCTTGTTTGAGGGATTGTTATGTCTGTACAGAAATTGGTGTTAATTGTCAAGTCTGTTAACTATATTCTGCTTTAAATTATGAAACAAGCTCATGTGTGGAGCTCAGGACAGAAGACCAAACCTATCCAATACTGGCCATTACTGGGCTGTTTGATTTTATTCCATTTTAAATGTTTTATGTCACTCTGCACTTGTACAGTATGCTAGGATCATTAGCTTTTGGAGCAGTTTTGTAAATGAAGTTAAATAGTTTCATACTCTCTTGTGCCAATGAGAGCTGCCTTTCTGGAAATCTGGCAGAAATTAATGTACATTTGGGTACAAAGTAGTAAAAGGTAGTTTAAACTGGTTTTCAACTTGTTTGGCACTCAATAAAACCATTATTTGTTGAACTGACTCATTGTGCTTTTTTGTGCTGAGAGGAAAAAGCTTCTGAAATCTGAAAACAGACGCGTCAGAGCTAGGAATAATTTACCACATTTAAATCAGAGACAGATTTTATTTGTACATGAGGGTAATTCAATGAGGAAATACATGTATGTAAAATAAAAATAATTTAGGTTTTAATAAAATTACATAAATCAATGAAATAAATATAAAACATGTGTAATGACAAGTGAAGGGTACATTTTATGCTGCCTTATATCTGCCCTAGGTTACAGTCACTCATTAAGCCACAAGACTACAACAAGGGAATCCCATATCTTTAAGTACATACTCAACATAGGGCTGCTGGTTAGCATTTATTCAGCCACAACCACAAAGTCTGTAGTTGAGCCTAATGGCGCTTTTTCTAAATGTACAACACTACAATGACATAACTTTACAATGTAGCTTGTAGAACAGATAGAGCTTGTGTTTATAAGCTTATTTAGTCCAATTTAAAATTACGAATATCTTCTCAGGACATTTCAGCAACCTCCTCCACCTCCTCGAGCATGTGCTTTGTCACTAGCTTTAACAAACTTGCATTGGAAGTTCACACCATAAACTTCAGCTTCACTTAACTGATTTTTTTTTTTGCTTCTCTATTGCGCAGTCTATTGCCCTCTGGTTGTTATAAAATATAATGTGATGAAGACTTAGTTCACCTTGAGAGAGGTTTGTCTTATTAAGGCACGGTGCACAAATATTAAACAACATTTGTTATGCTTTGAGCTTTTAAAATATTTTATAGGACCTGTATACAGTCTAAGTGCTTGACAAAAATACAAATGCCATTTACAGCATTTAGTTTTGAAAGGTTACCACAAGAGGTCACTGTCATGTCCTAAACGTTTGTCAAAAAAGTCTAAATGCTGCAGGATTGGTATTGAATATATTGTAAAATTAACAATGTAAACATGTTGTCTTTTCTATGTGCTGTTTACTCAAAAAATGTTAATCTTTTAGCAGCATTTTAGGCAACATCTTAGTTTCAAAAGCATTAGCAACATCATCATTTAAATCTGCCAAAGAAGTTGTCCATTGAAGGAATTAAAAAAAAAAAGATCAAATCTGTCCTATTAGACTACCTTTGAATAGGCTCATGGACCCATCAGAATTCATGAATGCATTACTATTTAATAGACCTTTTATTTGGTGATTAATAAATGTATAATGAATATTTTAATGTACTATATAGTAAGAGCTTAAAGAGTATTAGAATATGTGGTATGCTCATAATTATTAGCAAAGTATACATTTTAATAAGCAAAATGACATTTGTTGCACTTATTTTCCTTTATATTCTATTTTAAATTCTGAATAATTTCATGGTATAAACTATGCTTGCAGTTTGCAATCTTTTTTGAACATTGTGTATGTAACTTCGTGATATTCCAGACAAATACTGTGAGTGCTGAGTGGAACTATTTATGGTATTTGGACACTCACAAAATGAAAGTCATTACAATACTTTTCCCATTGGAAATGTGAATACAGCTCTTCAGAAAAAAGGCCAGCATTGACATTATTAGATCTGATTACATAATCACACCACTCCCAGGAGTACAAGACATAAATATAGAAAAAATATGTATTGTATACTGAATATGCATATAAAACTATATATAGGGAAGAAAACATAGGGTGTATAAACATAGAAACCAAGTGAAAATACAAAATGAGAGTAAGAACACAGCAATGCCCCTGCTTCAAAATCACAGCAGGTTGTACAGCAGCAGCTCTCCGTACTGTTCTTTGCAGCTTCGAACAGGAGGCGAACAGTCATGTCCTCTTTGCCAAGAGAAAGTCCTGACATAAACAATCCTCTATTGACTACACTCCAGATTAGGAATGGATCCCCAATAAAAATGGCAGGATTTCAAGTGAATTTCAGAGTTTAAATATCTCTAAACACAGAACAAGAGCAAAGTGTTGACTACATTTGTCTCGACACCACTGTTTCTAGAGATGGGAGTCAGGAGTTCTCTTGCAGAAGAGTGTGTCAAAAGCAAAGTGAAGAGCTACTGTTTGAGAGTAACCAACACCGGCAGCAGCATTTGTGTGACCTGACAGTAGGAATGATATTTGGACGGACTTATCGATGTAAAGTGACAACAGCGGCAGTGGGAGCAGTTCACAATTGAACTTTTATGATGAACGAAAATAGAGCCTCAGGTCCACATCTGTAATATACAGGAAGTAAGTTCGATGCATTTCCTCTATTAGTGCCGCTCACATTATCACTTAACATCCAATATGGATTACCATCAGAGAGTGGCATTAAAGAAAAGAGGCATGACAGTGCTGTGGTATTTTCAAGCATCAGAACATGCCTTCTTCAATCACATAAAGCTGGACCTGTGGTCACACCACATTTAAATATCATGCATCAGCCTCTGTGACACATCCAAGAGTAGCAGAGCTTTTCGCCAGTTAAGCCATTTCTGTTTATTTTGATTATACTGTATTCTAACAGTTTTAAGTGCTTTTTAATAACAATGGTAAAACTAAACTTTTTTTCTCTGTCTTAGGGACATAGGGCATTGGGACAAAGTTGTTGAATATGCTGCCCTAATGCATTAGATACAATAGAGTGTACAATAGATGTTTCATTTTGTTGAAAGTGTCTCATCACCAGAGCTAATGGCATCTTTTCCTTCGGAAACCATTAGCCAAGATGTGCATGCTGAAGTGCTAACAAACGTCAAGCCTTCCACAGATGAGCTGTAATGACAGCCTATGCAAGATGCATTAGTAATGCCTTTTTATAAAAGACACTGAAATAGGAAACCTACGCCTGTGAACAACGTTTTATCGTGTACTCTGTACACGATACAAGGAAGAGAGAGAAAGAGGCACAAATAACAACTTACCAACCAGACCAAAATATATCTAAACTACCAGAAACCACCAGAAACCCTGGCTCTGGAACTAGACTCTCGCCAGTAATTCTTAACAGCAAGTGCAGTGCTATCCAATTTCCCCATAGAGAGCAATCTGTAGGCTGGTTTTCACTCCAACACACACTTAGCAGCCAATTTTACAGCTTTTCTGAACACTTTTCAGAAAAGAGTAATCAGTGAAAACATCTGGTTGCATGTTTGGCTGAATTTTAAAGGCAGCAGGTTGAAAAACATTTGTAAAATGACTGTGAAGAAGTGTCCAACTGACCTCAGAGCTAGAAAAGTACATTTAAAATTAAACATTGCAGTCAAACGGTTTAAGGCAACAGCTCTGGAGACCTTTACATCAGACACTTATGTTTTGGCATAGGCTTTACTGTCCTGTAAAATATATTGTAAGGCTAGTTGTAGCTCTGTAAGGCATGTAAATATATTTTCACACCAGAGTACAAATCTGTGCTATCAGTCATGAGGCGAGGTCACAGAGGGCCAATGCAGTGCCGGTGCTGGAGGGGGCGGGGCCAGGGGTTGCACAGTGCACAGACAATGTGTGAGACAGACAAATGTAGAGACAGATTTGTAAATGCAGCATAACCTCACAAAGGACATGAACCCACTGCATCCTCAGTCTCACTGCTGAGCTTCCTCTCAGTTCAGGACGAGTGGGTTCGGGCTGGGACTGAGCCACAAGGACCAGGCGGAGGAACACGAGCCCAGCCCTGTCAGCACTAGGAGGGGGTCGAGAAGGGGGTCGGGCTAGAGTTGTTGTGATTGGCTGACTTGACGATGGTGATGACGCTGGTGGTGGCCACTTTCCCTGGTGAGAGGGGCCCGCGGGTCACAGTCCGGGCAAAACACTGCAGTGCCTCATACTTGGCTCGCAGGGCGTCGAGCTCCAGCCTCATGCTGGCGTTCTCACGGGCCAGTTTGTCCACCTCCTGCTGTAGCTCCATCTTTTGTCTCTCCAGCTCTTCCTTTTGCGTCACACGCTTGATACGGCAGCTGGCGGCGTACCCCCGGTTCTTCAGAGTCCGCCTGCGTTGCTTTAACCTCACCACGTCCTCCTTGGTTAGCCCGCGGAGGTGCTGATTGAGCTCTCGCACTGACATGGCCACCAACTCATCATCACTGAGGACCGGGGCATTCTCACCGACCTCCTTCTTGACCTGCTGAAGCAAATGAACAGTATTAGTAGAGGTTCACAGTGAGGCTTTGAGATGACCTCTATCTATTTGTTACTCGGAGTTGATTTGATTATCTATCTACATGATTAGTTCACTTTTATGTAGTTGAAATGTATGCATGTATTGAATTTTGTTTTGTCTCAGAGCAGGCAGGGATTTTCTCTAGAGGTTATTTATAACCTGGTGAAGAATTACATCCTATTTCTTTTATCTATTATTATTATCATAATGACTGAGCCAAGTTAATTTACACTCCTTTTCGCTCATTTTCACAGTATCCTGCATAGGATAAGTCAGGTATACAATGATGGCGACATCTGCTGCAAAAAATAGGCAGGTAAAAAAAAATGATTGGCAGAAAATACTCCTCTATACCCTCACACTACACACTTACCTTTAAAGCTTTGCTCGTCTTAAAATGAGTCGTCATTCCCTGCATGCAGAAAGCTGTCCAGACGACACTGAAAAACAAAAAACAAGAAATAATGTCTACATGTTATGTTGGATAATTTTGTGTTACTGCTATGGATGCCAGCAGAGGGCAGCACTAGACCATTTAAATACCAGCACAGACTGACTCGAGTTTGTATTTACTTCCAGGGAGGAGGATCTTGACTATTTAGTTCACTAGACCAAGCAGGATTACTAGAGTTCAATCAAGTGTTTGTTTGAAGATGTTAACATTAGATATGACGGCAGAGGAGTGTTTTTAAAAATCCATCTGTGATCCATGGTAAAACAAAAAATAAAAACGAGAACCAAGTTGTCCTTTGAGAGGCACACATCCCAAAGGCTCCATCTTAGGGACCTGCAGACCGGCCTGACTACGAGCTCACTGTTCCATGCTCGACTGCTGCCATGGCAACGCCCTGCCAATGGGCGTGGGAGTCTGAGTCACGTGGTCAGCAAAAGGGTAAACAAGTCTCATTCATAACCGCAACACAGCCTATACATAGTACAAATGAGAAGCGCTGTGTAACTGACAAGAAGCACTGAGGCGTGTGCAGCCAAAAGTCCGGAATTAGCCCCAGATTTCTGTGACAATTCTCTGACAAAGTCATTCTCGTGTAAAAAATACGTCTTATCTGATGCCCCAGTTTGTCGGCTGAGCAGGTATTAAAATACCTCTCTCCGCACATTTTATAGCAGCCAATCACTTTAGAATAACATTTACGCTGAACTTTAACACGACCGCATGTGGAAAATTCCTGGCGATAGAGTGTCACAGAGACATACTTTCCCTTATACTCACTGATGTATTTTTATTGTTAGACAATGCTCTGTGTCGATTTAGGGCCGAGTCTGGCCGCTTGGATCCTCTTACACTGGGCTTTCCTGAGCCGATCCATGCCCTTATTTAACTCGGCTGGATATATTTAGCCCTCACTGCTGACACGAAATTCTGCCAACTAAACAATTTAAGTGAGTGTGCGATAAGTGATAGCTCAGTCAATGCCCTCTACAGTTGTTTCAGCTGCAGCTTTCAAGAGTCAGTTCTGGGTGTGGTTGCTCTTTGAGGCATTTATCATGTTTTCCTCTTGTTGCTATAAATATCACAAATAATAACACTATTTGTGCAGAGTAACATAGATGGGGTATTGTTTGTAATCGTCGTTCTACAAGTAAAAACAGGGCATCTGTATGTAACATAACTTTGTGCTTTAATCTGTCAATGATTGTTCTCATTCACCCAGGTCATACTATACCAACTTGAGATGTTTAAAAGCGGGGATTGTTTTAAAAGACATTTCATCTCGATCAAGAGCCTCACTGACGCCCAAAACTAGAGTATAAATGATGACTGCTGCACAATATCAGGAAAACATGCAATATGCACTTACTCTATTGAATATTGTGTTAATGATAAAACCTTAGATATCTGAGTATACTATTTGGCAGTAAAAAGTAAAACATGCAAATATCAGAAATAGCTTCCAGCAGTGTCATTAGTGCCACCAATGTTATATTTTATAATATCCGTCTGTCTGGAACACCACATTCAAGTTGAAGTTGAAGCAGCAGAAATAAGCAGGTCTTGGAAGCTCTCAGAAACTCAGTAATCAAGAAGCAACAAGAAACACTTTTCAAAGAAGTGAAAGTGGTTGCTAACTTTAGAACACCTCTACCATGTGAGTATAGTAGGTGGAGGTAACAGACTGAAAAGGCTGTGTTTCTAAAGTGGGTCAGGCTGATCTTTACTTAATGAATATGAATGTTGTCATAATGTTGAATCTTATCATGAAGAACCAAAAGATTTGCAACAAGCTACTTTGCATAAACATTTTCAACAACAGTTTTTTTTTTTACTTTCAGTTTTGGGCTTCCACAAGTATCTCACATAACCCCACTTCAAAAAACCCACACTATCTCTTTAACTGTTCTCCTGGTTATAGCATACCATCACATAATTGGATTGTTTTTGCAACAAGTTTGAAATCCATGTAAACAAAACAGATGAAGAAACAGCTGCCAAATTCGACTGAACCACTGAACCTGAAACCACGTAAACATCTGCTGCTTTGAAAGATGTCCTTCACACACTTTTCATAACACCAAATATTATGTAAAGAAGTGCATAATTATGATTTCAGAAGCTTCAAATGAAGCCAGAGGAGTAAAAACACGGCATTCCTCGGTAGCAGCTTGGCCTAAACAAGTCTTGCATCAGAGGGGGTCCCTGGGTATATTCCTTACAAAGATCATGGAAAAGTGGTGTGGGGCCTCTCTCTTCATACAAGAGGCCTCTGGCTTGAACCAAGAGGCCAGGTTGTTTCCCTCAAATTCTTAAGGCATGTGCTTATGTTTTTGCAAATAGCAGAGGGAAGTTTTTTTTCCCTCAATTTCTTCAGTGGAAAAACATTGCATTACATATTGAATGTGGTCCTTATTGCACATACAGATTTCATAACTATCATGGCTGCTTAGTCCACTGGGAAAAACAGTCCTTAAAGGTTTTCCATAACAGTAAGAGAAGAAGTCTGGGAAAATACCTTCAGGAAAAGCCACAGATGGCGGGTAAAAGAACAAAACCCACATTCCTGAGGGAGCATACACATGTGAGCAGCCACACACATGCAAATCTTCAGTGCAGAGCAACAGGCTGTCTGGATCTGTCCTGCGATGCACCCATCTCAGGGGGCGGAGCTCAGACGATCCCGCTTGTAAAACAACGGCTGCAAAATTCACAAAATGTCTGGAATTCACAAGTGTCTCACTAAGTTGCACACTTGCCCAAACAAATCAAACGCACCCTTCTGTGTGCCCAAGATCTCATCAGATTACTTTGTGGAGCAGTGTCAACAGAACATGTCACATGGCCACTATATATATATAGATTTGAAACCTTCATGCTGAATGGTCAGTTTTCTAAAGTATAATTCTTCGGAAGATATTTCTGGTCAGGACATTTTGGTTATTTCAGACACTTTGTGCAGCAAAGTTCTCAGTTTATGAGTAGTCTTTGCACCAAACCAAAAAAGTTTTACCAAAGTACAGATTTTGGTCTTGCAAAATGTAACATTAAATGTATCTCGTTTGTAGCTGGTTTTGATTTAAATGCCTGAAGACTGGACATAAATAGTCTTTTTCTTCTTGTTGAATTTTCAACAGGGTTTTTATCAGTTTGTGAGCCTTAAATAGTGCCAAATGCTTGTGTTTTTGAGTCAGGGATCTGGTCAAGTTCAAGGCTGTAGTTCAGCTTCAGCAGGTAACAGTGGGGCCCAGCCTTCTCCTAAAATAAACACCATATCAAAGCCTCATGCTCTGCTGATAAATGCAGAGTAGGCTTGATTGGCCTCTGTTTTCCTTTGTTTTCTAGTGTAGCTTAAGCCAACTTTTACTGCCCTTGATGCTCACATTCTCTCAATGCTTTTCTTGCATTTTTCTCAAGGAAGTCAAGAGATTTTTTTCCTAACTCTTTCCCCAGCGCAGCACATTTGGTGGGATATTCTGCTGAAGGAAATGGAGAGCATAGCTGAGCAGTGAGTCATGCTGTTTACGGGTAAAAGCGGCGACCAGCGGCAGGGAATCACACCCTCCTGATCTGACGTTTCCTGGAAAATCCCGTTGTTTCACTGGGAGGAAGGAAAAGTACAGAGAACCTTGGAAATGGCTGGCATGACCACCAGAATTTTTGAGCGGAAAGGGAGGAGAACTCAGCAAATATCTGGACGAAGAGTTTCATCAAATCAGGGACACTGGGCTTCAGAGAAATGCTAGGAATGCCATGAAAGACAAGGGCATAACTGTGACAAAAATCTAAGCCAACAATATGAAATAGGAGTAAAATGTCATACTGTTGCTACTGTTGCTCTCTTAATTTACTGATTAACATCATAATAAAATAAAGTTAAAAAATACTGTTCTTAGTAATAAGATCTTAGAATTTGCAGTTTAGCTCAACTGAAACCCATTCAAATTCTCAACAGGAAATGACAAATACAGAAAGACTATGGCCACACCTCTGGCCAAAAAAGGTGACAAGGTAAAAAAAATTGGTACAAATCACTTGATATTAACGCTCCAAAGTGCTGTTAATTTGTTTCTACTCACATAGAGTGTCTGTCATATTCTCAGCTGTGCTTACAATCACTTCCAAAGTCCAATTCAACATGTTTTTTCTTCATTAAAAGGGGCAAAACACAGTATGTTCCTTATGAGTCATCACATCTCAAACCACAGCTATTTCACTTTCACAACACGCCACCACAAAAACACTCCGTTTTCATCCGTCACCACTGACCAGCCACATTACTGATGTATATCTTGCGATTTCTGGGGAATTTTCTCCGTTGTGCCTTGTCACTGTCAGACTATCAGTGCTGCCAGGGTCAATCAGTCGCTGTAACTTCTCCATCCAAAAGAAGACATCATCACTTTTATGACTGAACCACATGTTAACCTCATGACAGGGGAGTGCTCCTGCTCCCACTGCTTCTGCAAAAGAGCACCCACCAGGAACAACATGATTCAAAAAAAACCTCCACAGCTTGCATCAGTGGATATCTAATTGGAACTGGTTACTCAGAGGCAAATATTTTCCATGTCTTTATCGAAATGGCCTTAAAAGGTCACTACTAGTCCAAGCTATAGAATAAAAGACAAAGCCTTGACATGCAATATTAGGCTTGTAAATAAAACATTTTAGTGGGTTAAATGTACTCTGAGGACACACTTCCTTTTTCTATGCCGACGACATTAAGATGAATGTGAACTGGGATAATGGCTAAACACGTAGATAAGATAAAGCCTTTCTTCCTGCAGAGTGATTTATAGTTTGTGGAAATATTGGCCCCTCCTGCTGTTAACCAACAGTTTGTTTCTCCTCAGCAGATCGGTCAGCCCTGGTGGTCCCACTTCACTTGGTGCCCTTTGTCCCACATGTCTCTCAAATGCGGACCACGTGTTGTTTCCAATGTCAAAAGTAGGCTGGTATGCCGCATTATTACAACCCACAATAAATCAAGCGTTAAAATGAGTGAAAGGTGAGCTCAAACATGTTACCTTTGACAAAGAAGAGTTATTACTTTATTTGTTTTTTTCTGTTGTTGTTGTTTTTTTTTTTCAAAAATGACACCGCTGCTCAATAGGAAAGTCGCATTTGTAGCTAGCAGGAATCACATGTAAGTAAGCTAATTGCTGTAGGCGCCAAGTTGTTAATAGGTAATAACACTTTTTATTTGTGTATATTCAGTTATTAGGCTACTAAACCCTACTACAACAATAATTAATATTTCATATTGAAATGTATACCAAAGAATCTTCCTTATAAGTATATTAGGCGTGGTTTACATTTAGCCTGTTGGAAAAGTAGTGCTTGGAAATGAAATGGAATACTTAATAAGCTAATCTTTAAATTAACCCACTAAACAAATTTTTCATGTTTTAAAATATCAAATCAATAAAAGTGATATTAATTTAAATAAAAAATAACCGTGAAAATGTCTATATTAGTTTTTAATAGTTGCCTACTTGGTCAGGCTTGGTACAGTCTATCCATAATCTGATCCGCTTTTGGCTTGTGTTATATTACTCTAACTCAACACGTGTCTTCACTTCTAAAACTGTATATAAAGTTAAGATATGTCAAATAACTTTAATTAAAACATATCGTATTTGAAGAGCACATATGGCCAGTGTTAGGTTCGTATCCATGCGCCACTATGTCACCGTGAGAACTTTGAGTAAGGAATGTCAAAACATCTTCCCAAAAAACAACCTTACCTTTACGGACGGGGGACGTATCTATGGAGAAGAATGCGAGAAAAAGTAGCGGAGTTAGTTTTCCTCTTCCAACGAGCGACGTAACTTGACACAGTTAGAATAAAGGGTCCAGCAAACAGGCAGCGGTGTATCCTCGGACTAAATTAACTACAAAACAACAACAATGTACTGCATTCCACGCTCTGCTTCCGCAAGCACTCACGTCACCGACTCCTCGTGACCGCCCCCTCCATTCATGAAAATAACTTTGTGCTGACGTCAGTCTGGGGAGGGGGGCTGGGGAGGAGGCCAGAAATAGAAGATAGATACTGCTGGCCACTGCTTCTGCTTACTTTACAAAACTAATCTGTACAAAGTCAATGCCTGTTGCCAAAATTAGACAAAAGTTGGCTACAAGAGGGAAAAGTTATAAGAAAAAAAGAGAAGCCATGGACTGGTCTCACAGGTTCCCCAGTCTACTGACCCCCACACACACTCTCTTTTATGGTCAAGTCTCCAACGCAAGGTATAAAAATGTGCATAAACTGAGAGAAAACAGGACCCCCTCCCTCCCTCGGACTTGGGAGCAGAGCAGCATTCCATTCCTGAGGAAAGTATGTGGTGTAGTAGCCCAGCAGTCACAGGATTTCTCTTATTTTAACTGCACTGCTGGCAATAACGTCACAGGTTATTCGAGGTAATTAAGCACTCTACATGAATATGTTAACTCAGTAACATTTCAGAGGGGTGGATTTGCCTGTTCTTTTACGAGTAGACCTCAGCGTAAAAGGTATGGTGCTTGTTAAAAAACAGATGCACCATGTTTACACTATAAACACTGCGGGCTATGCAGTTCAAACAAGGCTAAAAGGAAGAAGAGAATGCACTTTCCCATTCTTTATTCTGACTGGACCTGAGTAGTGACTTTTGTTTTTGGTTTGTTGTACAGCATAGGTGTATTTGTATATTTTACACATTATTTAAAGTTCTCTAGGTTCACCATAATCTTTCATATACCTGGAAACATAGCCAACTTGAACAAGAGCTGACACATCTGATGATGAAACATTTTCATCATGGGTCTTGTACACCTTTGCACCATGCACTGGTTTCTTCAAATTCACTGAAATATCCCCTCTTCAATTTGAGTTTGACATAACTAAAACAACTCTATGAACAAAAATGTTGAGCCATTGAAAAGCATTAGTACCTAAAGTATCCATTTATTTACCATTTAATTAGAAACAAAGCTTACTCATTCTCTTACTTGTTCCATGATGCGATGTGAACTTGTGGTGTTTAGTCACTAATGTGCCAAAAGAGGAAACATGGGCGCACATATTGCCTCACACAATTGACGCATGGTGCAGCTTTTATGAAAAAAAAAGGTTGGATAAGGAAAAGGTTATAGATTTTCAGGTGAAACTTATACAGGCATTACAGAAAATGTTCACCTGTGATCATTCTGAGTCACACACATTGTCAATGACACACAACCTGCTTGAAGCTAAACTGACTAATTCCTGTCTTCTCTCTGGCTGAAGGCCAAAAATCCAGGTTGATGCTGATGTAGCTTATTGTCATGCTTGTAGGTTGGTGACTCAATAGATCAGCGCTTCCTCTTTGCTGCATGTGGAACCAATTGTTTAGAAAAGAAAGGTGTGTTGCTTTATTTCATGTGCACTGTCTGCTTAAGAAAGGGGAAGCTGTTTCATCAAGTGAGTCTTCTTTGGTTTTGCTTTTTATCATGTTTACCACAAACAATGCATCACTTCCTTTGTGTAGGATTCCTGCAGTGAATCCAGACATATGATGCAAACACTGGTCTGGTATGTGTAAAGTGTCTTATATTGTAAGCATATCTCTGATACAAACACTTGATTAATGCAATTACTACTTGGATTGGATGAGATATGATGAGTTTATTATAAGATTGCAACAACAGAAGACATTTCAAAGGAAGAGTGATAAGCAGACAGTGTTTGTAATCAGACAGACATCCAGTTAGTGTCCATCTGGCAGCACAGTGTAATGAATGGCATAAAATACAAGTGTTGAGTCCAGCTAAACAAAAACAGCCAAGCATGTGTGGCAAACCTGTCGGGCTGGCGTTAGATCATCTTACTGTGGGGTCTGTAGCTTAAAGGTAGTTTTAGGTTACAGGAAGTAGCATTGACTCACTAATCTTGCTTGTTTCTGACTCAGACTACTGAACTCCGAAATGTGATCTGCTTCAAAGGGGCCCCCTGTTGTAAGCAGCACATCAATTTTCCTTCCAAACTGCTGGTGAGTAAAAGGTTGATATTTACCTCACTGATTTTATAAACGAATAAGGGAAAAGCTCAAACATTCAAAGTAAAGTCTCATGTTCGCCCTCCAGATGTTTTGACATTGTTCAGGAATAGAAGACTGAAAAAGCCTGACACATTAGACTCTCCCTCTGGCTCAGTTTGGCTGGACGTCATTTGAAATGTAAAAGGATTTTTTTCACAGATCTCTAGACTTCCCATGTGACACAAGATTTAATTTGGAGCATTACTAAACATTCCACTGACTTCATCAAAATGTGTTTCAAATGAAAACACTTTACGTAAGGGGTTGGCAGACTGAAGAGGTACAGAGTTACTGTACTGATGGTGGCAGGCCGCAGCAGTTTAGATTTAGGGGCAGTCTTAGAATTAAAAAAAAAAAGATTTGATGACCAAAATCTAAGTTTTGCATTTTAGAAAGAATATTTTGTAAATCCCTATAGCTGGGTTATAGAAGACAAACAAATCACTGTCACTGACCATGGGTGGGGCTCCATGAGGAGACTGTTCAATGAACAAACCAAAATGAATGTCCTCTACTGTGTTTTCTAATACATAACATCATTTACTAAGTCTCTGTCTTGCTCCAGAGGAAATTATAACTATGCTGTAGATCTCCAAAGGGAAGTGGATTAATAAAAAAAACAAACAAACAAACAAACAAACAAACAAACAAATAAACAAACAGGTATTTATCAGGGTTTATCCCGGTTTCATTAGCCTAATTATGCTCCACAGAGCTCTGAGAATGAAGTTTGATTATTTGAAAGAATAAAATGCATATTGTCTTATCCATAACAGACTCATTAGAAAAAAAAGCATTTGACATCGCCCAATAGTGACATCTGCTGGTCTCTCCAACGTTAGACACCGAAATGTACTGGTCTCATCATCCAGTGAAGGTTCAGTTCATTCAGAAAAAAATGTATTGTACTGGGAAAAATAGTGGGAAATATACGTTGTATCAGCATACAATAATAACTGTTTCATTTGTATTTACAATGGAGGAGAAGACAGTTTGTCTCTCATTCAAAGAAGAAAGGAAGAATTCAAAGAACAAAGTGTCCACATAGACCTTTTTTATTTCTTTTTTTCTTTTACTTCTTCTTCTACTGTGTTGTTATGTGGATGACAGAGAATCCCTTGACTTCATTGAGTCAAACACCCCAGTGATCCACATGGGATAGTAGAAAACTACTGACAAGCTCACTAGTAAGCAAATAGTATTCTCGGGCATGGCCATCAAACGCTGAAATATCTCAGCTTCTCAAGTTCATTGCCTTTGTTTATTATGCTTTTATCCTTTTATTGTTAACTTCGTGTGCCCTCTGGTGGCCGCACAGAGATATAACACAACTTCCGGTTTTGTAGAGTGCTTCAAAGTAAAAAAAAAGTTATTAAAAGTTCTGAGGATAAATAGTTCTACTTTCCATAACCTGGATCTCTTTGCATAAACGAAGATATCGTTGAAATATGCGGAGTTCTTCTTCATTACCTTCACTCACACTGAACTCTTATGTGATACACCCATGCGACAGGGGGCGATATGGAGTCAGTTTTTTTCAACGAAGAAGTTCCCATGGCTCGGTCTGATTCATAAATGATACTTCACACTAAAAATGAAAACAGTATTTTAAACATATCTCTTGGGATAGTCCAAATCAGTTTCACACAACCAATGAAAGACGTGAGTAAAATTAATTTATCTACCAATCTGCTATAGATTAGGCTTCATTTAGACCTAGTGCCGGTTATCTTTAGCCCCAAGTTGCTAACGTTTATAGCTTTTGGTTAGCCGATGTTGTTAGCCAAGTAATCCTTTGTATGTTCACTTTAAGTGTTCATGACAACTGATTGTTTAAAATGATCTCATCTCACAATCGAATTGTATTTGTTTGCTAATAATTTGTTGGTTATCCGGAGAGAGTTTTTTTTTCTTCAACAATGTTTTTGTTTTGACTTACAGTGATACTTCTGTCGTCTGGCAAACCTGACGTGTGCCACTAAATACAATAAAAATGAATCGTCCAAAGCCGACAAATATCAGGCGCCCAAGTGCTGCAAAACCATCAGGTACGGTTGATTTAACAGAAAACCTTGAATCTGTTCAGTGGTGTTGAATATGCATAACTCTGTTTTGTTATCCAGCTGAAACGTCAACTCACACAAATCCTTGCTGTTTCCCAGGTCACCCTCCTCCTGGAGATTTCATAGCCCTTGGGTCAAAGACACAAGGAGGAGAGCCCAAAGCCCCAGCTGTCCTCCTGAAACCAGCAACAACTGGTTTACCTGCTGACCGCAAAAGAGAACCTGCTTCTGCTCTGCCCTCATCGTCAGGTCTGTCCAGTCTCGCCAAGCGTCCCAAACTCTCCACCACCCCTCCTGTCAGTGCACTAGGACGCCTTGCAGATGTTGCTGCTGTGGACAAGAGAGCAATATCACCCTCCATAAAGGAGCCATCAGTGGTCCCCATTGAAGGTAGATGTTGTCTCATTGCATACTTTCTCATTTCATGTAAAGACTTATTTCATGTAAAAATCTACTTTTTTTTTTTTTGCCAGTGTCTCCTTCTGTGCTCTTGGATGAAATCGAAGCAGCAGAGTCAGAAGGAAATGATGACCGCATTGAGGGACTGCTGTGTGGAGCAGTCAAACAACTTAAAATGAACAGAGCCAAACCTGATATTACACTGTATCTTAGTCTGATGTACCTTGCCAAAATTAAACCCAATGTTTTTGCTACAGAAGGAATTATAGAGGTAACAGTGTTAATTCAGTTATGTAAAATCTCTCAAAACAGAATTATTTTTAACAATTAACTGAAATTAATCACCATCATCATTTTTTAAATAACATTATATTTATGTCATCTAAAGGCCCTGTGCAGTCTTCTGCGTCGTGATGCTTCCATTAACTTTAAAGCAAAGGGAAACAGTCTTGTATCTGTTCTTGCTTGTAATCTGCTTATGGCAGCCTATGAGGAGGATGAAAACTGGCCTGAAATCTTTGTCAAAGTAAGTATTAAAAATAATAATTAAAGATCTTTTTTTACTTATATTGAATCAGGTGTAAAGAAGTATCTGTATTTTCAGGTGTATATTGAGGACTCTCTGGGGGAAAGAATTTGGGTGGACAGCTCTCACTGTAAAACATTTGTTGACAACATACAAACTGCTTTTGGCACAAAGATGCCCCCAAAGAGCATGCTGCTGCAGGCAGAGACTGGTCGCACTGCTGGGGATCTCAGTGCAGGTAACATGCAACTTACACTTATGTTTATGAAAGTAACTTTCAAGAAATAGATGCTCATTGGTCTACTTACTTTTAGGCAGCAGTCCTCATCCCTCAACTCCAGATGAGGATGACAGCCAGACCGAACTGCTGATAGCAGAAGAGAAACTCAGCCCTGAGGATGAAGGACAGGTGATGGCTAGGTATGAATGTAAACCTACATTACCTCGTTGCATTGCAATGCAGATGCTCTTTTTAAAGTTGCACAATCTAATTAGGCAGGATATTCAGGAATATAAAACATGTTTGCTTTGTTTTAGGTATGACGACCTGGCAGAAAGCGTGGAGGACTACGTGCTTGATGTCCTCCGAGATCAGTTGAACCGCAGGCAGCCAATGGACAACGTGTCCCGCAACCTTCTGCGTCTGCTCACTGCCACATGTGGCTACAAAGAGGCGCGTCTCATGGCTGTACAAAGGCTTGAAATGTGGCTGCAAAATCCAAAGGTGTGTGATACATCATACAGAAACTAGGAAAGTGGAAAACATTGATTCACGTCAATTTAAAAAATGTGTGTGCAGTTAACTCGACCAGCCCAAGACCTACTCATGTCCCTGTGTATGAACTGCAACACACACGGAGCAGATGACATGGAGGTGGTTTCTAATCTGATCAAGATCCGGCTGAAGCCTAAAGTTCTCCTAAATCACTACATGCTCTGTGTCAGGTTTGTGGACTTGTTATTTTAACCCAATCTTTAACTGAGATACCACTGAGATCCAAACCTTTACTTTAACTTATAAAGGGAGCTGTTGAATGCACATAAAGACAACCTGGGCACTATGGTCAAGCTGGTGATCTTCAATGAGTTATCCAACGCCAGAAATCCTAACAACATGCAAGTGCTCCACACAGTGCTGCAGCACAGCCCAGAACAGGCTCCAAAGGTAGGTGCTGCATTAATGCATCAGTTGAAGCCGTCATCCCAGACTTTCTCTAATCAACATTTTTCTTATTGTCTCTTTTCTAGTTTTTAGCAATGGTGTTCCAGGATCTGCTAACAAATAAAGATGACTACTTGCGTGCCTCCAGAGCATTGCTGAGGGAAATAATCAAACAGACCAAGCATGAGATCAACTTCCAGTCTTTCTGCTTCGGTTTAATGCAGGAAAGAAAGGAGCCCAGCTATGTGGACATGGAATTTAAAGTAAGCCTTAACCGAAATGCATTTAAATGTAATGATGTTATTGGTCTTACTCAAAATTTTTGGTGCTTGCCTACCTCCAGGAGCGTTTTGTTATCCAAGTGACAGATTTACTAACTGTCTCCATGATGCTGGGAATTACTGCTCAAGTAAAAGAAGCTGGCATTGCGTGGGACAAAGGAGAGAAGAAGAGTAGGGAGATTTGTTTACATGCTGTTTTGTATTTATGTACTTTATTGACTTCTCATTGAATTTGACTGTTAATTTTCAGATCTGGAGGTCTTAAGGTCATTTCAGAATCAGATAGCTGCGATTCAAAGAGATGCTGTTTGGTGGCTTCACACTGTGGTCCCTACAATCAGCAAAGTTGGTGCGAAAGACTATGTCCACTGGTCAGTCAATATATTTTCTCAAAAAGCTACCTATGTATTTAATTACTCTTGTGTTTTCCATTTGATAATGTAATTTATTTCATTTATTTCCAGCCTTCACAAAGTGCTTTTCACTGAACAGCCTGAAACTTATTACAAGTGGGACAACTGGCCTCCTGAGAGTGACAGAAAGTGAGTGTTTGCCCCCGTACTTACAGATTACACATTTCCCTCTGAGTTCACTAAGAGGATTTTTCCATTCTCTAGTTTCTTCCTTCGTCTTTGCTCTGAGGTGCCTCTGTTGGAGGATACTCTAATGCGCATTCTGGTGATTGGCCTGTCCCGTGATTTGCCCCTGGGCCCCGCAGATGCCATGGAGCTGGCAGATCACCTGGTTAAGAGAGCCGCTGGAGTTCAGTCTGACGGTGTGTGAAGATCCTCTAAAGCTGTTTAAAATGACTGTTTAGTTTGTATACATTAGTCCCTGGCAGGATATTTGGACATTTTGTAAACACTTGCTTCTTACTTAAATGAACTGCCATATAATTTCCTTGAAGAGGCAACTGACTGTTTACATATCAGTAAAATGAAGTCAGTGTTGCCTAAGGATGTATAAGAATAAGTTGTTTATTTCTTTTCATTTGCTAGAGTTGACTGTCTTTTTGTTGACAACAGATCTGGACGTCCTAAAAGTTGAAAGGATCCAACTCATTGATGCCGTGCTGAATTTGTGTACATACCACCACCCAGAGAACATTCAGCTGCCTGCTGGGTATGTCAGCTAGATTTAAAGGCTTTTAAATTTCTTATGGCCCATGTATTGTACAGTTTTAAATAACAAATGGCTTATGTCTAAAGGTACCAACCACCAAATTTGGCCATTTCCACATTATACTGGAAGGCATGGCTTTTGTTGCTTGTGGTGGCTGCTTTTAATCCACAGAAAATAGGTAAAATTAACATTACACGTTGCATATTATATGTAAATACATTTACTATAAAGTACTTTTTAAAAACAAAACTGTATTTTTCCTGTTTAGGTTTGGCAGCCTGGGATGGTTATCCTACACTGAAAATGCTGATGGAGATGGTTATGACAAAGTAAGATGAAATAAGATAAAAATATATTAAGATGAAAAAATATCAAGTATCAAAGCTGAACGTGTAACAATTATTCTTCGGCCTCTTCAGTAACTACACTTACCCACCTTGCACTGTTGCGGATGAGGACACCAAAACTGAGATGATCAACAGAGAGCTGCAGATCTCTCAAAGAGAGAAGCAGGAAATCTTGGCCTTTGAGAGTCATTTGGCCGCAGCTTCCACTAAACAGACCATCACAGAAAATAATAGCCTGCTGTTGTCTCAGCTGACCAGTCTGGACCCACAGTAAGAGCATGATGTTACAATCTGTTATCATAACACCATTGCAAAAAACGTGTTCAAAGTAACTTAATGTTTGTTGTGTAGGGGTCCTCCTCGACGACCCCCTCCTCAGGTCCAGGAGCAAGTAAAAAGCCTGAACCAGTCCCTTCGTCTCGGCCATCTACTGTGCCGTAGTCGCAGCCCAGACTTCCTCCTCAACATCATACAAAGACAGGTTTGAGGCTAACACTTTACAGTAATGAAAAGGTTTATACATGATTTATCACTTGTTTTAATTAAGAAGATATTTATAAATGATAAAAGTGTGCTGACTTTTCAGAGGAGTTACTATTTATTCAGTCAGATGATGCAAACTGCATTGCTTGCTTTAGCTTTACTATTTATGACAGAGCACTTTGAAAAGTAGGACTAATTATATTAAACTCCTACAATATTTATGAGATTGGCCCCTGTAGGATCAATAAAATACATACAAAATAGTACAGCTCATTTTTGTAGTAATGTACACAGTAATCAGTAATTTAGCACACAGAATTTTATCAACGTAATGATAAACCTTTAAAGGAAAGATTTAGTTAAGTAATGCAGCTATTTCATTAAGTTGGGTAGACATGCACCAGAGCATCAGATTACACTGGTCTTATTTATATAAGATGAAACAGTTCTGTTACGTTCAATCCTTCACAGGCGTCTTCTCAGTCCATGCCGTGGTTGGCGGACTTGGTTCAGTCGAGTGAAGGCTCCTTGGATGTTCTTCCAGTACAGTGTCTGTGTGAATTCCTTCTGCATGATGCTGCAGACGACACCCTTATGGCAGATGATGACGACGAGGGAGAGAGCAAAGAGCAGAAGGCCAAGAAGCGACAAGTAAGTCAACACTGAACCAACAATTTAGATCTAATTCCTCTTTAATGTCTTTCTTTGTATGCTAATTTGTTAATTATGTTTACTTCTACTTGCAGCTGAGTGTAAAATAGAACCAAGTGAGTCATTACTAATCCAGAATTGTAATTTTCTGTTAGAGGCAACAAAAGCAGAGGCAGTTACTCGGACGGCTGCAGGATCTATTGTTGGGTCCAAAGGCTGATGAACAGACAACATGTGAAGTGCTGGATTACTTCCTGCGCCGCCTCAGCTCCTCTCAGGTGGCATCCAGGGTCTTGGCAATGAAGGTACTGTGTTGTAAGCCAATTGCATTTACAAACAAGACCGCGTTAAACACTTATAGTCATTATACTCCATTTTTGCACAGGGGTTGTCGTTAGTGCTAACTGAGGGAGGCTTAAAGGACGGAGAGGAGCGGGATCAGCCCATGGAGGAAGACTCCACAGATGCAGAGCTCCTGCCTGCCTATCAGTGGCTGCTACAAGACCTCCCCAAACTACCACTGTTTGACACTGTTAGGGGCATGACATCTACTGCCCTCCAACAGGTCCGTGCTATTGCTAACTATACAGTTGTTCAATTGACAAAGAACATAAATATATAAAATGTATAACAGACAAACTTGTATATCTTATCCCACAGGCCGTTCACATGGAAACAGACCCACAGACAATCAGTGCTTATCTCATCTATCTTTCCCAGCATGCTCCAGTGGAAGAACAAGCTGCACATAATGATTTGGCCCTGGTAATGATTTGTATTTATTTTAATGCTTATTTGCCTTATAAACTGTTTGTTATTTTGGCAATAACCTTGTTTTTTATAACCTCTCTGTAGGATGTTGCTCGGCTTATTGTTGAACGTTCAACCATCATGAACAACCTCTTCTCCAAACATTCCTGCAGACCAGAGTCCGATGCTGTGCTCTCTGCTTTCCTCACTATTTTCTCTACCTATATCAAGAGGATGAGGAAGACAAAAGAGGGAGAGGATCTATATAGCTGGGTAAATGTTGCCTCAGGGTATTGCTCCAGCTACTATACACTTTGACTTTATAGGTCTAACTTTGTTCATATAGTGTAACATTTCTTTTTCATTTTGATAATTCATTGCTTTTGTGCCTTTTTAGTCAGAGTCCCAGGATCAGGTGTTTCTGCGATGGACCACAGGAGAGACAGCTACAATGCACATTCTTGTAGTCCACGCCATGGTGATCCTGTTGACTCTGGGCCCACCCAAAGGTATTTCAAAAATCGATTCAAGATTTGTCAGCGATTTTACTAAAATATCTTAAACTCTGTTTTCTCTTTTGTTCTTCTAGGAGAGAGTGACTTCTATAACCTTCTGGACATTTGGTTTCCTGACAAAAAACCTCTGCCCACTGCTTTTCTGGTAGACACTTCAGAGGAGGCGCTTCTGCTCCCTGATTGGTTAAAACTGAGAATGATTCGCTCAGAAGTCGCTCGATTGGTTGATGCAGGTATTACTATTTGTCAGAAGGTAAGTTCATCAATAAATATATAACTTTAACAATACACCTGTTTCATTAGCTTTACAAGACTTGGAGCCTCAGCAGCTGCTGCTGTTTGTACAGTCCTTTGGTATTCCTGTGTCAAGCATGAGTAAACTGCTGCAGTACCTCGACCAGGCCGTCTCTCATGATCCACAGTCACTCGAGCAAAACATCATGGATAAGCGTAAGAATTTGCTGGCACTAAAAAAATGTTTGTAAAGGATTGATTGGAATGATAGCTTTTTTCTCATTTTGCTTCAGACTACATGGCCCACCTGGTGGAGGTGCAACATGAGCGAGGCGCCACTGGGGGGCATACTTTCCATTCTCTACTGAGCTCCTCTCTTCCACCACACAGAGGTTGCTGTTTTTCTTTTAGCTGTGACAGTTAGTTAAATTTGAATGAATTCTTAAAAGTATGTCCTACACTATTTCCTGATAGATGCTGCTGAAGCCAGTAAGGCCAAAGTGACCGTGGAAACAACCCCCAGCTCTGTGAAGATGAGAACGGCCAGTCAGCTTAGTGTTGGGCCTGATGATGATCTAACTGGTATATTGCTTCAGGTAGAGGCTTAAAGCATTACTTTTATTTATTTTTTTTAGGAATTCTGCATTATTCATTTTGAATTTGTCTGTATCCTCAGATCTTCCCGTTAAAGGTAGATCCTCGCTGGCATGGCCCTCCTCCAAGCCAGCTCTCCCTGGCTTTACAGCAGTCTCTGGCCAAAGAGCTGATGAGGGCTAAGAGCGGCCAGGTTCAACAGGGTGGACTAGCATTCTGCCTCTTACAGGCCATTGCAGCGCTGCTCACCTCTGCTCATGCAGGTCCTATAGTGATGTCAATGCATCGTAATCATGCTCTTTCCTGTCCACTAATGCGCCAACTTCACCTCTACCAGGTACAACTAAAGGTGTCATTTCAATTTCAGCAGTTACATCAGAGTGAACCATAGTACTTGAAAGCACATTTCTTTTTCAGCGTCTTGTGTCCCAAGATATTGCTTTTACCTCGCTGTTTCTCAAAGTTATTGTTGAGATGTTAATCTGGCTGGACAATCCTACTGTAGAGCCAGGACCACTGAAGACTCTGCTCAAATCTTTTGCTGGACAGAATTCTCCCAAACACATGCACAGTGATGGTATGTAATATGTTAGATTGTCTATTAATTAAAATGTGTGTGTTTATTTGACTTTATCAAGTGTGTTGTGTGTATACATAATACATAATTGCTGGTTTCTCTTGTCCTGCAGTGCGTACAGGTTTCCTACATCTTGCTGAGGCTTTGGCTTATCAAAGGGAAACTGAGGTACCAGTCAGAGCTATCATCGCAATGCTGAAGGCTGGAGAGAGATGTAATGCAGAGGCTGAACTTGTTGGCAAAGGTATAAATGCAGTCTTTGCTACTTACATTCAACATAAATAGTCACAGCTGTATAAATATTAAATGTTTTTATATTTTTTTTCAGTGTTGAAAGGACTGATGGAAGTGAAATCACCCTATTTAGAGGAGCTGTTGTCTTTGCTGATGACTGTTAGTACACAAAATGGTACAGCGGGCCCTGTTGCCATGGTGATTTCCCTGTTGCTTCAAGAAAGTGAGGAGCGAGCCGTGAAAAAGGAACCCGATTCTAACAAGTGAGCAACGCAATTCTATTTCCTTCTCAAGTCATGCAAGGAGCATTTTTATTTGACACAACTAAATGACAAACATGGCTGCCTGTGACAAAAATAGCAAAACGGTGCTTCCTGTCTTTGGCCTTGTTCTGCGATTGGATTTGCTTCAGAAAGGTTTAATTGGTTTTGGAGTTTTACCTTTGCTTCCTAGATTGGTTTGCTGCAAAAATCGGTGGTTTCTCTCTATTTTGAATTTACTTCGCTGCTTCGGCAGTTGTCTTGTAAAAGTCTTCTACTTCTGTCTGGTTGAATGTTTACAGATTTAACACGCTGGTGTGAACAGAAAAAGAAGCTTTCTTTCTCAGTTGCTTTAGGGACTTTAATCAATTTGCAATATCTCAAAACACTGATGTGGTGGAAATTTATTGTATTATTCAGTATCTGTAATGATTAAATTCCAGCAAAAGTTTCTGTGTTTAATCTTGTCTGACAGCTCTGAGGTAATAAAGTCTGGACTGAATTCTGGTTTGCTGGTGGACTGGCTCGAGCATCTTGACCCTGAGGTCACTTCAGTGTGCCCAGATCTTCAACAGAAGCTGCTGTTTGCCCTCAACAAGGTAACACAAGTATTATCTATAGAACACTTTCCAGGTTTTTTTCTTGATTTTTTTTTTCATACTTTTTGCATTTCTTTTGAAAGGCAAAAGGCACCCCAGCCTACAGACCTTATCTGTTAGCCCTGCTCACGCATCAGTCCAACTGGTCAACCCTCCTGCAGTGCATCAGTGCTCTTCTCAGCAAGCAGCGGGACCACAAGTACATCTCTTTATGCCCTATTTCAGCTATTGTAAAGTAGATTAACATAATTCCTAACACATAATTCAGTAATGTTTTCCAGCCTAAATTAGATTATAAAATTAAGACAATGTTTTATAGAGAATTATATTAAATGTTTGGTTTGTGATATTTTTCAGATTGGACCCATCTTCAGCCCTGGATTTTCTCTGGGCTTGCAGCCACATCCCACGTATCTGGCAGGGGCGTGACCAGAAGATCCCTCAAGTAGGTTCAAAAAACACAAAGCAAATCTGTAACGCTGTTGCTGTTGTTTTGAAGAAACTACTGTATAATGTGTAACCTTTTTGCAGAAGAAAACGGAGAAGTTTGTGCTTAGACTTAGATCTGAGGAGCTCATCAGCCTGGTGGATCTGATCTTGTCTGAGTCAGAGCTTAACAGTCACAACTCGATCCATGAAGACAAAAGTACTATGGAGCAGGCCTCTTCCTCACTCATCCAGTCCAGGCTGCCTCTTCTGCACTCTTATTGTAATGGGGATCTAGAAAACATCAAAAAAGTCTCTGAGTACCTCATCAGCTGCTCAAAGAAACGGGATGACAGGTAAGCTCTGTATAATATACTGTTTATGTTAAATTGTATTCCATTTTTAATATTATTATCTTAATGTAATTCCTTTGTCTTGTTCCTGAAGAGTTAAAAACGTACATTATTAGCTTTTTATATTTTTTGTCAAAGGGTGACTTAAGTTTTCAGCTAATTTACTTGGTACACTGTATTATTCTTCCTAATTAGCACAAATACTGAAAGTATTCTCCCTGTATATGTTGCACTGATAAATGTGGGGTAAATCGCACTAGATTTTCCTTCTCAGTGCAGATGAACTTTTCAGACTTTCTCTGTCAGCCACAATGCTGTGGACCAGGGAAAACTCGATAATTAGGTCTATTGGTGTGAAATTAAAACCAGCAGAAGTCGTCTGTACTGTGATCTCTTTAAAAGCTCAGTGTATTATAATGAAGCCGAGAGGATTAAGGCTGAAGCTCTAAACTTGCCTGTGTTGTGAATTCCTGCTCTGACTTTGCTGTCAGAGATCAGGGTGCAACTCTTTGTGGAGGCAAACCCTCCTTTCATGAATATGTCTCTGGTTATTAAACCACTTTAATGAGGAAACTTTGGCCAAGGTCAAGCAAAATTAGCTTCCGAATTACTGTATTTTAAGTACAGCTAAGCTGTCTGGTAGAATAGTAGCTAGTGGAAATATAGCAGGATAAAAACACATTGAAAGTAAAGGCTTTTGGCCTTGTGGTGAATAAACATGATTGTATGTTGGGCATTCTTCTTGGCTAAAGCTTGTGTCAGATAAGCTGGTGTTTATTCCAATTACACACCAACTATTAAATGGCAAGCAGCCTCTTTGCTCTCGATCAAGGTCACTCTGATTTGCTTAATGCATAGCTGTAATAAACTCCTTGGGTTAGTACATCATTTGAGCCTGACAAGAGCCTTAGTCAGTAAGAGGATTTTACTAGATGATGATTTGAAGGCAAACACCTCAGAATACAAATACACACACACTAGTTGTATGCAGTTTGCTACAATATATACAATTGTAGTTATTTGTTAAACACCTTTATTGATTACACTGTGATGTATATATATATATATAGATATATATATTGTATTTATTTTACAGTGAGATGAACAAGCGATGCCAGAACTTGTTGCTGCAGATCTATCTTCACTTCCCAGAGGTTATCCAACACGTGACGCTGCCTGAGGGCGCCTTTAGCAGCGGTGGGGCTGCAGATGGCAGCAGCTGCAAGGTAATCATTTCTTAACATTAATAACTATTCACTTTGGTACATATGTGGCCACATGGAGTTTATTTGTATGTTTCAAAAATAAGTCACTGATCAGCGTTTCAAGTGTTGAAAGCATTTTAGCTCCAATGACAAAAGCCTGTGATGATAAAAGCTATGTGTGTATTTCTCAGCTTGACGTCTTGGTACATCGTTTGGTCACACTGCTCGCTGACATCGGAGACTCAAAGTCCACTGAGAGCCGTGTCTCTGATGCTAACCTTGCTTGTAGGAAACTGGCTGTGTCACACCCCGTTCTTTTGCTCAGGTAAAAAAATATTTCCTTCTGTTGTAATTTTGAAACTTTGCTGTTTGATGAGGTTATTTAGATTTTTTTGTTTTTATTCAGACACTTGCCCATGATTGCTGGTCTGTTACATGGCCGTGTTCACTTAAATATACATGAGTTTCGACAGCAAAATCACATGACGTTCTTCAGCAACGTGCTTGCCATCCTGGAGCTGTTGCAGCCACTGGTTTTCCACAGTAACCACCAGAGGGCGCTTCAAGACTGCCTTCTGTCTTTCATGAAGGTCCTTCAGGTGCGCTTGATATTCACTCTGAATACCAGACTGTTAGTGCGCAAGCACTTAAACATTTGCCTTAATATTTTAGAAATGTAGAAATAAGCTGTCAGCTGTGTGTGATCTTCTTGCAGAACTTCCAGCGGTCGCGCTCTCCATTGGTCTTTATTAACAAGTTTCTACAGTTCACACAAAAATACATTACCCATGATGCAGCTGCAGCCATTCCTTATCTTCAGAAGCACTCTGACATTTTGCAGTAAGTGTGCAAGTGATATTTATTGCTTATAAAGCAATTCATATTAACTCATATGATTACTTTCAGCATCAGTAATAAAAATGCCATTATTTTTGCTCTTTCTCTTGCAGAGGTCTGTGTGCAGAAAACCCAGACCTGGTGCAGCTGAAATCTCTGTTAGCAGGACTCACTTTGCCTGTGAAGAGCTCTTCAGCTGAAGTCACTGCAGAAGAGGGGGATGGTGAGGACAGTCATCTTAGACACATTCTGTAACATGCCTTTCACAAAAATTCACAATGAACAAAATGGATACTTTTTCCACAGAAGATGTCGCAGCAGGTTCTTTGCCCTTAGTGAACATATCCGCTTCAATGTCACTTAGTGCGGCCGACATGACCATGTACCTGAAGAAAATGTCCCGGGGAGAAGCAGTTGAGGGTAAAACCTGTTGTAGCGTTTTTATGTGGTTAAAAAAGACTTAAAGGACTAAGATGAGACTTGTTATCTTGTCTTTATGCTCTAGATGTGTTAGAAGTGTTGACAGAAGTGGATGAGAAGTCTAGGAGAAATCCAGAGATCATCCAGTACTTTATTGTGAGTCATGAACATTAGAAAAAAGATCAAGTGCTGCGCTTGTGTGTAATACGGTCTTTGCTATTGTTTATAGAACGATCTGCAGAGATTAATGGCGTCATCTGAGGAGTTGTGTCGAAACATGGCCTTCAGTCTGGCTTTGCGCTGTATTCAGAACAATCCCAGGTAACTTAATACATATTTCCATCAGACATGCTTGGAAATGTACAGAAGGGTATAGGGCTTTGTCATAGTAGGGGCTAAATGCTATATACCTGACACCATATACCTTTGACTATGTAAGAGTTTGTTTTCTCTGCTGCAGCCTGGCAACCGACTTTCTGCCGACTTTCATGTACTGCATGGGCAGTGGTAACTTTGATGTGATACAGACAGCTCTCAGAAATCTTCCAGAATATGTGCTTCTCTGTCAAGGTAAGGAAATTAGATTAGTTATGATGATAGTTAAAGAAGAAAAAGTCACACCATTTTCTCAATATTTTAATCATTCTATGCAATCACTGTCTAAATATTAACACATAGTAACATAGAGCATAATTTTTCTCTTTCCAGAACATGCTGACATCCTGCTCCACAAAGCATTTTTAGTGGGCATCTATGGGCAAATTGACACAAGTTCAATGATCTCAGAGTCCATGAAGGTTCTCCACATGGAAGCCACAACATAACAGACTCTCCACATCTGGGCAAAAGTAGTGATATCATTTTCATTCCAAAGATAGATTACATTACTTTAATTTGATCATGGTAGATTATTGAATGTTAGCAATTAAAAGATCCTGCAGTAAATTGTTAGCAAACAGCAACAGCCCCTTGATAATTTAGTGACTTGGAAGATTCAAGAATTCAAGCCCTAAAGTGAATATCACAAAAGCACATTTATGCAAAATGTTTCAATTGAAAAACATCCTTATTTTACTAAAAAGACTTACAATTTTGCTCTCACTAAATTGTCAATTAAAGCGTCCTGTTCACTAGTGAGTAGGGTGTTTTGAAATCAGAAAAAATGCTGAAATTAATGGAAGAACGTTACTGTAACCCATCTGTAAGCCATCAGCATGTAATGAATAAATGTGGCTGTTGGACATCCAACTTGTTTTTTTTTAATAAATACAAAATGGAGGTTACAAATTATAACAATTGACTTGTAAAGCTTTGGGACTGACACATTTTTATTGTTACTAAAATTATAGGAGGTCCAATTGTAAGAACTGAAATTTCACACAAACCAATTATTACCTTTCACTTTTATGCAATTCATAGATAGAGGAAAAATAAATGGTGCAAGGTTCCTAGACTTTCATTTTATTCTAATAATTGTTGGATCCTGATAAAAAGGGAAACGGCTGTCATCGGTACGCTTGCTCTTCACCGAAGTGTTGCAGACAAATTAAAGGCACAATGTGCACGCTGGAATGGAAACCATTTCGGCGTGAAAGTGCGAGTTGTTTTGCCCAGTGCCACTGACTTCATCTGAAAACCTCTTGATGGAGTCAAAGGGATAAGTTAAACAATGTCAAAGCATGCTGGTAAACTAGGAAAGTGGCTGTCCCTATTTATGGTAAATTAAGCATGCCGGTAATTGTTCAATCACAGACCAAAGGCTGCTCTGAAGATGTGATGTGGGTTAGGCATTTAACTGAGCTGAGTTGCTGGTATTTTGTTACATAGTGGAAGCCTATAGCTTGGATTATCACTGATGGTGAGGCATGTCCACACTGGCAGGTCAGTCAAGTCTGATTCTTAAGAAACATCAGTTGGATAGTAAAAGCATGTCTGAAACAACATATCAGTGGCTTATTTCTAATGTAATACAACATAAGAGGATGAAAGTGTGATGCTTTAAAAGGCTAATATGATTTTTGTATACCCCCATACATCTAGTTGCACAATGGAGAGGATCTATAGGTCTTTGTACAACGCAGGTCATATTCATTTCAAATAAAGGGGCATCCAGATTAAACAATACAAAGTGCGAATGCCACATTGTAAATCTTAACATATAGTGCAGTACAACTATTGCTTATGCTTATATGTGCTCATGTTGATATTACATTAAAACAAGGTTTGCCGACTTAGAGACAACCATATTTTTATCAAAATGACAAATACATGACTTCCTCAGGAGAGTTTTTTTTTCTTGATCCCGTTTAATAAATATGTATTATCACATCACTCGCTATTATGAACTCCTTTATAGGTAAACTCAATCATCCTACTTTCTAATCCCCTCTGCGATTCCTGTCCACAGACTCAATTGCACCTGTATGGTATCCTATAACTACCCGAAAGCTCTGTTTATGGTTTATCAATCAACTTAGTGCACAAGCCTCAGCAGTCTGGGCTCTTGGTCGGGCGCCAGCATCTTATTGGTTGGGCAGCAGTGAGGCGGAACAGGGATGAGTGACAGCTAACAAGGGCAGAGGGGGGGGTGAAGGACTGCTGCTGATAGTCTTGATGGGGGCACTGACAAGTTAACCGTCTTTATTCATCGTAGCAGCTGCTAAACAACCTCACATGTCCTTACTTTTGGTTCACAATGGTAGAGTGGTGTTGTTGTGCTTAAGACTACTTTTTGGGCACAGAATCAAATGCATTGTACTTAATATTGTCTTATTCACAGGCATTTAGAGCCCTATATTTTAAGTGAATATTAACTAAGACCATAACTCAAATATTTAGCCTGTTGTTGTGTGGTTGTTGTAATTGAACTTTTCCAACTACAATCAAGCTCATTTCTTGTAAAGTCTACAAAGTGCTAATCCCTGAGTTTGTCACTGATGGTACAATTGGTATCTCTGGTATTTCTAACCATGTATCACTTGGTCTTAGCCTTGGCTTGCCTTGGTTAATGAAGTCTCCATTAACACAGTGGATAAACATGGCTCCCAATGCTTCCTACGTAAAAGTGGACAGTGAATGATCAGCGAGGAGGAATGTGTTCTCGGTGTCACTGTCTGCTATGGGAGAGGCCCTGATGTGCCACTACCTGCCCGCGCACATCTGTCTGCTTTCCGTCTTCCTCTCAATGGCACCTTCGCCTTAGATCATCTCCTCCAACTCCACGCTTGAGTTGCATTTGGCTTGCGTGGAAAAAATGCGGACCGTCTCTCGCCTCTCTTCTCTTTGGCACTTTGATGTCTCAAGTGTGATTGCTCTTGGATTGTGGCCGCTTTCCCTTGAAGGCTTTGACATGAAAAGCAGGATGGGCCTCTCAGGTTTATCCCATGGCCAGTGATCCAGGACTAAAACAATCAGCCCGCTCCATGAGGGATACTATTACTGAGGAGAGTGAGGCACCAGGCATAGGGGCTTCCTCAGCCATGAAATCCACTTTGCTTCTAGTTCCAAACTGATTTTTAGAGCATTGACTCAATTACCCCAAACCAAGCCTGAATTAACAGTTTTAACTTGGATTTGAGTGCGAGACTTGACACAAAAATAGACCCAGTATATTTGGCAAACACATTTTTAAACTGTCAAGAGTCAAGATTGACCCAATCTGATAAGTATGATAATGTGACATGCCATTAACAGCAGAGCCATAAGTGACAACCCTTAAGCCTCACTTACACTTTATTAAATATTGATCTTATCTAGACTCATTGTCGCTCCAGCCTGCAAATTATACCACAGATATATTCCCATGACGGCGTAGATGGAGATAATCATCCTTCTTTCCGTGACATTTGGCAGAACTCTTGTTTTATGAGCAAAAGTGCCATTGTAGTGGATGAGAATGAATAATAATGTGCAGTGTTCTTGATCTCCATTATGTCAAAGAGTATCTTATCACGCTGAGGCCAGAATGGGCTAGTTAATCCACTTCTATGTCACTCAACGAAAAAGAACAAAAACTCACTGCCTAATTTGATTTAAATTTAATATCGAACGCTTTTTCTGCAAGTCCTTTTTAACCTGTGACTCTTAAGTACTTGCAAATGTGTTGTGTTATTGAATATTTACTACATTACTACACACTCCATCATAATGATTTTGGTGGATGGAGTCTGTGAAAAAAATATAGTGGCTTCATGTGGGCTGCAGAAAATAAACCGCTTTAAAGGCTTTGTCGATTTACAAAATAGTCTTATTTCATATCAGCTTAATCTGTGATGATGGCATGCCCCAAAACCACTATAGCATTGCATAGAAAAGGATATAATTTTCCAACACAAAAAAAGAGAAAACAATAATAAGAATATTAGTGAAATCTACTGTCATTGCACAGTATCACAAATCACATGACCCCTCACTGTACAGCTCTAGTATAAATAATATAGTGTTTTTTCTAATAATGTTGGACATTTTGAGCAACAATGAGGAGTGGATACGTCTCTCACAATTGCCCCTTTTTCTTGACTTGGTAACAAATCAAAGCAAGCTCAAACAAGTCTTTTTAAGCCAGAGCCATTGGAGGAGCATCCCATTGGTGGCTCTTTAAACCCACACATTATTTCTCAGTCTGTCACCTCAGCTGAAGGACTCGCTAATGATACAATGATTGCCGTTTTAGCTGTGGATCCTTAGTGTTACCTTGTCATCGCGGGAGCTCCAAATGCCTGGGAGACCAATAACACCTGGCATTAGCCTTCACTATTGTTGTTTTAATGCCTCCTTCAATTATCCAAAAGCAGATCTTTTGAACAACTACTATCAGACTGTCAGACCTCCCCCACAGGTTTTTCACCAATTTTGTCCCTGATTATCTGGATCAATGGGCATTAACAGAGCCAGGCGCAGACAAACACACTGGTTTGGATGAGGAGAAGGGGGGTCTGCTTTTAGACAGACAAGGAATCCCTGTAACTACCTGTGTGCCAGGGAACAAACTCTGATGGCTATTCAGTCGTCAGTCCCACCACACACAGTGTTTATTTAGCCACAGCTCAAACCAGACACTTTTAATCTATTTTTCTTCTCCTCCAAAGACCTGTCAAAGAAATCATTTCTTTTAATTTGTTTTGTCTCATTCCCACATTCCCATGCAGAGACACAGCAAGTACAAGCTGTTTTACCTCAGTGAGAATGAAGAGCACAAATTTATCTTAAGTGCATTTGAGAATTCATCAAGTTTATAAGAGCAAATTGTTGTTTATAAAGTTGCCATAATGAGAAATAAAATGTTCTAAATTGTGACTAGTAACTCATGACAACAGTTTTATAGTTCATGAAGAAGAACTAGCAGCTTACCATTTCTTTTTGTATAGCAACACTATAGACAGACAGACAGGCTATTTGCTGAATGCTCAATCCTGATTGGATAATTTCTTTCTCCATTTGTTGCAAAGTAAAATGACCAGCACCCAGTATGCACCATTGAGGTCTGGATCTCTGCATTTCTCTGTGTTTATTGATAGGTAAACATTTTCCTTTTAGAGTTTTTGGACAATGCTTTAGGATTGAGCCTTTCACACATATCCCACATGTACACAACTCTCAACTACTAGGCCCTAACCAGTGGTATATTTATCTTTGATGATATTTGGTCTGGGCCCTTTTTTTCTTCATCTTAAAATGCCCTTATTTAGATGGGTTTTTTTAATGTCTCGTCTTTGACCCTTGACTAAGCTTGTTTATTGACTTCAAGAAATCTTAAACCTTGCAAACTGGGACGCCTACAGAGTCTTAACACCGACACTGGTAACTGGAATATAGAGCTAACGCCAAGAATAAAGCTGGATATAGTTTTGTCTTCTTGATAATTTTTTAACTATGACCTGGATGACTGAGAATCTCCACAGACACACAGCGCTATCCACTTTATAGTAGACTCATCCCTACTGTTTAACATCCTTGGACAAACCACTTCCTGGATCCGCCATTACAAACACCAACAGGGCATTAATTGAGTGTTTAGACAGGTGCAGATAAAAGGGCCACAGGTGAGGGGCCGCTTGTGGAGGAATGACCATCCCGTGACTCACCTGAGCTCCGGCCAGCTGCCTCTTGCCTCGGTTACAGCAGATCAAAGCCAACGACAACTCTGACGGCGTGTTTTCACCGCCGTCTGAAGCTGACGATGACGAGGAGTGTGCTGGATGCATTGTTAACTGATCTGTGTGTTGGATTAATTGACGCACCTGTGTTTAATTCACACAGACAGCGCCGGTGATCGTCTCATCAAACATCTGTCAGCACCGAGCCACAGCTGCATCACTGAGAAAGGTGTTAATAGGCTCCTGTCCAACATGTGCAGAGGTATATGCTTTTGATGTGAAGCTACACATGTGTTTGCCAACACTTTGACTACTGTAGGGCTAAAAACACAGCTAACTGATGAATACATCTGGGGAAAATGGTTTAAACCCAAAATAGTATTTGTAAAAGCAACCATTTGTGAAAAAACAGGCTTTATGATGCCATCTACTCTTTATTACAAGGGATTGTAATAGACGAGAACCTCTATTCAGGAACAGAAAACCTTCAATCACATTCTTACAAAGTTACAGGCTTGAAAAAGGAGCGCTCCCATTGGTCGACACCAGCTTGTCATGTGACGTTCCAGGAAGTGTAATCGCTGCTGATAAAGTGTATTTTCAGAGCTGAATGTGTGTTTTAACACAAAGAAAAGACTCAAAAAATTGTTTAAAGTGAATCACATAATGTTTAACGAGGAGGAGATTAGTGGCAAGTTCAGTTTGGTGAAATGAATTAGTATTAGTTGTACGAGGCTGCTTTTGGGGACCTGAATGTAAAAAAGAAAATCAGGTAGTGATGATTTAAGGTGTCTGTCAACTGTTTCAGGACTTTAGCCAACATGTTTTTGATCTAACATATTAGATTGGTAATTAATGCCCTCAAAGTCTTGTTTACTAGTTTGCCTGCAGTTTGGCTTGCTCCATAGAGCCTATTATTTATAGGATTTTTGCACCCTTATTTTATTGTCCATTTACCTGACCTATAAGCTGCTAATTTATTAATCAATTAGCATGTTGACTTAAAAGTTATTACATGTAAACATACAGTATGTCAGTCACATAATAACATGACTAAATGGACACATGCGAGTGCAGTTTGTAACTTTGTACCAATGTGTAATCAGATTTTGGCTTATGATTTTCAAATCTATTAACTATTTTCTCAGTGGTGTTAAAGGGGATTTGTTTGTGTACCTTGTACAAGGCTACTTGTTGAGTGGAGAGCTTATAGCCTGACAAACAGGATCATTTTCACACCCTGTTGTGTTGGTGTAGAAAACAAAACACTAGAAATACCTGAGAAATGGAAGTAAATCATCAGTAGACTAAGCAGTAGTGAGTAGCTTTGTTATAAAGACTATGTTTATCCAGGAACCTGCTGTTCAGGGTCGGCTGCTAAGCTGTTTTCATCCCTCCTGTCTCAAATAACAACTTGTGTTTTCATTAAGACTCCAGCACAGTCATTTGTTCTTATTAAACTTGACAACTGTTAGACAGCTTAATGTGTATCCGTTTGTGTTTAAATAAACTAAACCCAGCCTACTCTCTCTCATCCATCTCTTTGATCAAGATGTCATAAAGTCAAATATGTTGTAACATGCCCAAAAACTGCTGTAAGAGAGAGTATTGTAAATCAAGCTCCTGATAGCGGTATTACAGTCAAGACCACACCAACCGAGACCAAGTCCAGACCAGAACCAGTGCATGAAAGTCATGGAGAGATGGCCCTGCTGTTTGTCTGGTCACATGACTAAACAGAGGGAGGAGAAACACTGTGAGCTCAGGTGAGAGCACCTCCACCTCCTTAAGTCTACCTTTACTCTCCACCCATTGCTTTATAATTAGCTGAGCAGCTGCCACAGAACGTTAAAGGGGACCAAACAGCAGGACATTAACCTCCTCCTATTTACAGAACACAGAAATGACTTTCTACTATCCACCATCAACCCTATAGGCCTGAGCCTGGCCTTTTCTATGTACAGATGCTCTGCCGTGGACTGGTATTAGACATGTTTGGCTCTGGGCAACTGGTATCTACTTTACTGCCGGCAATTTTCCACTCACCTACAGCTCACTTCTTTCCTGCGTTCCCAAGCAGACTGGGTTCTCAACCTCAAATCCTGATCCCTGGGCCTTTTATCAGCTATGAATCTTTGAGGAGCTATCTGCAGCCAGAGCCACGCAAGGATGCTTTGCTGCTGGCCACACAGACAGTTGGCTTGGGCCAACTCACAGAGAGCATAGGTGAGTTTAAACCAGGCACTGTGGCCAAAAGAGGGACTGATCATGTGATATGGGAACATGCTGCAGATCCAAACTGGCAATGACTTGGTGCTGATACCAAGACAGTCACTGTCACCATCTGACTGCAGAGTAAATGTTTACAAAAGATTGGCTAACAGCTCGTAACTAACAATCAATTATCAAGCAGTGTTAAAGTGTGCCTAATGATCGCTGTGCTAATTATCCAATCTAGAGACATTAGTTCCTTGTCACCCGGTGGCGATTGTGTAATTGGTGCTTGTGCGGCACTTTCCAGATGAACAGAGGCCAGTGAAGCAGCGTCGCGCCCGGGCCAACTACAGCAGCTGGCAGCTGGAGGAGCTGGAGAAGGCCTTCGAGACCACCCACTACCCAGACATCTTCATGAGGGAAGCACTGGCCCTCAGACTGGACCTCATCGAGGCTCGAGTACAGGTAACTGACTTCAGGGGAAATGCTTGTTTCATACTCATTTAATGCAAATTAATTAAGTTAATTGGCAATTTAAACATGGTAGTCAAGCTCTGCTGGTTAAGTACAAAAGAGTATTTCATTTTTTTTCATTTTTTCATTTTCTGTATTCTGAAATACAAAGAAATGCACAAACATAGAATTATTATTATTATTATAGTCTCAATACATACATGTTTAAAATTTTAAAAAGTTATTTCAAAAATGACTGCAAGTGTGAATACAGAACAACACTGTTTTTAAAGCCGACTAATATTTACTACTTTCTCAGTTATTTAGTGAAGGAGTTCAAATGAGTAAATAAAAAGTCATGATAGTCCATATAAAGTTATTTCATTTTTTTTTTAATTTAAAAGATGATAATGATTCACAGAAGATGATTGAGTAACAACCACATTATATTTTGAAAAAGTGATGCTGCATTTACAGAGGGGGCTAGGGTCATATTTTGCCTAAATCCGAAATCTTTTTAGTTATTATCTTTACCATATCTTTATATTTCAGTGAAGATGCATTTCAGTGATGCATATTACCTCACATTATGCATGTTATATGATATTATTTGTTATTATACATATATATATTCCTAATTGAATTTCAGGTTTGGTTTCAAAACCGTCGTGCCAAGATGAGGCGGCAGCTGAAACTCCAGGGCCAGCTCACAGGGCCCTACGTCAATGCAAAGAGGGACAATGATGCAACATTGGTGAAAGCAGCCAAGAGTCTTAAAGAGCAAATAGAAGTATCTGACAGTGAGCTCTGGGAGAGACGACAGGAAGGAAACTGTCCATGGACTAAAGTTTCAAGTGCTGCTGTGAGCCTGTGTTTGCAGTCCGTCTCAGGGAACTCAGGGAAGTGGGAGCGGCCGGAGGGGCCCAGTTCAGAGGAGTTACGGTCCTGCAGCATTGCCAAACTGAGGGCCAAAGCCAGAGAGCACGAGGCCGAGCTGCAAAACACTGTAAACATGTCAGGAGATGACACACAGCCAAAAACACAGGACGCTGATGCCATGCACCATGACTGATTGTCTTCCTTCATCCTGTTTGTACAGATATAACTGAATTTCTGGGTTTAGGAGCCATGTTATTTTGACATGATGGACGATTGCAATATAAAAAATATGCTTATTGGCTACATGGTATTTTCTAGTTACAAATCTTAACTCCATTAAGCACTGCTTCACATGTAGGAGCAGTTTGTGACCTTTTATCCTTTTATATATATCCTTTTTTGTGGCTTACACAATCTGAGTGCCTTTTCTGTACTGAACAGCACAAGACGATACATCAACATCAGTGTATTATTTATTATATATACTCTACCACTGTAAACTGAGATCAAGTGCATCCCTATTAATGGTTTGAACCATGACAGCCTCATCCTGACCTCCAGAGAGGAGACGGACGTCTGCACGCAGCCACACGTCCTCACAGGAAACAGTGGAAATAGCTGGAAAATGAAATCATGAGTTCATATTACAAATGAATATTTTGTTTGTTTTAATTCAGGTTCATTCAAAAGTGAAGGCCAAACATTCAACAAATTTTAGCCAATAACATTACACTAGCAACAAAGGATTTTTAACATACAGTGGGATTTTTACAAATTCAATGAAAATGTTGGACCAGATCTTTTTAATAATTAATTGTAATTTACTCTTGAATTTGGCAGTGCAGTATTTTAACATGTATTTTAAATAGGAGTTTACATAACATGGTTTATTTTTATCCCTAAATATAAATAAATAGTTTGTTTTTTTACAAAAATCCTCCCTTGTGTGGGAGTGTCAGGGACCTAAGGGTGGTGCTCTGTCAGGCCAGTGTGAGGCTGCCCCCTTCTGGGCGTCAAGTTGTGAAAACACATGCAGCCTTTCAACAGAAGAACTACATTTACCTTCCTTTAAAGAGTAGGACAGAAACATGTTTTCAGTTTTCAAACATCTTATGCTTCTGCCGTGTTCATGCCACATATTAAGTTGGTCTTGTGACGTGTAATAAACAAAGTGTGTCCCATATTTGTCAATGAGGTCATTGTGAGTCACGTTACAAAGACTCAAGTTTTACTGTGGTCTCACTCTAATTATATTGCCTCAGAGGTTTGAACACATTGATGGAAATTGTGGGTCAAATTCTGACCCATTTTTCTGGGGTCAGTGAAACCCAGAGCATGTTTCACATTTAGACAATTTCATTTATCAGTATTTGTTGGTCTTGCATGAGTCATGATCCTTAAGCAATAACAAAATAGTGAATTATATTTTTCCTGTAAATTTGCTGCATTTTAGCTGAGGTGCTTTTTGGGTGGGATAACGAAACCAAATGATTTTTTTCCCCAGTCTTGTTTTTAAAGGTATAATATGCAGCACTGCAATGTTCATAAACTTGACCAAGTGTCCCATCCTCAGAAAAGCTTACTCTGGCTTTAAATGAATTACAGCCACTCTTTTTATCTGTGAGCAGTGATTGGTTTAATGCGTCACACTCCTAAATAGTAATATGGTATGGGCCTATTATAACTTCTATGCATCACACTTCTTGGGCTATTTTAATGCAATAGGCCACAAAACTTAGACGTGTAAGTTATATCCGTTCGTTCCTTCATTGCTCATGGATTTCGATATATCTTATTCAGTGTCGTGTGCGTGAGTTAATTAGTGTAAATGAGCAGAGAAACACACACCAGCAGCTCCACAGCCCGCGGTCATTCATTCAGGTGACACAAGGAAACCGGACGCAGCTGCAGCGGCGCAGTTCACGGCCAGAGCCTGAAGCCTGACCACAGACACAGTCCTGTTGGGGTTTATCTCTCTTTCCTGCGGCTCCTGCTCTTTTCTCCGGGACCTTTAGCGCCTGTTGCTCCACTTCTCTGCAGTTTGTCTCCGCGCTGCGCTGGAGTTGGACCATGGCCGCCATCAAGGCTCTGGAGCAGTGGTGCAAAACTCAGTGTGAAGGCTACAGAGATGTGGCCATCACTAACATGACAACTTCTTTTAGGAACGGGATGGCTTTCTGTGCGCTTTTACACAAGTACAGACCGGATCTCATGTAAGTAACTGACGAGGAAGTTAAAGTCGTGTGATGATTGCTTGATTGCTTGAACTTGTTTGACTTTGCCCTTCACAAGAAACTTAAATCTGCTGAGCCAACTTCTATTTCTCTTTAAAAGGGCTTATTCAACCTGTTTCATGCCAAAAAAAAACCATCCAAACTGATGTAAGGCAGTTGTTTTGAGGATTTTCAGGCTCCATATTTTGAGGAAAAAAGTAATATCTTGCTTTAATGCTTTAAGTTTTGTAATTTGTAGAGACATTCAAAGTCAAAAAGTCCTTAACGTTACTTATTCATCTTCTGCTGCTCATTTTGTCTTTAATTAATCACTTTCTGTACTTTTCCCAGAGACTATGACTCACTGAGAAAGGAGGATGTGTTTGAGAACAACAGACTGGTAAGATGTCAAACTTGTCCAACCTTTTGTTTCAGTGAAAGAACAAACCATTCTTATTTAGACTCTCAAATCCGATGCAGCGTACGACATCGTTATAAGCCCCATGGCATTTGTACAGAGACTAAATGTAGCTGCATGACACATTAAGCCAAACTATCTGGCAACAAGTTCATCTCAAGACTGTAAAAGTGAACATTTCCTGCTTCTGTCTGTTTGACCTCATTTATTTTGTTAACCCCTGCATGACCCACAATGTACTGTTGGGACATTATTATTTATTCATTTTTTTCGAGCTTCCTGAGAGTATTCCTGGCCCCGCTGAGTGCTAGATGGCTTCCTTGTTGTTTTAGACAATTCAAACAGTGTCGGGAGCAAACCCGGCCTGTCTCACTGGAGTCTCTCTGTGTTTTTCATTTTGAATGAGGCTTGATGTCATTGGCCACTCAATCCTCTCGCTGAAGACTTACTGGAAGGCACTTCATTGTAAACTACTCCAAGTACAATACGAACCTTAAACCTTGCTTGTGGTCAATGAGCAGGTTTACGTCTGGTTTACGACTGAAGATGCTCCCAGTATAGAAACACGAGACTTTAGTAACTTACACTCTTCTATATTTTATGAATAGTGTCATATTTCCTGCTTACATCACTGTGTCCAAAATTAGAAATGGTATTTGACGCAAAACCAGATTTTCTTTTAAAACCACCATTGTGTAAATTTAACGTTACACGACTTTTTCATTATATTGGACTTGTCAGTGAGTCTTGCTGTAAATTTAATGAGCGTGTCCCGGCTGATCCTAAACAATGCCCTGATATCCTGCTCCTGCTGTTCTCTTTTTTACCCTCAGAGGCGTACAGGAAGTGTGCCATTCATTACACAGCCTTTTCAGACCTCTCCTGGCTGACTCACAAATGCTGCCTCTCTATTTCAAGCACTTTGCATTGTCTAGCTTTTTTACACATGTTGTAACTGAATGTCCCTGCTGACCGTTATGTATTATGCACATACAGTAGCTATAAGTAGTTACTTGTTCTTACACTGTTTAAATGCTGGCTTTTGGGTTAAACCACTTATTCTTTCTTTCAAAGGCCTTTCAAATTGCGGAGGAGAAGTTGGGGATTCCTGCTTTGTTAGATGCAGAGGATATGGTGGCTCTGAGGATCCCAGACAGGCTCAGCATTCTGACCTATGTCTCTCAGTATTACAACTACTTCAAAGGGCGCCCTCCCAGTGAGAATATACCATTGTCGCAATCATTTATGAATTCATTTGTGTAATTTCATCTAGTGTGTATTCTTACATTGTTACGTTGTGGTCTCCAGTGGGAGGTGTAAAAAGGCCAGCAGAGGGCTCCAAGGAAGAGCCATCAGAGAAGAAAAATCTGCCAGTGGTTGCCAAAAACTTTGTGCCAAAAAAGGCCATTGAGAATCGTGTACCGCCTAAACATCCAGGTCAAAGTTCGCCCAAGCCACCCAGAGATACAGCTCAGGTAAGTTTAAGTCAGTTTTGAGCTCTTTATAGTATTGTATTTACATATATGAATAATGTTTCTGCTCATTTTCTTTTTCAGAAGGTGGTCCTGACAGAAAATGCCAACAAAACAGGGACTCTCAACAGCAAATGTGTTGCATGTAAAAGTCATGTCCATCTGGTTCAGAGGCACTTTGTGGAAGGCAAACTGTACCACAGAAGCTGTTTCAAGTAAGAATTATTTATTCATTCAAATGAGTTTAAATGCTCTGTTTGTGATGCATGGTCTTAGTAAAATATGCAGTTGGAATTTTTTTTAAATGCCTAAAAGTTAAAAGGATTAACAAAAAACCCTTGTATGATGTATATTCATATGCTCTTCTTTTTTACTACCTGTTATTGGCCAAACATTTTAACAAAAGCATGAACTACCACAACATTATTGCAGTTTAAGCAGTCTTCTGGAGAACATACATTGTGGCATGATACATTTTCTTCATAGACATACTTCCTATTCATTAACTAGTCCGAATGTCCTTTAGGTGCAGTGAATGCTCCAGTGTACTACACACAGGTGGCTACAAACCTGGGAAGGACCCAGACTCATTCATCTGTAACTCCCATCAGAACAACACACAGCCCGCGTCTAAGTCTGGGACCAAAAATGGACCTGCCATTTCAGCTGGTCGACCGAACAGTGCCAGCCAAAAGCCGCCCACACCTCCACGCCCCTCATCTGTGCTCTCGGTCCCTCCGACTGTTGCCCTGGAGCCAGTCAGTCCCACTCCGCCCTCACAATCGTGGACCGCTTCAGCACAAAAGACCCAGGCGGCACGACAGAGGTTTTTTCAAACTTCACCTACAAGTACAGAGGCCTCAGTGAGCAACCATAAACCCACAGGAGCCTCAAATCTGTCTGAAAGAGTGAAGGTCCCACTCAGTCCTTACAATGATAAGAGTAAAGCAAGAACAGTGATCGGAAGGAAACTAGCTGAAGAAAACTGCAACAATAATAACAAGCGTCCATTTACCATTCGATCAGCGGACAGACGGTGAGGATTAATGTTTTACCTTCATAAAGTTTATTATGAGTGTCAGATTTGTTAATACTTTTTATCATGAGGCTGATTATAAGATCTTTATATTAAAGATTTGGAGAGGAGCCAAGTTCCAGTGAGGACCACAGTTTGAGATGGGGCCAATGCAGCCTAAGCCCAGCAGGAAACTGGACTCCACAGCTCTGCAGCAGCCAGACAAACAATAAGGAACCACAGTGTCGTGAGGCCATCAACAAAGACAACACAAGGCCAACAAATGTAAACACCAACGCCAAAGGCAAGTGCAACTAAATTCACTAGACTTGCTCTTGATTTGTTATTTGACATTCAGCCAACATGAACCAGCCCCATTCTCTGTCTCAGTCTTGGACAACAAAGGCCTTCTGTTGTCAGTGGCCCATTTACAGTCTGTGCGTCTAACATGACGTTTCTGACATTTCCATTTCTGTTCCCCTGTGCTAATAAACCTTCGTAGTTGAACTGTCATTCTCTCAGGATAGATGCAAAATTCATTCATAATTTTTATGACATGGGTATTATTGCATTCAGTTTCACTCCAACAATAAGTTAAATAACATTTTTTTCCAATTAGAAATAATTGTATGCCATCATTTGGGTAGGTGTACTTAATTTTACTTGCCCTGTGCCATCAAGTTATGCCACATAACACTGAATGTACCAAACACTAGAAGAGAAGTTTGACTATTTTTGACTGCACTTTAATCTTGATGCCAGGAAAGATACTAGTTTGAGTTACTGACACACAGACACACTCACTAACTTTGAGTTTATTCATGTTGGAGGTGGATCGAACATTGTTAGAAAATACAACTGTTTACTAATTAATGGAGGTAGGCATAGAACGATTCCCAGTTTCAAAATGTCATTATAACCATAACATTGAACTCAACTTAACGTGGGCCAAGGGGACAAAACAAACAAACAAAAAAATACCAAATTACATATTTACAGCTTCTCTATTTAAGTAACTCTCTGATAATGTGCCATGTCAAAAATTGAATCAAATAGCAAATTAGGTAATGACTTTAGGTGAAGTTTGGGAACTTAGGTGTAACTATTGTCAGATTGTTTGTGTACTATAGATTTAAGGTGTCTCACTCAAAGTCCTTTCTCTCAAATAAGTCATTGGTTGCTAACCGAAAACCCCTGCCTTATGGGACTGCTTTTATTTTGGAAGAACTGTATTTGTAATTGATTCTTAAACCAACTAAAACTTTTGCTGAATCTACAAAACCATCAAGCTTATGATAGGCCCCATGCTTAACTCAAAGCTAGTCCAATAAGTTTTAACTCTCTTTAGATTAGTTACATCAATTTATATCACATAAAATTGGGGGTTAACACGTATACAATTAGCAGAAATCAAACACTAATTGCCTTCATTATTTTTACTTGAATACAACTGTGTGTTCATGTCTGATGCACAGTTTCCATTGAGGTTATTAGAACAGCTGTGCAGGTGAGAATGAGGTACTTTAGTGCATTGTTGTGACAGACTAGATAATGAACAGTCTCTGCAGAACAAACAGCAGGTAATTGTGGCATGAAGAGTCAGGGGAGCCTGTTGTTTATTATTGTACAGACGCTTGAACTGCTTAAACTAAATAGGCTTAAAGACGTTGATGTCTTCATTTCTTGAGTTTTTCAACATTAAACTAAAGCTCAGAGTTTTCCCTTTTTTACTTGTAGGTCCCTTCAATGATCCAGGACTGAAGTAAGTGCCTTTTTAATTTGCCTGACTCAACTTTATCAGCGGTTTTACGATAATAGTGTTCATTGTTATTTTTCAGAGATGCTACAAGTTTTCCTGAACACCTTAAAACTGGTTTCGCATCCACTGCTTCCTCCAACATCGCTGTCAGTAAACCGAAGCCTCCATCATCCACTGCACCTGTGGCTCCTCCAGTGAGCACGCCCCTGTTTATTCCTGCACCTGTCTCTCCACACAGACCTCAGCCTGGCTCCACAAACCTGGGTAAGTCGTCAAAGTGAATCTTGCTTTGTGCAATGGATTTTGAGTTGACTCTCTTGTGTCCTTCTCTGTTCAGTTCAGTGTTTTTTAATGTTAATATATTGTATTAACAGATAGTGTGGAAGTAATAGCAGTGTCCCCAATTTGGAAAATCTGAGTCATTGTGGCTTTGACAAAAAGCAATAGGTAAAAAGAAAAAGTAATTATGTATGAATGCTATTTCTTTTTAAATGCACCAAAACTTCAGTCAAACTTAACACACTATGAGAGCAATTTTACTTGTTTCTTGTGCAACACGCTGTAAAAATAGAAAAAAATAAAAATAAAAGCAGATGTTTTTGTTCTTTTAACTGGGCTCTTTTTTAGTTCCTTAAAAGCACTGTTTAGCTTCTGTGATGGCATCTCTGTCTACTTCTCCACTCTGAGGACTGACCAATGGAAAAGCTTAAAATGTGTGTGAATCAGAGCAATCTTCAAAGCGACAATTTGTAAAAATCAACTTAGGTTTCTTTTTGGCCTCATCAGAACACGCTGACTCTTTAGAAATGCTAGTGTGGAGATGCATTAGTGTAGGAATAGTCTTACAAACATGCTGTCAGTTTTGTTTCTCTCAGATGTTTCAGGCATTTTTTGCAAAGCACTAACAAAAATTATTATTTGGATCCAGTGTATTAAAGCCTGCAGGTCTTATTTTAGGTGTTGAACATGGGAATCACCCGCCTGTAAAATCCCCACCCAGACGGCCAGCTGTGGAATCTATTAGCTTTTTAGAGACAGCTCCAACCAATCATGGAAATCCGTCAGGTTGGTTCCCAGATTTTTTTTTTTTAATTTAAATGTCATCATCAAAGCCACACACAGTCATTTTGTTGATTTGGTCTGAGCGCTCATTTTCAGTGGAAATAAATCAGGTGAAGTCATATTTGACAATGATTTTTTGAAAAGCCGGCATGAAAGGTCTATCTAATCCTATTTTATCTACCTCTTAGGTGCTAAAAAGGGAAAGTATTTGTCACCCACCAACGCCTCCAAGACTGAAATGAGGTCACCCTCTGTAAGTTCCCTCCATTAAGTCTCTTAAGAGATTAATTAACAGCTCAACAAATATGCTTTCATTACATTTGCAGTTAAAAATGAGCGACCTTCTTTACATTTAAGCGTCCAAAGTCAAATGCTCATATTGGAGTTATCTTAACGGGAATGTGGTTTCTTTGTTTTATATCAGGTGAAGTCTTATCATGTCCCACTGCAGCAGATTGAGAGAGAACTGAAGGATATTGAGACGAACTTAGCTCAGCTGGAGCGGGACGGAGTGGAGCTCGAGAAGAAGCTCCGCAGCTGTGAGGAAGGTATGATATTATTTTTACATGTGAAAATGAAATCTAGTGGATATATAGAAACACTTTCCTCTCTTGAAACTCAGTCACTCCGAGGCTGAACGCTGTTTCAATAAATTAACCAAACACAAACTTTGATATTTTATTCAATTTGCTCAACCTGCTGAATCCCTGTTTTTCCTGAATCACTTTTCCTCCTGCCGAGTTCAGAGAGGGCCACAGGGGTAGAGCTTCCTGATGTAATGGGAGTTTCAGACCCAGTTGCTTTTCTGTAGGTCACTTATGTAAAGTGATGTATCCTGGTCATTTATTGTATTTTCATGCACCAATGTAAAAGCATGCAGGAATATACCATCTCTTGCCACCGCACAGGAGACATCTGCTTCACTGCTGGAGTTTATTACTATAAAACCTGGGATGTAGTTTTGTTTTGGTGAGGATGGGGGGATGGACGGGGGCTTGTTGTCCAGATAACCCTAAAACATGCGATGATTGATGATTTGTGACTGTTAGGTCACTAATTGGCATTGGCAAATGTTCACTCTAAAATCAATCAATCTGCCCACTCAGGTTTTCACTCTGACCCTTTTAAGACTGACAAACCTCGTCCTGGAGGTCCTGTACTTTACTGCATGTACAGATTAGGATTTACAGCCATTATTTTGTCAACAACAACTATATAAATAACTGAAATCTGTTTTTAAACAGTGCCAGTATCTACAGTATTCCTTCAATTTGCTTTGCATTTTAAGGCCTCTGTGCTTCTCTGTGTCTGGTTAAAGCTTTTTTCTTTTGTCCCTATAGAAAAACATATAACAGTGATCTCTCTGATATTTGCATCCATTAGGTTTTTATTGTGTGGAATATTTCTTATTTTGTATTGTATTATTTCAGATTTATAATGTGTATACTAGCAGTGTCTATAAATGTTGATATTGTACATATCATGTTGTTTAAGAGCACAAATGTACAATTGCATGGATTTTTCCAAGGGTTTGGTTAGTGTTTCTCTAGATGCAACACTCCAGTTCCTAAATTTGAAGCTGTTTATTTTAATATTGTGTCCATCAGTGAATAAATCATTGATGTTGTGTTTCAGAGGGAAAAGGAGACATCCTGATGGACCCTCTGATGGTCGACTGGTTCAACCTCATCCGCAAGAAACAGATGTACATTAGGAAGGAATCCGAGCTGGTTTACATGTAAGTAACTAATACCATTTTAAAGACAAACGTTACCTTATACTGAGGCTAAAACAACGGCATTTACAGTAATATTGTGACATTACTGCTCTGAATTTGTATTAATAGTATAAAAATATAATTCAGTGTCATTTTTGGGAGAGGTGTGATGTGCATACTAATGGTGGATGTCATTTTGTGTGTGATTAATAAATGCTCACTTCAGTGCACGCACCCTGGAGCTGGAGCAGCAGCAGCCAGGTGTTGAAGGGGAACTGCGCAGGTTACTGGAAAAGCCAGGTAGGACATGACTGACTCCCTTATGCTCTTGTATTGACTCTGTACTTTCACAAAAGACTATAGTCCATCCTGTTACAACAGCCCATTTGAAGTCCAAGGAGGAACAACAGCGGGAAGAGCAGCTGATGCAAAGACTGGTGGAGATCGTGGACGGCAGAAATGCAGTCGTTGACGGTTTGGATGAAGACCGACTCAGGTAACGCTCAACTCTTCGGAAAATGTATTCAAACAAAACTACTCCAACCTTTTAAGTGATTTGTGTTTGCAATCAGGGAATTCGAAGAGGATCAGCAGTTAAACGAAATGATGAAAAACCTTGGTAAGTGCGGTATAAAAGGAATTGCTTTTAGATTAGTATTTACATATTTTAATTTCTCCCTTTTATTATCTAACATTTTCTGCTGAATAGGACTAAAGAAAGCCAAAAATAAGAGGAAGTCTTCCATCTCCAAATTATTCAGGCGGAGAAGTAAAAGGCGAGTCGAATGATGATTCTTTTCTTGGTTATTAACTAGACTCACGATTGTAATATTTTCACATTTTCATTGACTTTATAAAAATGCAGCAGTACCTGGTGTGCTCATGGGAAAGCAAAAGAAAGATAATTTAAGTGTCTGAAAGAGTTAGAAGGGGTGAAATATTTGTTTGTCTTTAGATTTGATTGTAACTTTTTCTTTTCATCTTTTGTTGGATTATTTTGCATATAGCTGTATTTAGAGGAGATATTATTTAATTAGTTAATAGGGTTATTAGTGTATAAAATCGTCCAGCATATACTACACAGAGGTAATGTTCAAATACAAGACTGAGGTAGCACCCAAGTTGTTTAATCCTTCAATTGTCTTTATGCAGAATTAAATTAGTCTCATATTTGTTTAAAAATGGCTTTTAACAAATGTCCATTAAGGATTATTAGTGATAGAAAAGCCTTGACAATTAGGTTTGAATGTCTGTGGAGTGAAGTGTGCAGAGCCACACAAGTCGCTGCTCCTCTCTCACACTGTACTGTAGGTGGCAGCCTGGGTATGCTCTATCGCAAGGCACCAAACTTGAAAATCCAATTTGCCACAGTACAGACAGTTAATTTCTTTGCTAATTTTATAAATGCTACAGAAATGTTGGCCTGCACTGATGCAATAACGTTATGTGAAAGAGGATTAGGTCGAGCTGTAGCTTATGGGCCAGGAAAGGCTTATAAACTATAGGTTGTATTGAGCTCTTTATCTTCAAACCAGGTTTAATTAAACATTACTCTTTACTAATATCTGCATCAGAATGTCTCCATACCTGAGCCATTTAAATGTTCAAACCACATTGGGCCCGCTCCTCTGTGCAGTACTGTAATGTTATGTTGCATTTGAAAGTGCTTTTGAATGATATATTTATAGTATTCTTAACTTGTTGTCCATTAAATCCTTTGAAGATTAACTGTGTAAGAGAGGTTGAATTACTTCCTTAATAGCAGCTTCTTTTGGCGCACATCTTTCCATTAAAAAAAAAAAAAAAAAAAAACATCCGTGAACTTTTTATCATCCCACAAGCCTCAGAAGGGGCTGTTGATTCAGAGTCTGCAAATATGAAACGCCACTTTCAGTAAGAAACCAACAATGCTCCTTTGCATTAATGCTCCAAGTGATCAAAAACACATCAATGTATGCTTTTAATAAGGGCTTTTTAATGGCGTCAGTATACGATTTACCAACTACATATCCCTCAATTTGAGATGCATGAAATTGTGATCATAAACTTGGAAGATCTTTCTAGTTGAGCAGAGTTGGGGATGATATTGGTACAAAATGCCACGCGTGATGCGGCTGACAGTCGAGACTCAATGTGTGATATTAGAGTTAATTAAAGCTTTGCGCCCCATCTACTGCAAATGCTTGCACTTCTGCAATTAAGAATCAAAGGCGAGGGCTTAGTGTCAGGGGGGGTTGTCTAATACATGGTTTTAACAGGAATGGGACCTGATTTGCCGAGCTCCTAGCGACAAGCATTAACAACAGCCTCAAATTAGAGGGACATTAATATTCATAAGTAAAACAATTCATCCTGTGAATGTGTGATGAAATGGAATCCTCTGAGGTGAGCTCTTGTGTCCAGGCTGCCACCGTTCATTAAAATATGCCATTACCCATGAAGTGCTTAATCTTTATGAAAGGCTGGTAAAGTCAGTTTGAACGCCTCTGACAGAAAAGAGAGAAATTGTACTCATATTGTTGTAGGCATAATCCGAAAAACAGTGGCTTAAGGTTTGCATATGTGGCATTTGTTAAATTGTTTATAATGTACAGTCTTTAGAGTGTTATTCTATTAATAAGCACTTTTAGTTTGTGCATCTAAATGGTGCCTTATAATTGTGTGTGTCGTCTTATTCCAATCGCTGCCAGAGCCTCTGCCACTAGCCTGTAATTATGATCCTCGTGGTAATTTTATCAGGCTCATTAGCTCTGATGAGTAAACGAGAAGCGTGCCTCTAATTTATTGGCCATCCAGACGGGAGACTTAATTCTCATCAGAGAGATCATAATATTTGTATAGAGAGACTGATATACAGTGTGCTACAAGGCTTCACACTCAAGGTGAGACTTTGTGACTTAAAGCCAGTAATTACACTCACAACACAAAGTCTGTTTAGATAATTGGGCTAAAATTATTTTTAGAGTTGCCATAATGACGTTTTTGATTCAAGCGTGATTTCTTATAAAAAGCTATTGTTTGTATTCTACTGAGTCTTGTGACTTTATCTTCCCCGAACAAAATTAGATTCTCACACTTTGCGCAAAACAAAATTGCATTGTTTTGTTCCCAGTTCAATAGAGATGATCCATTTTCTGTGTCAGAGAATGTGTTAAGGGAGCGGGGGTAAGTAAATATGCTCACAATTTTCACTGTGTAGAAATTTGCATTGAGGAGAAATTATGCATGCTGGTGAGTGGAAATGAAATGTATAAAGTGCATGACTGGTAGACTTGACAAGTGCAGCTTTCATCCATCTCAAATGAATAATTTTCACTTCCCTTAAACATCCTTAATCCGAGCATGTTATCAGCGGGCATGCAGGATTCTGCCAGACTTTCTCCTTAACGGCACAGCAACTTTCGACTTGCCTCAGATTCAGCGCTGTACTTGCTTACCACATGCTCTTACAGGGACTCACTCTTATCCTTTTCCTGCTGGTTTTGTGGATCAGTAAAATTCCTTCAAAACACAATATATACATAACGCTAGTCTTAATAGATAGCAGAATGTCTCACTCTAGGCTCCACTGTGCTGCCTCAGAGGTCGACTTCATGCACTGTATTTTACCTCTGATTCACATTGGCACACAGCTCTGAGGATGGTGTCTAAAAACCTATTTGCTCTGTGGCCCTTTGTCCTCCATTTCAAATTTCACTGACAGACCTTTCCATGCTGCTGTAACACGGTTTGGAAATTCATCTGGCTGCAGAGGAATGGAGAGCGGTATTCACGGTAAATTACTCATTTACAGCACTGCATCCAGCTTTGTGACTTATTTTTGGGGTATATGTTTTCAAGGGCGGATCTACAGGGGGGGACAAGTGGGGTGACATCAGGTCCCCATGAGTTCCCTATGCATTGGCTAATCTACAAAAATGTATGATACGGTCTTTATATAAAGGTAGAAAATTGTTGCTTTGGATTATTTGGAGCAGCGTTGAGCATGGATTTGAAAAGATTGAGATGGAACAAAGGTCAAGCTGCAGCGTTAATCTTGTAGTATCCAGTTGAATGAATAAAATAAAATAAAACAAATGAGTCAATACTCTGAATTGAATAGTGTAATGACATAAAATTTTTTAAAAATAGACGTTTAAATTTACGTACATCACTGAGATTTTTTACACACAATCCTGCATGAAGTCCTACAACTTTTACGAACTAATGAAATGATTTTGTTTCTGTGTTTTTAAACTGAACTCATCATCTGAGCTAATTCCACCGGGTTTGTTTCTAGACAGTGCTATATCTCTGCAGGGCTACAGTATGAGAAATGTGAAATTCTGTGTGAGATGTGGAATTGCAGTCTGAAATATTGCCACGGCAAAAACAAGACACTGTATATCTTGAGCCTGGGTTCTTGTGCGCAGCAAATGTTTCAAATGTTCAATGATCATAAAAAAAAAGCTTAATGAACAAACAATTTGGTTTTACTCCTACAACTAAAGGCCTGAAATCCTAAGGCAATGCAACATTTAGTGACCACTGGAACACAAGAGCACTCACTCATATGAAGGCAAAGGTTTTGAAGCTAAAATCTACTAATGATGTTAAAGCATTGACTGTAGGGCAGCACAATATAAGAAGAACATCTGATTTGTAATAACTGTTTTGAATATGGTGATAATTATAAGACCTGCCTTATTTGGACATTGGAAAACGTAACTAAATGACTAAACCAGGACTTTTTTTTAATTTGAACTCACCACATTATTCAAAAGTTTTATTTAAGGCTTTGATTGGATGATGATTTTGACAAGCAAAAAGCCCACCATAATGTTATCGCAATATGATTACATTTAATTGCATTGGTGTTATGTTGTTTCTGTCATGTTTTTAAATTGTGTAAATCCTGAAAGGCCAAACACTATTTGTCCATTGTGTCCTGGTTCCATCTGCCCTCCAACACACCACCCCTGCCCTGTTCACCAGTAAAAATAAGGCTGGAACCCCCACTGTGTATTCACCAGGCTTCTTACTTAAAGCGAATTCTCTCCACGCCAAATCCTTTTAATTTATGCATTGTGGCATGTTTTCTCAAAGCCACTCACAATAAACAATTAATTGGTGTTTATGCTGCTAATCCGTGTGATAGCCTCTAATATGAAGGGTTACCTGGCTATTTTTCAATATCCACTTTCACAGGAGCTTCAGTTTAGTGATAAGAATATTAACCTCATCAATTTCAGGTAACTTTCAGCGCTTTAACATCTTGTCTTAAAGACCTACGTGTTAGCAGGAGTCTCAGCCCTGGCATTTAGTGACATTTTAAGCCTTTTAACAGAATCCAGACAGGGATTTGCAGTTTCCACCAAAGGAAAATAATTTATATCCTACTTTCTGAGGAAACTGTGGGTAGAGGGATTAAATGCACCGAGAGAGAGATTTGTATGTGGTGCAAGTAAAACAATATTGTGACTCGAGTTAATACATTTCATACCATGCGCTTTCACGCTCTTTCGCAGGAAGTTAGGATTTGTTGCTCGCTCGAGGGAAAGTTGGCTTTGATGCTTTTGCTTCATTTTAACATGTATAGGTCATAGTGGCACCTGAATGCAACACAAATAAGTGTCTGCAGTGCATTTCTCCCAAAGAAAAGTCAGTGTTTCACTCCATTTAAAACATAATGACAGGAGAAAAAAAAACACAAAGTGAATGACAGTCGGGAACACAAAAGGGCCTTTCTACATGTCGGATGGGGTTCGGGTATGTGTGTATGTGTGGCTCTCTGTGGGCAGGCCACTTTGATGCACTGCCTCTCTTATCTCACGCCTGGCAAGGTTAATGAAGTGGTGGCACTTTTGGAAGGAAGTCGAAATGGGATGAGTAGCGGAGACCAGAGGAAGCTCTCGGAGATGAAACGTCCCGGCTCTTAGCGGCTGTAAGTGGCAATTTTGGAGAATTACATAGACAATAAGAAAGAGGGTTGTCATCCTCTTAAACACAACAGTGGTCAGAATCAGGGACGGCTGATTGCATCTCTTTCAGCTTGGCTCATATGAAATTACATTAGCATTTAGCCTTCACTTGTGAAATGATCTTATATCTGTCAGTCGGTGCAGTTTTTAGTGTTGGCACAGGGAACAGCATTAAACCTGGGCTTGTGAAATGCAAAGTTGTTGTTTTTTTTCATCTTTCTCTCTGTCAGATCATGCTAATTTCAATCAGCTTAGTTTACAGCATCTCTTAGAAGGAAAACACGTACTGTCACTTTTCAACAACACAAGTCTTGCTTAAAGATAGGGTAAACAGTTTGTGGTACTGTGTACAAATCTGCCAATCAGAGGCCTTTAAAGAAGGGAAATGTAACATGTGAGACCACTAATAATTTATATAGAGGGAGAACTGCATTAAAAAGCTGACTGTTACATAAACTGGTCCCAAAAGCAAAACCAGGTGCTAACAGTGGCTAGATTGTTTTGTTGTGCTACTTGAATAATGTAATAATTATGCTCCGTCACTAAAGACATGCCATGTTTTGTTTAAGTGGCATCTTTTAAGGGTCCAGTGGAAGAATATCATAAAAATAAAAAGTACTCTCTTGTCTCTTGACAGTAAAGAAGACATGTCTGTTTAACATCAGTGCTCCTAAACAACAAGGCTGCTATCCTAATTGAAATATTTCAACAGTAAGTGGCACTGGGTTAAGCTTTTAAAGAGCTGTGTTCAAATTCTGCCTACTGCACCTTTAAGTGAATACAAGTTTATTTGTAATAAGTGTTTTGAAAATTGGGTTGCGGCTCAAGTTTAAACAAAGGCCAAAGCTGGAGTTTCTAATATAAATATAATATCAAGTGATGTACTACTAATGCCCTGTATTCCTTTAGCTTTTTGGTTTTAATATTCCAATTCCCTTTGCATCTATAAGAGCTAATAGGTAAACAGTCCTGAATGGAAGAAATGAAGCAGGTCTACATGCCAATGAATTAGCATATAGATGAGTTCATCTCATACAAATAGTGCTCTTTTGCCCAGAACTCCCTGTGCTGAGCAAAGATCATGTATGTAAAGTATGCATGGAGGAAATGTAAATTAATCCATTTCAATCATCACTCACTCAATCTAATACATTTTTTTTCAGCCAGTTCTCGTTTGTCCTTGTTGCTTGTCCAGAAATATTGAGAGGGCAGCCAAACTATTCCCCTGAAGCGGCTTAATTGTTTCATTAAAAAAAACAAAAACAAAGATAAAGGCACAGATCATTAGTATGTGCATCCATAAAGGCTAAGTAACCACACCCACATGAAATATAGCTTGTAGTGGTTGTCAATACAGTGCCATTGACCGTATGTGTTGCATTTGATCCTCATTATTGTAATTCCATAAACAAACACCATCTATTTGTTCCATAGCTAGTGCTAATATGCTAAAAGAAGATTATAGAATTGGGTCAGCTAATTAAGCAATTAGCTCACTGCAGCACTGTGGTCAGGCTATTCCTAATCTATGGCATTGTGAGCTCAGATCTGCCAAAAAGCGAGGGGCTTGTGAGTGTTCTCCCATATCCTTCTGACAAAGGATCATGTTTGAAGCCATCCTTCCCCACGGCAGCGCGGCTCAGGGCTTGTCTCTGTTCACTAATGCTCACGTTTCCAATGCAAATCCCCGAATTGAATAGGTTGTTTATTGTCTAGTTAATATATTGAGACATTTATGTAGTGCTGTTGGAGTGTTTGCTCTCTGCATTCGTTCCTGTGTTAACACACATGAAATCCCAGACAGATTAGAGTCTGATAGAGTTAAAGCCACACTGAATGTTGGTGGCTGCAGCAGAAGCCCGCCACGTGGCGTCTTAGAGCGAGCATTTGACGAGGCTAGAGTTAGGCAGCGTGACTGAGAAACCTTAAATACATCAATCGTGTCATTTGGTGCAGCTTTCTTCTGAGTGAGCCAGTCAGTGGAATATCCTAAACATATGTCCACAAGAAGCTCCACGGTTACTGTTGGACATTACTGAGCACTTATTCTAAAACCGAGAGGATGTTTGGGAGCATATCCTCTTTTGCTTATACAGAAAAAAGTTCATATAGTAAAAAAGATTAACAAAAAAAAAAAAAAGAGTGTTCATTTTAGATTAACTGTGAGTAGTAAAATTTATGGTGATGTGTGAAATGTCAAAATGTTTATGTAAAAGACAAATCAAGTTACAGTGTGAGACAAATGCAGTTCACGCCAATGTAGACAAGTGGCACCTTTGTGAGGTTATATCAGAATTTGCACAAACAACATCAGTATTATAGCAATATTGAGACTATAATAGAGATTATTCATACAAAAAAGAAACATAGACAAAAGATTTGGAAGCTCTCTAAACACAGACATGACTTATTTCTCTCTAGTCCTTTTTAGGAGAACATTTTCGAACCTAAACATCTTTCATTTTTGGCTAAACATACAACCAAGAAACAATGAAAACTGTTTTGGGCAAAAAGTGCTTCAGCCCAGTAACGACAAACTTAGGCATGGCATTGGTTAAACCTACAAGATACCTCGTTCATATTTGAAAAACATACCACAATGCAAATAACAGATGGGATTTCTTTTATTTCAAAGAATAAACAAACACATTGTGCTGTTAATTGCTATTCATTTCCTCACACTTGAGCTTGTGATATAAACTGACAGTCTATCAACACACCACTCCCTGTAATAGCCATCTTTACTTTTAGATGAGTGATAATTCAGTCATTTACAGTAGTTAAAGGTTGTGGGGGCTTGAAAAGCGCAGTGTATTCCAGTGCTATAAAATGCTAATAGCTTGCTGATGAGAGAAACCCAAGTGAAAAGTGTACCTAATTGAAGCAAAAGGCTTGAAATGCATTGTTAACGGGTCAGAGGGACACCACTTATGGCCATGATGATGATATGCAAGGTGTGGAAATGCATTTCCAATCTCCCTGGCTTGAGCCCATCAGTTTCCATTCAGAAGAGTGTGCACTTGTTCATTAAGCTTCTGCATATCATCAACTGGTGCGCTCATTCTATCAGGCAGATATGGCAGGGATAAAACCATGTGAAGGATGGAAATTCAAACAACCATTCTCATTTGCAAAGGTCATTAAAGCCTGGCATACATTAGAAAATCTGCTAATTATGAAATGGCTTAACTCCACATTCAGTGGGATTATGTCTGCTCATTTAGAATATGTTGATCCCCACACTGACTCGTCACAAGACAGTTGATGTATGGGACTTGTGGCACAGAACTAATGTTCCCAGTGCTTGTCGGTCATCTTAACTGACTGTAAGAAGTCCATAAAAGTGTCCGCATCTCACAAAATGAATCAACACGACGACGAGACGGTTCAGAGCTGCTGGGAAAATCTGTTGCAGTGATGATTATACTCGGCTTAGTCACAGCCCCGTCTTTATTTTAAAACATTGTAAACAAACTGTATCTGCAAATAATAATTAGAGCTGAACAGATGGTGAAAACTGTTGCGTGTCACTTTTTTTTTTTACCTGGGTCACACAAACCTATGCTTTTGTTGCAATTTACTTTGCAATTAACTCATAACATAAATCACTTAGATCAGTAAACAGTTCCGTGTATATACAATTAAAATGATTTGCAAAAAGCACAAAATACTTTCATACCTCTTTATTACAAAGCTGATTAAAAGATATAGTTTTACCTTGTCTAATTCACTCTAATTAGTGTTGTACGATTTGAATAACAAGTGTTTGTTTCAAAAGTAATCTTCTCTTGACGTACTTTCTGCTCTTTTGCTTTTCTTCAGAACTGATTTAAGCATTTATCTGTGGCATAATTCCCAGTTACCCTAATGACTAACCTCCTCAGACAGGTCTATAAGTGACTGACAAGACTTTACTTTCTAAATTGAACCTCCTTCATGGAGCAGATGCACATATTGTCACAGGCTGGACCTTTCAAAATCGCCTTCACATTGCAGAGCTGGTGGATCAAATCCCTCTGATTTTGGTTCTATTTAATAATCCAATTGCCAATTAAGAAGGGCGGCAGTGCTTAGATCTATAAAAGGTTAATAAGCCTCAGCTGCAGTGTGTTTCTCCTGGGTAAATGTCACTTAGACGTAGGCCACCATGGGTCAAGATCTCCCTCCAGATCTAAATTTAATCACATAGCATCGGCTGGCCTCGTCCTCACCCTCATTAGTCCTTGGCTTGTGCAGGAGTACGTCGTCCCCTGTTTTAGCCCCGGCACTTTCTACGTGACCCCCGCCGCCATGGCGACACAAACGTGCCATGAGCCAGATGCAACCAAACTTCAACAGAAAGCTGTGAATCAAGTTGAGTTTGACATTTGACTGAAGTTTGACAGTTTTCACTTGTATTCAAAGTACAGACATCCGGGTTAAATCAATATATTTGTCAGAGCAACACTGTTATGTCTAAATATGCATCTTGTATATTTAAGATGTTTGAAAAGTTGTGTTGATTTGGCAAGTGTTCTAATGAGATGGTAACGTGCCCCATCATTCACAGTTTAAACTGGAGGATCTGGTGGGAGTCATCTGAAGTTTTTTGTTCAAGTGTATGTATTTATGTATAGGCTATTAAAATTTGTCCATAAATAAATATTGTCCATTAAAATTACTTTAGGGCAATATATTCTAATGATTCCAAGATTGTTTATTGTAAAACTTTACATAGTGTTGCTTTAAGATCCAGGTGACTATCATCAGCTTTTAAATGACTTCAACAAAAGAGAAAATAATAGTATGATAGTAGGTACAGCATTATTAGTATCATTATGGTATATAACATTTTATTATGTAAATGGATATTTTTAACCTGTTAAATGTTGTTACTAATGGTAAAATACCCCTTAAACTTTTTTTTATAGCTGTTTAACTGCTGTTTTTTTCCCCACAAAACATTAAATGAAGCAGAAACCTTCCAATTATACAAAAGAAAAGTCCCGTGAAAATTCTGTGAATTTTTTTTCACATCTGCTGGCAGAATAGTGGCCAGTGTGTTCACACATTCATTGAAGTTTTTACACAATGAGAGAGTGTTGTGCTTTTTTCTAGCACTGGCTTCCATTCCTAAGTAGGACATTAAATAGAGACTTTACTGCATGGAATAAAGTTTTTTAACCTATTTTTTTATTTTTATTTTGGTGACTGTCAAAGTTTTGTTCAGGCAAGAGTAAAAAAAGCACATATTTTACACCAGAAAAACACTTTAAAACTTTTCAAGTCCTTGCACAGGGGCACCAGAAAATTGCTGTATTTATTTTAACAGTGTATCAAGGGATGCTATGAAATCTGCCATACCATCATACAGTATACGCTCCGTCGCCAGAGTCGTCACCTGATCCAGACCCGTGCCACCTGTCGGCCCGCCCCTCATAATGCCACAGTGACCGCAGTGATTCAAGCAGGCGTCTCATCTTAATTATCTCCTCAGAGTTTAATTAACTAGCTCATCTATTGGCCAGGAATAAAACACTCACAGACACACACACACACACACAGGCAGACGGAGAACGAAAGAGGCTCGAATCAGTCACACAGCCGAACAGATCATCCTCCGAGATTATTGTTTTGTTTAAATGCAAGACGGTGGTGAATAAATCCTGAGAGGCCGTGTGTGATCACAATGGATACATATTGTTTGTGGGAGTTCACCAGAGAAGAAGGAGGCCTGCTCGGTGGGAGTGGGGGGCGGTCTCTGTCACGAATGTATTTTACAACTGAGGAGATGTCACTAAACACTCCATATGGAACAGAATGCAAAATCATTTAGTTGGGGGATGTTAATACAAATTACGAACAAAATGGGTAATAATTCTTGTGCCCTACAGAAATGATTAACATAATTCTGATAAATAGGCAGATGGCAGAATGTGTGAATTGAGGTAGATTTATCTTAATTAATATCTTGAACCTACTTGGAGAAAGGTAAATGGCTCCAGCGGGGCCAGGGATGTTCTTGTGTCTCGTGTGCGTATCTTTCCGTTGGCCTGACATGTAGTAGTGGCCTGAGGATATTAAGTTGCTCTCCAGGTATGCATCAAACCCAAGCAGCCTGCTGATAATGAACAGACACCCAGGCAACCAAACACACACAAAAAAAGGTTTACCATGTTTCCCTGAGTTGAAACGTGCTATATGTGGCCAACATTCATCATCATTTTCCAGTGAACACAGCTCACATGACTCTCGTTCTTGCATGTCATTGAGTAAAGTGTGAATTTCTAATACTCATCACGAATTAAGGCAATTAAAATGTTAATTATTACAAGTTGAAAAGGGACAAAGGAATTCAAATAATTGATGTATTGACGTTTTTTAATTAATTCATTGGGGCTCCTACTGTGTTGGATAATTATGCTTAAGTGTTTAATTACATATTTTGATGGGATCCTCAATTACTGTGACTTAATAAAATATCATTAGGCTGTCTCCCAGGTTCTAAGCTGCCGAGACGTACAGTAATGTCAACGCATTTAAATAAAATATTCGATTACGGGCTGCTTTGCGATATGTGGCAGCAGGTCTGCAGCCTTCAATCTGCGCTAAATCTCTGTTAACCTGGAAGCTTCTCCTCACATCAAAGTTTGACACAGCAGCAAACAAACAATGTTAGATTTACATATTAATTAGTGGCAGGCTGTCAGGACGGCTGCTGAATTCAAATGTGCAGTCCTTTGCTGTCACAGTGCCGCCTTGCGGGAGCTCTGTGCTCAGTGAGAAATTACCTGGACCTACAGGCCAGCTAAGCCCCCATCTCATTTTATTACCTGGCCAGTGTAAATATTCAATATCCTTTCTCCTGCTGTGTGCCTTACAAATCAATTTGGACTGTCATGACATCTACAGTGAAATATGCAAAATGCAGATAATGTACCCAGTTGTCACCCACTGTTCCCAGCCACATTTGTCAAAATTCACATAAAGATAGCTGCTATCTTTTCCTACAAATTATCCTCTAAAGGTTATTGCAGTTGTGCAGTGCAGCATGGATAGTAATTGCTCCATTTATTAGGAAAAACCCTTCATTCCACGCTTATATTTATCTTAGTTGTATAGACTTTCTTGTTAGTTGAAGTTACTCAAGTCCAAGTTGAATGAACACATGATTAAAGGACTGGCCATGGAGTAAAGACTTGTTTACTAATATTTACCTGAATATTATCCCTTTAAGATAACTGTGGGGTCAAAATGGATTAGAATTTGGCTTGTAATCAGCCATGTAAAGCTTCCGGTGTTTAAAACCACTTTAAATTCACAAATTCACAGTGCAACATATGATCCTGTAAATGTTACTGCAGTTGAGTCATGTTTGTGTGAGAGAAATACAAGCACGCAACATGTTTCTGCTCTTTGTTCTGCCGGCTTTATCACTTCAACAAGCCTCTTTTTTCAAAACGTGTTTTACATCTTCTTGGTAGGAACGAGGATCCTTGACAATGGCTCAGAGGCAAGATCCTATAATTAGAACACAGTTCAGTTGGTTAGCAGGTAATTTACCTTTAGGGGGAGAAGTCTAATTATTGTCTTTGAAAAGCTAATTTAGCGTCAAACACTTCAGGTGTCTTTTCCCCTCTCTCCAGCAAAGAGAAAGGTATCCTGCAGCACTCAGGGCTCTGTCTGCTGCTCTTACTGCTGTATGTTTACAACAAAGAAAGAAATGAGAAGAATGAAAGCTGTGAGAAGCACCTCATCCCTTTGTTTTCTGCAGCAGGTGTGTGTATATTTGAAGACGCCACTGCTTGACCCTCTGATAAACGCTCTTAGCAGGGGAAGCTGTTTTGTGGCAGATGGTGTTTGTGAGTGACACTAGTTCCCAGCAGAAGTAGAAGCCCAGGGAAACGATCACAGAGGAGTCTCAGTAGAGCGGAGCCGCCTGGTTACCTGACGGCATATGCTCTGCTGTGGCCTACACCTGCTGAAGGATGCCGTTTACACCACGCTCCCTGGACTCCGCCTCGGAGAAGGCTGTTAATCACAGCTCACTACTCGTTCAGGCACTTTTTAAAAACAGAAACCAGCCCAGCAGCAAGTGGGGGTTCCTTACACTGTAAAACACAGTAGAGAAGGTTTGATATGCAAAATGGATTGTAATCACCCAAAAATGTACACATTTAAAGTTTTGATGGGGCTTGTTTTCAGCTTTTCCACTTTACTTTTCAGACGTTCTGATTGGCTTATGGAGCTGGTTGGATGAGCTCCTGGCAAATTCACATCTCCTATCTCCTTTGAGCTGCTGAAATGTAATTTGCAACTCGTCATTAGAAGGTAAATGTAAATGACCTTTTAACCTTTTCACATTAGATCCCTGAAAATTAAATCTTAACTCTGCAGCTTTACGGAAATTTCAATTCTGGGCACAATTTGGGTTCTAATTAGACGTCCATTTTGCAGATATAATATTTGCACTGACCCATTTAAATGTCTATGGAAACATGTAACTATAGCCACTTAGCCCTGGCTCACTCTTTGTTTATGCCCCTCTGCTGGTTAGACTCAAGTCATATCAGAGCCCAGAGGACATCAGGGTTTCGTAACAAGTCTATCGTTGAAATATGTGCAACGTGTCAATAGTCTGGAGCTCCACTGTCCAACTGGAAGCCTTCGAGCTGCTAAAACAAAACCGTCCATTAGGTCACACAGTCACCCGAGTCGGTGCCAGTTCAGATGTCTGGGTAACCCATGGCACGAGGGTTTGATGTGTCGCTCTGTCATTGATTCACAAGGCTTCCAGCTGGAGCCAAAGATCCCCATTGAAGCGTGAGATAGAAGCTCTCCATCTTGGCACTTCTTGGCTGGCTCAATCCCCTTCAGGCCATTAGGGATAGAATATGTTGTTTGCTTTTTTTTCCCTCTTCTCCTCCTGAAGAAAAATACAGTCTGTCTTCATGCTATAACAGCCATTACTTAATTGTGCCGGATTTTCCGAGCAGAGTGTTGCTTTAATTAAGCAGCTAATTGCAATGTAGCTCTTGATTAGCTTTGGGGGATGGGAATGTTCAGACAGGCTGATATGTTGCGCACACTTCAGAATCATTTACAGAAATTGAAGCTAATTTCGCTCTCTGTCTATTGCTGCATTAATTTAATTTGGGTTGCTTTTAGCTCATTAACACTTCTAATTAATACGTTGACATCACTATTAAGATGTCTCTTTGAAATTGGTGTCTCCTGATAATCAGGATGGAAGAGGCTGACGGATATAGTGAGAAGCCGACTGGGGAGAATGGAGAAAGCGCCCTCGGACTCAAAGCAGTGATTTCATTTATAAATACTTGTATCGTAGTGGGCACTAATAGGAGGCTGTGGCAGGTGACTAAATTGGAAATGAAAGCAATGCTGATTGTTTTCAAATTTGATTGGGGTTACTCTGTGTGCATATGGGTGTGTATGGGGCCTCTGGGGAGCTGGGGGCGGAGGTGCGTTAGGGCCAGATGCCATACACAGCTGAAGATCACGCCTGAGTAACTGTGTGTTTGGGTTTGTCATTTTAATGAGCAGAATTTAGTGACTATGGGCTGGTAACGCCGCATGAGAAGCCCCATTACATTACCGTCACTTTAACCAACCTCCACTGACTGCTACGCATTATGTACCATGATTTTTACTGTGTAAAAACAGAGAATGGTCTATTTTAAAATTGGACTTGGACCCTATCCTTTTTAATGTGGAAAATTAATTCATATATAACTCAATGAGAGTTTGAGTGTAGTGTCAATAAAGTTTAAGTTAAGGGACCATATAGTTCAGGTAACTTTCAGATGTTTCCATGATTTGTAATGGTTTTCAGTGTTTTTTCAGTTTGGAGAAAGAGGCAGAGTAACCACTAAACTATACTGCCTTAAAAACACAACTTATTTACAATTTCATTTATTTATAACACCATTTTAACTATATACTATATGATATTTAATGTATACTCTACCAAAGAATGACCTGTACATTTGTGTGACATTTGGAAAATAGCTAAATTAAACCTATTATTGCTGGCCCCATTTACAACATTAACTGTAATGAGTACACGTTTAGTCCATGTCTTAATACTTTTACAAAGTCACGATGCGCCGACAAAGTTTGATTTTACACTAACTATCAATAATAGCTCTTATTCTCTCACTTGGACAAACCCCCAGAAGTGTCCCTTTAAGTAGTTTTTCTCCACATGACAATCCCAAACTCACTCATGCCTTAAACAACATAACACCTCCATGATTGACTTTCTCTCACGTTGTCATCCATTAGCTCCCATAAGTTGAGAAATAAGCATTGATTGGGAAAGGATTCAGTTATTTGGTGTGAGAATCAATACCGGACCTTGTTTTTTCCTGTGAAGTGCTTTTTGCGGCCCTTTCCTGAGGACAGGCCCCACTGTAGGGAAGCCTTCTGTTTAGCACTTCATTAAAACTGCCTCTAATAGGAGCCACCGGGGAGACGCTCCCTGCATCGTGTGTAAAAGCGATCAACATCTGCATCAATTAACCCCTTGGTCCCCTCGGGGCCCATTAGGAAGAGGAACACCCTTTAAAGCTGCATATGGTTTTAGCTCACAATGAAGAGTGAACACGTATAATTGCTTGTTTGCTTTATGCTTTTTGTTGTTTGTGTGTTTTAAGAACATATTTTTGCTGGGTATTAGGCAAATAAAGGTGCATTAGTTTCCCATTTGGACCAAGTGTGCTGTGGCCAGGATTGTGGCTATTTTCCATCTGGGCTCACTCTAGAAATCAACAAGACAGGTCCAATTAGATTGTCCTCACAAGCTGCTTCAACAGTGCAGACACCTGAAATCACTATTGGCAGGCTTAAAAGGTGTATTTATCGGGATGACTTTAAGACTTTCACTAAGAAATCATTTGGAGAGCCAATGTGATTTGAAAGAAACATTAGCCCCAAATGAGAAAATTGTCCTTTAATCTTTACTGCATCTACTGCTGAGCCATTCACCTGATATTAATAGAGCAATTTTTTTTAATTTACAGGTGGGTGTTATGTTATAGGACACCAATTTTAATGAGAATCTCACAAGGGAAAGAGTGAGAGCATTTGCTTAATTAGACACAAGTTGTTTAATTTTGAGTGCGCTGCGATATTATGTTTAAACTAGAAGTGATTCTTTTGGCGGCGTGATAATAAGTGAGTGTAGATTAGAGTCCGTGTTGCTGCGTGATTAAATGAAAGAAGAAGAATGTGGCTCTAAACTATGAGAAAAAGTGAAACAATTAATAGAGAAAATAGCAATGATTGGTTGTTTAAAGGTTCCACCTGTCCACATGTGCCACAAGTATTTATCGGTGAGTAAACAATGACAGCTGAGCCCTGATACGTCTAACAAACCCCTAACCAAATCAAGAGTAATAAAATCACTCATTTTGGTTAATGAGCATATTAACAGCAGAGGTAGTGTTTAAGCGCAAACAAGAACAACAACATTAATAATTGCAACTCTCTAGTGCCTGGGCTGATGTAAGCTTTAATAATTAACAAGTCTTTGTCTCATCCCCCAGAGGCTCTATTCCTATTATCCAACTAAGTTACAACTGAGTAATTACGCTGTCACTGAATGGTCACAACTGTTTACCTCACCACATCCCCCAGTCCGAATGTAATACCCAGGTTTAATCGACGCAGATCCGGCTCGTACCTGACAGATGCCCGCGTTAACGGCCTGGCATTTCAACTTATTTATTTCACTTTTTCCTGCTCTCATTAGAGGATTACTGCTCTTACCTCCTGTGTTTACATATTAGTGCTAATCCAATTGAGTCAACAAGGGCACTTAGTGCAGGCTATGAACTGAGTCTGAGGGACTTAAAATGCAAAGGGGAGGGGATATTAATTTACTTCTTCAGATTTTAAGGCTTCCAGGGAAAATAGTTTGGAACATCTGCTATGACAAATGGAGCATTGCGAGGGAGTATGTTGTCAGAGGAGTGACGAGGCCGGCTGCTGCTGCTGGAGTCGGCGGGCGGCCTGTAGAGGGAGCCCCTGGTTATCAGTCTGTCGATGGACTTCACTAAAATACTTATCATATAGTTTGTGTGGATTTTAAACAGACTTGGAAACCATTTAAACTGTTTGAAAACCATAATCCTGAATACAAAAACTCTTTATAGAACTCCAATGCTAAATCCCACAGAAACTATACACCATTTCTGCACAACTTTTTCCACATTTCTTCCTAAAATTTTATTGGAAGATCACTTTTATACATTTATGAGTCTCTAGAAGACCTGCCAGTAAGATATTTAAGGGCGTATGAACAACAAATGTATCATATTATAGAATATCCTGTGTTCAAAGGTGACTATATTACAAAAAAAAAAATACTCATACTATGACTATAAAAATGACTTAGATTTGTGCAGCCATAAACGTTGCACTGAATGGGTCAAAGTACTGTCGATCACAAGAGGAAATGTAGGTTTGTCCAGGGATTCCACGCAACAACACTTTCTGCTTAATGAGCGTTACGTCCCTTGGCTCTGTCTCTCTCATCGCCATCATCTCCACAACATCAGTCCTGACCTTTGACCCTGGGGCCGTACCCTGTGTCAGCTCAAACTAATTAGCCTTTGAACGCTCCCAGCACACAACAACACGAGTCACACCAGAGGGCCGGACGCACAATGGGACGTGGCCGCTTCTCTCAAAAATGGGGACAATGGACATAATTCGTACACAAAATGAAATGTTACGGCAGCTTGCTAACATGAGGACTAATATGGAGGAATGGCGTTATTATTACACAGAGCTCAATTTGGGTGTTTTACAATATATCGGCTCATTATGGAGGCAGAATTTGTTTAGCCCAACCATTTATCTTCCCCTAATTAGTTATAGATCAATACGGAAATTGATTTTGCAGTATGCTCCGAGATTCAGTGTAGGAGTTAAAGCATGAATGAGGGCATTACAACCCCACCATTACACACAGACAGAAACATGACTCCGCAGATTTCCCTGTAGACACTCAGTCGTTATGCATGTCAAAAAAAAATAAAAAAAAATCATCAATTCCGAACAAACCTTGGAATCATGGAGGTTTGTGTGCATAAATAACAGGCTAAGCTAATCACACCAGCAGTTTGTGTCTGTAGAGGACACAAGATGACATGTTGTTTTTTTGTCAGGCTTTTTTTCCTTTGCTTTTTTTTTAATTTTTTTTTATCATTAATCATTAGCGTGTCCCCCTTTCTCTGGGGCTGTGCTGAGATGATGGCAGCTAATTAAGTAGTGGCTGGTGTCAAGTATACGCTAAGAGATGTTAGGCACGAAACTGCTCTCTTAAATGTCTGACTTAAAAAGCCTTTGTTATCCTCCCTCCTTTATCTCTAAACATCCCTTTACAGATTTCTCTCATAGAAGTCTTTTGCTACAAAATAAAAGCATCTGAGCTCCGGCATTGTTCTCTGTAAACTGAAAACCCGAGGCACAGTGAGCATGGCATTGATGAAATGAATGAGCATTTCGAGCGGCTAATGTTTGTATTTTATTTTATCGTGAGTAAAATACCACTCTTTTGCTGCAAAGGTGCTGAAGGAACATTGGGGCTTTGTGTGCGGTGGTACCAAGCTACTAAAGTAACACCCATTAAAAGCTAATTTGCACCTTAAGGCAGTTCATTAATATAGCGAATAGTAGAATCACACCAATATCGTCTGTCCTCACCTTAGGGCACCATCGCTATTCATCAAAACACACACACACACTTGTCTCATTTTCACTAGCATTAGTCACCATTGCCGAGTTAAGGAGCTGGAGACAATAGGCCGGGACGTGTCTAATGTCCAGCCGCGCAGAAAGGCCGTGATTTATTATGTGAATGCTAATAAGTCCCTGTGATTTGTGTCTTAAACAAGCACGGTTAACACATCCACTGACAAAGGAAGTAGATTTATCTTGTAAGCTCGCTGTTATTGTCTTTTTATGATTGGCTACAGGCATATATCTCCTAAATATGATTTCACTTAAAAGGTTATGATCTAAATTGTCAGATCAATCAGTTGGACTAAGCTTTATCTAGTACTTTACATAAATAAATGCACACAGCCTGAGGCCAGATAACAATAGCTGCAGTTCTGCTCCCCACCAGCAGATGACCATTCCTGCACTTTTCCCCAGTGGACCATTCTGTCTGGCTTTCTCCATGAATTTCCCTTTCTTTTCATCACTCTCTGATGTCCAGCTGCTCCTGTCAACACCTTCTTACGGCGAGCAATTCATTGCAACATACTGGCAGCTGAGACCCCTGTGATGAACTTCAATCTGCCGTTTGCAGAGGGGGCTTCACCCTGCGTTGGGCTAATCAAGGGAAACACCCCCTTCCAAGAGGGAGGGCGTCTCCAGACAGATTGAGCCCACGTTACCCCGTAATTACCCTGCCACCGGCCCTCTGCTGCAAGCTGCCGCATCTGAACCAACACACACTTAAGTCATTACTTTCCAATCTGTTTAACAGTGAACAACAACAACCTATGTGTGCCCATTAGGTCCAAACTACAACTTTGTCCCCTTTGAAAACATTTGAAAGCCTTCAGAACCGTGAGCATTTTGTTATGCTTCCTTCGGTAACACAGTGCAAATGTCTCTTGCCGCGGGTTTCGATTATTTCCAACTTGGTTTAGTCCCCAGGGGCAAGTTCTCGGGGCTTTCTGAATTTTATTAAAGCCTCTACAGCTGATTACTTGGAGTGAGGTGCACAGGTTGGTGCGTTTTAGCACTGGAGTGGAGGCCTGACAGGGTCATGTTTAACATGTCCACAGGCAATCAATTCACCTTAACCCCTCCTGGTACTCCAGCCCTCTCCACCTAAGCTGTCCTTAATAACCAGGCAATGGCGAATCACTGATAAGGCACTGAGGTCTCTGACCTATATATCCCCTCCCTGTATGTATTGGAAAAGCCAGCCTGAAAGAAATGTACATTTATAATGCATAGAAATGGAGGAATTAAACAATCGCACATCAAAAGGGTGTGAAATTCACTTCATTCTCGGTTTGCTGTACATATGGGATTTAGTCTGTGTTAGCTGGGAGATGCATCAGGCCAATTTGACCAAGAGAACATGTGCCATGCAAATGCACTACATAAAGGGCTGAGAGGAAATCAGTACAATCCTACGCAAATACTAAATGAAATGCCATTAGAGAGGAAATGGGAAAGGCTGTCGTCTCCGAACTGTCAAGTAAAATGGGACCAATATCAACTCTTTAACAAATAAAAAAGCTTTCGATTCTGTACATGAATGTACAGATTCTTTGTAATGGCAGAGTTTGTCAGACTTATTTTACCCTGAATATTTCTATAGCTCAGTGGTTACAGTGCATTTCTCTACATGTCAGTGACCTCTGTGTAAGTTTTTACTTAACAAGCATGCAAAGGGTTCTACATTTGCCCTCATATGACAGTGACTAATTGCCCTGAAGATGCGAGCTGCTTGTTAGGCTAAGGGAAGATTCTCTTGCACTTCACCCAGCTAAATTCATTATTTCTCCTTTTCAATTCACTCCACTGTACCTCGTCTTATAAAGGTTAGAAACCAGATATGAAGATTTTCCTGCTCTAATTGTATGTTGCTAATTTTCCATGTGGACTTGCTCCCACTTGTGTTTTTCGGAAATCTTATACTGTAACAGTTAGAAACCAATTTATTGTATAGCAGCCATTTGACAAAGCTTTCATTTGTTCAGTATAAAGTCGAGAGGACTCGTCGACTATTTTTCTAAGTTTTGGTCAAATGTAAAACAAAACTGCGATCAGTGGGTGTATTTTGATGATATGCAAGCACTCGTTTTGGTGCAAATTAGTGCCTCTCTAAAAACATACAAGGAAGCAGTTGTATTGGAGATTTTAGCTATAAAAGCAGCTTTAAATTTGCATTTCAAAATAGTCAAGGGTTTGCAGTTAACTGACAGTCACCAACAAGGCCAAACTTTATTCTGTCACGCTCACAAAAGTAAAAGTGCATTTACTGTCGTGTTGCCAGCTGTCTCTATGTGTCAGAGACTTTGTGTTCTTCCGCTGAGCTACCTGTGCAGCTGTCAGGGTCGCGCCTGTTTAGACAATTAAGGATGTTGGACGGCGGGGGTTAGCCAATCACTAAAGAACATCAATCTGGCTGGACGGAGCGCTCTCACATTACTGTCCTGCTGTTTGGGTATTTATGCCCACTGTTTACACAGAGCACACAGAGGGGGGTCCTCCAATCAATGCCATTATCTTTGCTAATGCGGCCAATGCTGCTCTGCTATAGGCTTTATTAAGAAACACTGTGTCACACGTTCAGCTTTGAGTCGAGGCCTTCTGACAAAACCAACTTAGTAACTTTTACTTAATACTGAAATTATGCCTCCTTCTTTATTCTTCCTGAACAATTTTTACTTTTAACTTCTTTAAATCTTTGTTTGTTTTTTTCTTCTCTCTTTCTGTTCATTCTTCCTCCATCCTTGTGTTCATGAAAGAATTAAGTGAAGTGTAATATCGTTTAAATCACTTTAAAAAAACAGGAGTATTTTGAGACATCGTTATTGTGACCTCCTCCAAAGCTCTCTGGGAAACTGACTTTTTATTCATGCTATTATACTTTTTCCGAGATTAAAAAAATAATGACTCATACTGTTATTTGCATGTGAGTTTACTTATTTTCTTTTTTTATTAACAGTAAAATTCAGTATTTAGAAAACAGTTTATTGCTGTACTTCTGGCAAAATATTAGAGGTAACAGTAGAGTTCTGTATTTTATAAAAGTCTTGAAATTTTGCTGTAAAATAATATAAAAGTCTATCAATATGTCTTACTTTCACTCCTTGTCATTTTATTGTAAAATCCCATCCGTTAAACAGTGCACTAAGGCTTGACTGTGTTTTGTTGTACTGCGACGCTCTGATTTTCTATGTGATCTCCTCCACTCTCCAAACAGACAAGCACCTTTCCTTGTGTTCAGCAGCGATCCTTTCACCCCCACCCCCCGAACCTTTACCGCCCAGGCCTGTCCCTCGACTGGTTTCAGCATATAAATTTGAAAATGATTTGTCCTGCCCTCTTAATAATAGATGAGAGCGCAGAGTCAGGGTCCCTTCAATAAACTCCATCCTCACTTTAATTAGTGAACAAAAAAAAAAAAAAAAAAAAAAAAATGAGAGGAAGGGAAAAAAAATAAAAAACCGCCAGGCCTACGAGGACTCTGGCTTTGGCTCTGTGTTAGTAATTAAAACTGAAACCACCAAAAGGAGAGGAGAAGAGAAGGCTCTATTTTTAACGGGCAGGCTGTTTGGTGCCGAGTGCCCGTATAAGGTTCTGCAATAAAGAGTGATAATGAAGGTGTGAGACCTCTGGGGGCTGACTGGGCGCTCGCTACAATGGCTGCTCTCACACCAGACTGAAATACAGGGAGCAATTAGAGGAGGCAGTGCATAGACTGGCCACAAGAGATTAGTTAACACCTCTGCGCTTCAGGACAGGCACATGCTTGTTTTCTTTTCTCTCCACATTTCAAGATTTCAATCTCGGACGTATCAAACCTGCAATGCATCCTGGGTCATTGATCTTTGTGGGTTGCACTATCCCCTGTTAAATTATTCACAAGCGCTCTTACTGTCGCAAGGTTTTTCTTTTTCTTTGCCCACATTTGGTTTTAAACGCTATGACAAGCCTCGGTTTGGAGGAGACCTTAAGCCCAAGAACCAATCAAGAGGACATTGTTAATGGAGGCCACATATAAGCCGTTAAGCCAGTATATGCATAATGTTATTTAATTGGAGTCATAAAAAGCCAATTAACCCCCTCCCACTCTCTTTCTCGCTGTCTCGTCTCTCCTTTGCCCACTCTTTAAAAATCACTGTGACAGAAATGTGCTTTTTTTAAATGAAATGCACAGTATCTATTACAACGTCCAGATCTTTTCGTGATATATATTTTGATATATCCCAAAAAATGGGGTAGAGGTGAATGAAAGCTAAAGTAAATTCACATGTGAGTTTTGAATTAACAATTTTGACAGTGTGTAAAATACATCATTGCAGGATCAAAAGTAGTGCCATGTTGCTTTCGACCACTAGAGGGAGTTATGAGCTACGAGAGATGTAACAATACTGTAAATATCGCAGAAGCAAAGAGTCACAATATTGTTGTTGACTTGTAACAATCTTGTGGGTAGGTTCTTTCAGGAAAAAAAAAAAAGGTGGCGAGGGAACACACACAACCTTAGCCAAGCCATAACCTCAATCCTGAGTGACTCCCTATACCCTATTGAACTATGAGTTTTTAATATTGTTACATACCTTCTATACCATACTGTTACTGATATTATGATTTCCTTAGATTTTGATATTGTTACATCCCTTTGAGCTTCTGCAACTCTCAGCAGAGTTAGGGGAAAAAAATCTGTACTCAGTCATAAGTACGGTTTAAGTAGAAGCTAAAGCTCTGTTCTCTGCAGAATTATTACTTTATTCAGTCAAAGTTTTAAAATAAGTTACTTCTTCTGCTTTATGTCAGCATTGGTGGCTATTGAGCTTGTGCTTCCCTCCTTGGTCTTAATAATTACTCATTTACATCTATTAAAATGTTCTTTTGAGCAAAAGTAACATTTGATTTCCTCCAAAATGTACTGAAGTTAAAGTAAAAGGTAAATTACTTGAGGAAAGGTATTTGGTAATTTTCCATATCCATTTCCTCTGCCACAAACAGAATGGCAAAAGGAAAAAAGTTAATTGCAGTATGTGTCTTTTCTCCTGTCATTCTTAGCAGTAAAGGTCAATGGAGTTAGCCTCCCTCAGTACTTTTACCTGGAGGTATAGAAACTCCAATTATTGCCATAGTCTGATTATAACCAGAGTTTTAAACTGCGTGTAAACACCTTACTCTGACTGGGGAAGCAGTCATTTGAATTTCTCTAAATCAGTTAGACACCTGGATAATGAGGTTTATTGTCCGATTACTGCTCCATGTATTCGGCTTATTAAGGTCAGACACAGCGCTCTGAGCATGCTCCAGAGCCGGACAGTGGCACAGAGTATCACGTGTAAACAGACCAGTGATTAGACACATTTTTAGAGCTAAGACACATATATGGGGTCATGCTGCCAGTGTCTACTCTGTTTTTCGGTTATTTTGTTCTGTCATGGCGTAAAAAGCTAGTTTTCCATAGATTATGATATGTTCATGTGCTTTCGGAGGGCACTGTTTTGTTTTTGTTTTTCACTAAAGTCGGTCAGTTTTATTTACACACACACACGCACACACACACACACACACAGAGGCTGACACTGAATAAAACAGAAAAGGGTCTGTCAATTTACTTAACAGTTTCACCATTATCAAAGTTAAAGGTAGAACAACTACTGTATGTGAACAAAAACAGAATACAAACAACTTTTTGCTTTCTCATTCTGTGAATAAACACGTGACACTGTATTTGCTCGCAGGAAAACAGCAACAGTGGGTCACAATATTGGATCTGTCAGGCTTGGGCCATTTAAATTTCAATGCTTCTAAAGTGCGTGTGTGTGTGTGTGTGTGTGTGTGTGTGTGTGTGTGTGTGTGTGTGTGTGTGTGTGTGTGTGTGTGTGTGAGAGAGAGAGAGAGAGAGGAAGGGGGGAAGCAGACACTGTTAAATATGATGCTTGAATGAAAATCTAAACCCTCCAATACCTCTAAGCAATGTAACTCAATGAGATGAATTAACTGTAAATGCCTCATTCTCTGTGCGAGTGTCTTCCAATTTAAAATCTCATTATTCATATAAGATCCTGAACAAGGTGACTCTTAGGATAGATCGAATAAGTGAAGATAATCTTACCGGACAGTTTTATGCAAATAGGGTGAAATGTATTGAATCAACTATGAGGAGAATGGGGAATCAAATAAGCTAATAAAGTAGAGTTAGGGATGAAAAACACCATGAATAACGTTTGGGGCCTATCTCGACTGGCTGCCTGTGAAGTTACAAAGTGTATTAATTCAAAAGATGCTGTCATTTAAAGTGCATTCTCTTTAGTGTTTGGCTGAAGAGCTTTTCAGTGAATTGTTGGCCTGACGTCATTTTGCAGAGGAGAGTTTATTCCCCTCAAGCCGGTTAATAGAATCATACGTAATTCACATTTTTATTCATTACTGTCCAATCTTTGATTTGATGTGAACGAAACAACTTCTATTTTCAAAACTATGTCCTGATGCCTTCTTCGTAAACTTTTATTGGATTATGACCTGTGTGAATCTCCAAAGACACAAGTATTTTGTTTTTTTTTGGGGGGAAATCCTACATATTTTTGCTACTTCAGTGACAGATTTGATGACACAGATATCATAAATGTTATTAGTATTTTTCCCAAAACAGACAAGTAAAACATTTTGGGGATTTCTTTTTCACATTTTTACTCATTTCTGTAAACGGTCTCTGACAATACTTTGCCTGGAGTCTTTCCACCTTCCCCCTGAAATAACTCCTAAATAAGGGCTAATCTTATATTTTGAGTCACATTTACTCAGGCCTTTTGCCCTTACCATGAGCAGCCAGTTTCCTGGACAGCACTATAAAGTGTTGGTGAGAGAGGTCCATCAGACAAGGATTGATTACAAGGTTTCCCATTTAGGCCCGCGCTGGTCTGCACGAGGCCATCCATAATTCATGGTATAAATAATGTAGCATTCATTACACAGGAAATATGAACTTTTGTTATGGTTTGTGTCGCAGATACTCTGGTTATAAAGCTAACATACTGAGTACTTTAATTTGCTCTTCACCCCAAGGCTGAACCCCGGTGACAAATGCAGTGATATAATTATATAATAGCCTCACAGACAAAGCTGGTAGATAAAGGAACTCTGACAAGGCCACAAATGCTATTAAGAGGTGAATGCATTGTATTTATTAACCTGCAGGATTAACCTTTTCTCGTACTATACGTTAGAAGTCAGATTTGTTTACTTATTTACATTCGGTCACACTCTCTCGAAGAGGGTCTGATTAAAACTCCAATTGTAGCTTTGACTTCTTCAAATGATTCGCTGAATAGTTGTGCACACAGGAATATTTTAACTACACTTACTTTCAGAGCTGAAGCAATTTACCACTCAAAGAGCCCTCCAGAGATAGTTTTTCTTTCTTTCTTTTTTTTTTTAAATGGGGATTTGTAAGATTTATGGCGCAGACAGCTGTGTGTCAGCGGCAGCGAGGCTACTGTAGGCCCAGCCATCACTCCACATTAGAAGTGCTTTGAACATAAGTATGTTTCGCTGCGAGTCGGTGACATGCCGTGTGAATCTTTGGATGTGAAATTAGACACATTGGAGCACAACAGTGGTGTGAGGAAGATAAGGGCGGAGGAGGAAGGAGAGCGTTATAAAAGAGATCACAAAAAATTATGTGCAGTGTATTTTATGGGCTTGAAGTAATTTCCTAGACAAAAATGCACAACGCTTGGCTTTTTCAACTCGCGCTGAATGACTCTTCTCTGAACATGTGTTTTTGAATTCTTCCTCAATCATTTTTCATTCAGCCTCAAAAGTAAACAATTTCTCTTTTGCTCAAAGGACAGAGCGAGTTCATGCAGAGAAAAGGCTGAAAAGCTGTTTTGGCTTAAAGCTGCAGAGGTGACGAATATTTTGCAGCTGTGAATATGTCAAAATAAAAATGAAAGCACTAAGAGCTATAGGCACCTGTCCTTCCTCTCTTCTCACACTGACCATATCCATGTGGATCAAAAGCCCTCATCCAGGTTTGTCATTCATATTGAATCTGCAAATCCCCCCAACGTCAGGCGTCACTTCCTTCTGAATATTTACCGTATAGCTTCTGTGGCGTAAATCTGTCTCAATGCTTAGCATGATAAAATGATATACATACACAGAAGGAGCGTGTTTCCTTTGCACAGATCTACTTCCTGGCTAGCCGTCCTGTTTGATTTGATGGGTTATTAAACACTTCTGTCAATAAAAAGCGTGGTGAATGCTAATTTCAGAAGCCTCCATCGATAAATGACCATGAAAGCAGCACAAATTAACCTCTGAATGTCATGGGAAAAGCCACTGCCACAGCCATTACTGTATAGGCTGCAGGTATATAGCCTGAATAACACATATATTAACACCCTGGCTTTTATTAACATGAGATCTGTGTGGGGGGAAGTATTTACTGCATGTATCTGTATTGTATCAGCACTAAATTGTAAATATTCATACTAATTTTTAAAAAGTTTTATCTATCTATTTATCTTCTTTTCCTATATCAAATAAATATGAACAAACACAGAAAAGATATGTTTAGGCAATCAATGCAGAACTTGAGTTGCTAAGTTTTCATGAGCCGAGCTACACGGCGAAAAAACGATTGTACACTTGTATTTGGTAATGAAAAATAATTAATTCATAGACTCTTAAGCCGTGCTTTTAATATTGTTTTGTATTCATGAAAAATAGATTTGCTTTCACAGAATTATGGATGTTTCAGAGAATATTCACTAAAATCAAATCCATTAGGGCAGTAAAGTGATGCAAAAACTGTGGTTTTAATGCAACAAATCATGTGCCATTAACCTCCCCAGTTATTTTATGGTAAGTAGGGTCTGTGTTACTCTAATAATAACTTTGAACAGAAACCAATCAGGTTAGCAACACGGAAAAACATCGACACGGTGACCCTGTATCCATTACATGCGCTACTTTTTGACACGCCGCTCCACAATGGGGCTCTTACGTTTTGCATTTGTGATGTTTCAGCTGTTTGAGGTGTCAGGCCTGACCACACAACAGCAGAGAAAACAGCTCTGAAGCATGATCCCAGTCTGTCACGAGCGGTCAGTGCCGAGGCTCATTCAGCTGCTGATGATACGCTAAGTCCTACAACACGAGGCGACAAAGAGGAGAATAACTCTGTGTAAGTCCTGTATAAGCGCCAGCGGTCTGTGCCATCACTGTCCTTTTCACTGCCAATATCAACAGAAATGTCAACAGTGAGCGTCTGTCAGCACCTTGTGTCAGATAATCACATGAAGTGGGGCTTATTATGGCTGGGTTCATAACGCTTGCACAAATCCCTCAGTGGGCATCATGCATGTCAATAATATTCCCTGATAAGCAGATCTGCTATTTCCTTAGACCACTTTTATCAGTCATTCCAAAACAAATATTACTTCAGGACTCATGATCAAAGGCTCACATATAGTTGTACCGAAGCTTATGCCTTAGATACAATGCATGGTGTTGGCACAAATAAAAATATGCAGTTGTTTATTAAGGCTTGACATTTAAAAACAACCAAGTGTATCTTTTTTGAATGCTAACATCAGTAATCCAGGAATATGAAGCGGCTCTCTGTGATGTGCTCTTTTACAGTCATATCTGAGCGCAGAAGTAGTCATTTATTTGCAGGGCGCCTGACTGAGCTGCAATATTAAATTTCATTGCATAAATTGCTCTTAGGAAACTGTTCAATAGATCTGAAGTTGGTTCTCTGAATATATTCAAAGGAAGAGATACAGGTGACACTGTGAAGATCTCTCACTGAGGGAAAGTTATTAATTTGGTTGAGATTGATATTGTCCTGTCGGTATCGTTAGAAAGTAAAATCTATAGAAAGTGCTCTCTGTCTCAGATACAATGGCATTTAGTTATATTTTTATATATCTGGGGTTGCCGAGGATCTCTTTATTCAAACTTATATTGATATAGTTCTTTCTTTGCGGTAAAATTCTATTAATTAATTATATTAGCGAGTATGAATTACGAGTGGATTTGTTTGTTGAAAAGTCAAAAAGATAATCAATCAAAAGGACATGCCCATATGACGTTAGTAGCTGAAGATGCTCATTAAGCTGTTCAAATGGACCCTATATTATTACATCAAAAGACTATTATTATGTCAGCAGACTATGTATCTGTACACAAGGATAAGGATGCTCTATCTTTTTTGTCTTAACTGTACAACACTGTTGGATCAAAGCTGAGCTGTTGCCAAAAAGGTACAGTACACTTTGGTGTGCTTCCATTTTGACGTTAAAAAGAATAAGGTACTGACCCAGACTGTACCCGACTGATACTAAGCCCGTCCCTATTATGTATCTACCTCACTTTATAATAAGAGGCCAGAGTAAACCTCACTGAGCCATTTCTTTGCCGTTAAAGCATCAACACCATGAAAACTAGTTATATTAAGCTTGAGCTAAATTGTTTTATTCTGATATAAAGAAGACAAGACACTAAAAGAAAATGTATATAGCGTCTTTGCAGAATTTATAATACAGTTAAGTGCCTGTGCCGTTAATAAACATCTCTGTCTCCTCAAAAACAACTTCCAATCAGAGCACACTCTCACAGCGACAGGATGATACTGTACAAATCAATCTTCTAAAACTCCCGTGTTAACATTTAAACCTACATAATCATAAAAGGTGATGCCAGGGAATTTTAGACTTTCATTCCCGTCTAAATCACACACTCCTGATTTGCAATTCCAAATCTAGACGAACGTATAAATAGGGGGCTTCACAGCAACAGCGTGAATCCAACTAAAAAAAAAGAAAAAAGAAAAACTTGAATAGATTTTGAATTTTAAAAGCTAGATCAAATGAAAATCGCACAAAGGCACTAGCAAGTGGAATTGAAAGTGTGATACAGACGAGAAGTGTGGGGGGGTACAGCACAGTTTGGTGTTGGGGGGGTATACGGATGAAAACAGGATTAGACTCCACAGGCCTGGTTCCCACAGATTGCCTGAAATGGGGAACAGATTTAAAGCAGGTACTGTGTGTTGACAGGTTTGGTTGGATTTTTTTTTTTTTTTTTTTTAACCGTACGGCATTTCCCTTTTCCTTTTTTTTTCCTGCATGTCTTACACATTTAACTAGAGCCATGTCAAAACCTGTTTACATGTCATGAAAAGAAGCGTAACATGTTCAAATCGGGTAAGCCATTGAAGAAGAAACTTGAATGATCTGACAGTTTGAGTCGCTTTAATATCGGAGCCTGAAACAAATGATACGGGTGTCTGCGCTTTTCCACGTCTACGTTTATTGCTATTAAATCTTGTTGTAATTACTGTTGATTAAAATAATGCTATTTTAAGTGTAAATTCCACTCTTGTCTACACGTGTTAGGTGTACAGTAGTTCAGTGGCAGTGTTGTTGCACCTTGATTTTCCAAACACAGCCTGTGCGCTTAAGCGTTTCTCCATATGTCAGCAACTTTTAGAGATTAAACTGTTTCATGTTTAATGGGATAAAGACGGAACATGAGCTTCTATCCAATCCTGGCCCAATTGAGTGTTTTTAATGCAATTTGTCAACTCCCTCTGCTAGTGGGATTTGTTCCATACTGTTAGATGTGGAGTCAATTACATAGTATCTCTAAAGAGTATTTTACTTGAGAGATTGCTCATCTGGCAATATTAAAGCTACTTAATGCATGTTTGGACAGAGTTGACGGAATACATCTTATTAAAATTCAATGGGTGTAAACATAATATAGAAATATGGGACAGCTGTGATATAGATTTCTATTTTCAAAACAGAGCAAATAAAACATTCACTTAACTCTATATGTGATTCTGAAACGTCCAATATGATTAATTACAGGCTTCAAACATTACAAATGACTCGCCAGTTAATGCTAACAAATATTCTCCCTTAAGGGCCTCTATTAATAATTTCATTCTCTCGACAAATATTATTCTATCCACCTGCTGCGTGCGATCCTATTTTTCCCCCCTTTTTTCGTTTTGTGATCATACATAATTTAGTCCCCGGCCACATCTAATAAATGATGTTGACATATGCTCTGGCGGAGAGCACTGCCTGGAAGTGTTGGGTGATAAGCTTCTTTGCATTCTCCCTGGATCCAATTTTGCCCTATCAGTACATAAGAGTGTGGCTGTGCTCACATGGTCCACTAGGCCCCGAGACGTCCCGAGGCTTCCGATTAGTGAAAACTGTTGAGGAGAGAAGAGATTTAGGAAATTCAAATTTGTCACCAATAATACGTTTCTCGAGACATATGGTCGGATGGATTGGAAAAACAAGGTAAAGTCATGTTTTCATGTTTAAAGGCGCTCTGTGAAGTTTGGATTTTACTCAGTCACCAGCAGGGGGAGTAGTGTTCAGTGTTCTCCTAAAAGCACCAGCAGAATTGCTTAAAGCAGGCTTGTGCAGAAGAAAAAAATTGACTGTTTTCTTTAAGATTGTAGAAGTATAGAGCTCCAGACATCCTTACTTCCATGTTGTCAGGAAAGAACCTCATCTTAACATCAACAAAAAGTCCAGTTTTCAATAGATACATACAGTCTACACATGCAACTCGAGGCCTTTGGCAGCGCAAAAGGAAAATAAAAAAATGCAATGTGAAATCGAAGCCAAAAAAAGCTCATGGTTGATTAGCATAAATCAACACAATATCAATAAAGAGCGTCAAAGGGTCACATATGTTTATTCTATTTTGTTGTGCAGTCACATAGCTCAATAACTGTAGAATTAAAAAGCAAAATGACAGCATGAACTCCAGGGTGCCATTATCATTTTTTGTGAACTTGCCTCCAAATATGGCAGATAGAACACACTGACTCACATGATGGGGCTCTATAAAGGATTTGGGGCATTGAACCCATGATTTAAAATTGATGTTAACCAGAAAAATGTCTAAATCCATGTTAAATGTTTTTTATTTGTGGCAGTACGGCTGCAGCAGTCGCCCAGGACCCAACTAATTGTACAAATTATAAGTCGCATTGGATTGACACTTTTTGATTCTTCCATTGAATAAAACACATTCATGACTTTTAGATGACATCCAATAAACTATTCCAATGAAGGCCTACTCCTAATTTAGCTTAACATAGATAAGTGTAAGTTTGTAGCATAAAATGTATTAAAGAAATTATAAAACCACAAATAAACTGGAATCGTTTTTTTAGTTTTCAGAGGTAGATTCAAGCGTGCACTAGCTCATGACTCCCCCTACTGATCCTATGTGATATAACAGGCCTTTTTTATATTACTTTCAGATTAGGGCAAAAGAAGCACAATAGCTTGTTTAAGACAATTTGGTTTATTTATGCAAAACTGGTCAAAAAACCTTTGCTTTTTAGTGGAAGGTGCATGTGGTCGGATGTTTCGGAAGTGGGAGGGGGTCACGAGCCACATTCCCGCCCACTCCACTGTTAGCCGAACAGAAAGCGGAGCCGAATTAAAAATTGAAATTGCTTTAAGCGCTTACGACCAAATATTTGTCCATTAATTTCCAGCTGAAATGAATTCCTACAGTTCCAACTCAGCCGTGCAAGCCCCCCTCTCCACCACGTCCACCTCTTCTCCGTCTCCCTCGGCCTGGAGCATTACGAGGTAGAATCAATCCGATCAATTCCCTTCCACCAATTGTTTGTTGTTGTTTTTTTTTTTTTCTGCTGACCACACCTCAAGGATTAATATTTGATTAGCCTTTAGGAGGGGTGGAAAGTACTTATTAACCTTATTTGTCAATCTGTCAGTGCCACCGTGCGGATTGTGCCTCGCGGCGAGGAGCAGAGGGGCTGGAGGGGGAGGGGGTCACTTTGGGGAATATGGTGTCTTCCAATGTCTGCTCTCCTCTGGACGTTTTATCATAATTATCCATTTTAGGCCGCCGCCACAAGCATGACATCCATTTCTGCATTTTGAATACATTTGTTAATTGATATTGTAATATGTGTCCCAGAAAAATGTAATGGTATTGATGTTTAGCTGCTGTTTCCTGCCACAGTTTGGTCAATTATGTCAAATTCTTTCCAGAATGAGGCGAGTTGTTTCGTGCTAATTTTATTCTTAATCATTGTTTGTAAACAAAAATGGAGCGTGTTGCCATTCGGGTCATTTTCATTACAGTCCATAAAGACAAAGCATTTAGTCATTTCAAAATTGATGAGTAAACTACCCCACTGTACGCAAGCCCTTTTTTCATTAGTGATTTTAATTAAGTCTTCTGCACAACAGTGAAATTGACTTTATATATAATTGTTCATTATACGTCTTGTTTTCTACAATGGGGAAATTAAGGAGCCTCAAACGGATGAATCTGAGACATGATTAGTCTTGTTCTTCCCAAATGTATAATTTCTTTAATGCCTGGCGCGAGGCTTTTGCTGCAAAGTGAAATTGATACTCACTATATGAAAACATTTAATGAATTGGCAATTTTGTTGTCAAAATCAAGCTAACAAATATTCTTGGGGGAAATTTAAGAGCACACATGGACATTGAGGCTTTGTTTGATTTTTATTGGCAGGAAAAGAGAAGTAAGAAATATGTATTTGATAAAGTGGGAGTCAAATAGTTCTATATTTAAACAGACATATTTGACAATGTGTTGAGTCATGAACATGGCTGTCCCAGTCCGGTTTAAAGCTCTGTTGGACTCTAAATAAACTAGTCTCAACAAAATAAAGTAGGTTTTGTAAAAGGGCTTGTGCTCCTTAATAAGTTAAATGAAATGACCCACTTCCCCTTCAATTATTACGACCAATAAAAGGACTTAGTTGGACGTTTAGATCAGATGGATTTGACTGCCTTTTGTTTACTCACTCTTGCATCACACCCAGCCATTCGAGAGTCAGACTGTTTGTGTCTTTCATGTGTTTGACTCTCTGCTTGTCTCTGAATGATAACACCTCTGTGTTCTCATTGGAGGCCTCCCAGATCCGTCTCCTGAACTCGGCTCTATCTGAGTGATCGTACACCCCCGTACGCCACCGAGCTCACTCAAAGACCATCCCATGGTTTGCAGTGTTAATTACAGATCCTTTGATGTGATAGAACACAGCCCTGTAGAGATTGATTACTCTTTGAGCTAAGTTGTCTTCCAATTACTTAGACAATTAGCCAACTAATTAAAATACTTACCCTGTGCATTGAAAGAGAAGGAAGCGGACCGCTGTGAGGATCTCTCTTGATATATGAGCTGCCAGGGATTCTCGGAGAGTCTCAGCTGAGGAGATGAAGGCCTGGTGGGCTCGACGCAGCTCTGGGAAAAGCGCCCAAAAACGTCTGGGCTAATAATGTAGATCTAGTATTTGGAGACATTTATCAGTTTAGCGTTGACTGAGGATATCAGAGGATTAATAGGTGTTTAAAAAACCATCATTCACGCAGCACTTTGACTGTCTGACAAATGCCAACTTTTAGAAACTCAAATATCAGACATAATGTGAATATTTACACATCTTTGCTGTACTGTTGATTATTGCATTTTCAATCTGTGCAGAATGAGCAGAGAAAGAACTAAAAATATGCTATAGCCTGATGAGAAATTTGACTGAAAGTTACTGGAGTGTGTCTAATATTTGCAACCAAATCACTTGGAAATTGACAGTTTGGGACTTTTTGTTTTGAGGATCCGTGGAGGGATTGTGCTGCTCTGATAAAAGCAAAAAACAGAGACTCTCAAGAGGCAAAAACAATTCAACTTTTTAATAGCAAATAATTAAATTGCTTCATGGTTATCAAAACATTGAGAAAAGTGTTGGTTTTAATTTTCAGAATGGCTTTAGCTTTATTCTTTGTGGTTTATAAATGACTTATGAGTAATCTGTGTTGCAACCATCTAATAAGACAAACAATAAATACTATCATACGACATTTGTGTTCAGATAAACACATGACAAGTGCAGAAATGTCTGACTGGTAGTTCAGCCTGTTACATAATGAGGTAGTCAAGTAACACAATAAAGCTTAAAGGAGGAAATGCAGGAGAAGTCAATGTCCCACAGTGGATGAGGAGAATTAGAGGCTGTTTACACAACGCTTATCACTAATGCTTACTTTGTCAAAATCTGTGTTCACATGGATACACAATGAAGAGAACAATGTAGTATGTCTTCCAGGCCTGTAGGGGCGCTGCAAACGCTTCAGCTGCTAATGCTAATAATAATAATACACACAGGAAGAAGTAAATACAGTATTTTTTTTTGCAACAATGCTGGAAAACCCTAAAGCATCAGTGTAGATTTATACATGCAATTTAAACATATCATCAAAACTCAAATTTTTAAAAGCACAATTTTGCCATTATTGTATTATTCACATTATATCAGCCAATAGCTTTTAGGACACAGTAATAAATATTGTTGCTTTTTAACTAAACAATTCATGAAATATTGTACCGTATCTTTGCCGTTATTAAAAGTGTGATTATTATGATCCCAAACAAAGACACAAAGTTTTCAAATCAAGCTATGTGTCCACAAGTCTAAAATATATTAAAATCCTTATTTATAGCCAGTGTTTTGTTAAATTTGTCATATCTTTGAGTACTTCCTACTACTTGACTTGTTACCGCTCCTTGACATATGACTGTTCTAAAAAGAAGACTTTAATGTACTACTTCCCTCTTTTTCTTTACCCTGTTTACATTGTGATTAGCATGACAGAGCATCTCTGAAGCCACCACGTCTGTGATTCATTTGACTCCACACGCCCACAAGTCAATAGATGTTCTTTCCTCTCTTTCTGAGACTGGGCGCCTGACTGAGGCTTGTCACACTTATTGTCATGTCCCTTTAACCCCAGCTGGCCAACTTCATTATTCCAGCCCCATTGTGATGTTAATAGTGTGTTATCTGTGCTAGGGACAAATATGCAAGGGACAATGGGGATGGAGACATGCATTCAATTTATGCATCCATAATTGCCTTTGATGAAGTAGATAATTATGTTGCACTGCAGAGTTTTGTACGGGGGCAAATTAGTGAAAACCTCCTAAGCTTTGTATTTTCTCATCAGCTGCTCAATGTAAATAATTCTGTGTGTATTCTTCTCATGGTTGGTTTTATGGACATATCAGAGTGGCTTTAACTTACAACATATGAAAAATAAATGTCACATACGACAGCCATCTTTAAGACCATACACTTCTCCTTTCACAATTGTCTTTCTCTCACCTTAACCTGGTAGTTTTCTTGCCTAAATATGACCATTGTGTCGTATCGACTTTTTTACTTTGGAGATTTGGTTTGGCATCACAAGTTTCTGTATTTTGTCTCAAATAATTATAATTATTACATTTCCTATGTTTAAAAAGGTGCTACATTTGCTTTTCCCATTTGCCTTTCCTTCTAACTGTTTCCAACTCGAGTGTGTCTGATTGAAGTTGTTGGGGCAGGTTGGATCGAAAGACCCCCTGTGATTAGAGGTCGGTGAGTCTGAAAGATCAAACTCCCCTGCTTCATTCCTTAATCACAGCCTGTATAAAACAATCTAAGCACCACTTAACCTGTGCACGAGGCCTGATACGGCTTGGCATGCTCTGTCTCTATTAATCAATCAGCTTCAGGCCTTCACCAGAGCCGCCATGCAAATGTGTGTTCGCTGCATTTCTCACGTGTTTATTATGAAATCATGTGCCAAATTTTTGTGATCATCAATATTAATGCTAAACTCCTATAATTGGATGTTCCATAAAACTTACATTATTGGGTGATTCTCTTCTAAACTTGGATCCATTTCCAAAGGCTTAATAGTGTTGGGTGGCAATGGGCTTTGGAGTTTCTACTGACACTATGATTCCTTTTGCAATTTATTGATGCAATCATTTGTTTTTGAACAAATAGGGAGCTTATGAAATGAATGACGTCAATATAATGAAGATGTATGCATCATAATGACACTGAAATGTAAGTTGTGCAGTACTGACAAAATATAATGACTCATCGTGTACAATATTCAAACCAAATCCCATTGATCCACACTTTATTTTCAAAAAGTAACCAAAAACATTTACATACAGGACCAATCTCTAAACCCTGTGCTTTCAATACCTAAAGTTTTCCTAGATTTTATACCCCATCCACTGCCCCAACCTGTCTTCTATATAACAAACCCAATAGCAATACAAGTAGTATCAACAGGGCTCTGTGTGAAACCTGGAGTGACTACACAGGACGCTAAGGGCGCCATCAGTGTCAGTAGAGTTTGTCAGGTGCCAGTAAGCTACATTTCTTGTCATTGTTGCTTGGAATGAAAACACATTGGTATCACCGATAGCATAATCAAATATTTTTTCTCTATTTTGACTTCTTTGGAAGCGTTTCAATCTGTCAGATCCGTCACTTTACTCCTCGCTCAGTTTATTCTCTCTGGAGCAGAGTGCTATGATGATCCTGACAACACAATTTAGGGGCAAACTCAGCTCTTTTGTTTTGCGGTGACAGCGGTGCCCACACTCTCTAATACACTCATAATAACCGGTGAGGGAGATGATAAATATTCCATACGAGTGTTTGAATTCAATATCTTTTTCCCCTTTCAAGGGTTTGACAAGATGATGCAATGCTTTATAATGGCTGAGTGTCATTTTTGTGGTAATCGTCCAAGTCTCATATACTCAGCCATTGAATGTGGTCGTTTCCCTTTTGCTGTTTGTTTTTCAGGCCTAAATGTGCATGTAATGACAGCGGAGAGGTCCACTTTCATAGTGAGAAACGAGCCACGTACCACTATGCACTTTGAATCTTTAGGTTGAGACCGAGCGTGTAATGTCCTTCCCCGCTGCTCCGTCCAGTCGCCCAATGGTTCGCTCCATCTTCTGGGGCCGGCTGCGCTGCTTATGAGTGGAACATAAACTATCACGCGATATCCCATTGTCTCTGGCCACTTAGTTCCTCTCATTGTCGGAGGTTATTTTGCCCTTACGAGGGGCAGAAGGTTTTCGGTGTCAGTGCCAAGTGATTAATGACACGCTGAGGCTGCCTCCTGCTGAAAAGTGCATACTCAGTCTAGACTAAGATTTCCCCAAGCTAAACCACATCCTTATAAGGGACACATCCTCACTGCGTTTGAGGAATTTCGAATCCCACCGAGGCCTTTGTCCTTTTGAACTTATTTAACACGTTTGTTCTTCTGACCTAAAAAGAGAAGGCGTAATTGATTTTTGAGTTGAAAGTCACTTTTCATTCCAATCAAGTCTAATTAGCAGGACACGACAGAATCAGAACAGGACTGTAAATTGATTTTCTTTTTCTGTGTTTATACTCACTGTCAGTAACAGTGTCAAAAATCAGCAAGGGTAACATTGTCGAGGATCAGCACTTGGCGTCGGAAATATACAAAAATGATTTATTGTATGTGGAAAATGAGACACTGTCGTCAATCCCTCAAATCTCTGTGTTTTCAGGGACAGAAACACTTGTGAATAATGAAAGCTGTGTTCCTCATGTATAAGGTGCATTACAAAAACAGGAACACAATAATAATGAATACATTTGGTGCCGGGCTTATTTCTCAGGGACAACATGCCTTCCAATGGAAACCGTGCAAGGAGCTACCTTTGTTTCTTGACCTTTACCATCAAACACTATTCTTGTTTCCAAATCCCTCAGAGTGCAAGAAACAACTAGACTCTGCTGGGGCCTATATGACTCAAATTATATCATTTGTCCAATTTGCTATTGTTTCATCCATGTCAGGATAATTTGCTTTGGGTTTCTCTGTAATGTCTTGGGTTTTGGCTGCACGCCCCAGGAGAGACCTGCTACGCGGCGCGTGCCCTAGATAGACTGTTTATCAAGTGCCCCGTGTTCTGTCAAGTTGACTTTCCAACCGTGATGCACAGATAAAATGTACAGCTTCATTTCAGCAGGAATCTCCAGGGGTAGGGGCCTCCATGACGGCGGCAGGAGCGTGTTTACCTGGAGTATTAATTGGGTCAGAGTTAAAAATGCGACGGAGATAGTCTCGTCGAGGATAAAGACAAGGCAGTCATCATTACTCAACACCTACTGTATAATGACAGCTTCATCTCTCCCTCAGTAGCCATCCCACTCCTAATTAATCTCATCATCTCTCATAACAGTTGGCCAGTCAGCAGCCAAACACATTCAACATATGTTATCATCACTAGCACCGTTTCTCTTGCAAAGTGAAGAATCCTCAAAAAGACAAGTCTGTCTGTCAGGATCAGAGTGCGATCTGTTAACAGAAGCCTTTTAGCCCAACCATGTGATTTAGCAGCTTAAAGCACATATTTCCACCATGTAACGTTTGAATCATGAATTAAATTGATTAATCATCAGCTATAGTATTTTATTTTTGACACATGAAAACGCTTCACAATCAGTGTCAGGTCTTGACAGCGGTGGCAGCGCGCTCATTAATCAACTTGTGAACTTGGTCATTTTGTGCCTCCTGGGTTCGCTCGCTGACAGCTCCGTCTGCCTTCTCCACCGTCACATCCTTTTTCCAATTCACAGAAACAAGGAGGAATGAGTAGTCTTTGCCATTAATAATGCCCAAGTGTTGAAACATCATCTTTCGCAGGCAGGGTGTTATGCTTCTCCAATTAATTGCTCGCCTGCCAAATGTATCTTTGCACATTATCTTGTTCTATCTTTTGATTGCATGTGCTTAATTCTTATCATAATTGGAGTTGCACATTGCCACTGGGCCAGACATGTCTCTCACCAAATTAGGCTTAAAATTGTTTACTGAAGTTTGGATGATGCTCACTTTAACTATGATTTTTTTTAACCAATTTAGAAGACATATAGTAGCATTGAATGGGGCTATAATGTACGTATTTGTGTTTTAAATTTTTGTGAAGGCATGAAGAAAAGCTGTCCACACAACCTTCAGAAAAGTAGTGAAGCCAGTATTTTGAGTGTCGACCAGAGCACAAAGCAGAATAATCATCATAACCATGAATGGCTACATGGGTAATGGAGCACCACGTCCATTGGTGGCTGCCATTACAGGATGGTGTTTTCACACAATGCTAAGATGTTAGCACATTGTAAAGGCAAGGAAAGGTCAACACTGCCCCTATATTCATTATCAAAGCTCAAAGGTGATGCATTAATTCAATCAGACGTCCTTATTTCCAGCTGAATACATTTTGTGCTGGAGGACCAAAACTGGCAAAGCAACATTAAGAATCTAAAGTTCAGTTAATCAATACTCTCCATTGTCTCCCACTTACTTTTATAAAAACTAGCTAATGTGTGACACAAACTTTGTTGATTGGACTGCTCTTTTATATTTGGCATCTAACAAATTGTACTTTCATGACATTTTTCAAAGCAAAGTAAAATAATTGGATATGTGTATCGCGAGTGATTCTAAGGAGTATTTGCCTAAGCTGTGAACAATGTGAATGTACTTGTCATTTCCGTTTGTGTTCAAGTAAGTTTGGCCAAAAGATGTACTACTGCAAATGATAAGCAATAGAAACACACGGCTCCTTTGAGGATATTCCGTTTATTTTGGCACCAAACAGTAGCAAAGAAGAACAGTGGTGAAGTCAAGTGAGCAGTTTAAGACAGAGTGGGCTGAGAATATTGGAGTTTTAAACAAATAAGACTATTGTATTTTGTCTCCAAGCTCTGCTCTAATGTTGGAGTACTAGAAACAATTCTTGGTACCACTTTTGCTTTTTTTTTTTTCTTTCTTCCAATTCATCGTACGATCAACAATGGAAATGCCGTTCAGACTGGACCCATACCGTACCACTCAAGGGTAAACTTGACTTAAATCTCGACGTGCTTTGGTCTTCATAGACTCAGGTTTCATTAGAAAACAGCCCTGTGAACTTTGCTTTGGTTTGGTATTCTGAACAGTAGTGTGCTTTCTAAAATGGCCTCAATTAATAGTTGTTGTAAAGCTGTGAATGAGGGCTCCCCGTGTCCAAATGTTAGTCCAGTCTTAAGGCAGTATTGCAGCTTCTTGTGAAAGGTATTTCTTTCCCGCTGCAGTCTCAGTGGAGGCATGTTGGCAGACGCTGTTTGCTCTGTTAATTAAATTTCCTCTTTGCCGCAAATGAGGTCATATTCCACCATTGGTGTAATGTCTCTCTCTTGTACAACAAAGGTAATGCAGAGAGCCCTGGAATCTTTACTGAGACAATCACGTATATCACTGTTTGTCCACCGATCTATATTTTTGAGGCTACGGTGAAATCTGATGCCACTGCTTCTGGATTTTATTGCCTCAATTTTACAGACAGTTGGGATTAATGTCAGGCTCTATAGCTTCCAGGAAAAATGGGCAATAATGTAACAGTCTTTTCCATTATTCTGCGGCGATGTAGAATGAAATCATTTGCTCTTAACTCGGCTTGTAATATTGTTAGGATTGTAACAGTCGGCCATTTGAAGTGCTGTTCATCATGATTCAAGTCGTATTGACTTAAGGATGATCTTCGCTGTGTCTGGAACCATTTCTCTGAGCCATAAATAAGGATATGTGTTATATTGCTAGAGTTGTATTTATTGTAATGTATTTGGTACATATGGACTGATGTGTGGAGAGTTGTGTTGATGTGGTAAGACATCTGTTTTAATGAGATAATAGCGTGCCCTATTACTCAAAGTTGTGAAGTCTCTTGACATATAGATTGATTGTGAGTGATTCTTCTTTTTTTAGTTACATTTGAATTATTTTGTGTCTATGTATTTCCTGATAAATAGTTGCACTTCAATATAAAATTCATAGGTAGACATGACACTGGGAGTTGTAACTCATGTAAGAGTGACAAGGTATGTTATAAAAAAGACTAGTCAGGCACTAAAATACTTTCAAAACAAGTCAAATCAAAGGAAGAAGTGCAAAGAAGTTTTTAAAAAATATAAATCATTTGTTTACAGTGTTTGTTAGCACTGTCAGTACCTGCTTTGTGTACATATGCGTATGCTCAGACCCCATTGTGCATGTACATGGCATGGCACATGCACAATGATACGCAACACCACCTTGTCAACAATTTTTGACATTCACTTGATCTATTTTCCACTCACAATATTTCAAATTTATAATTTCAATGTATGCAAAATTTATTTGGAAGCACCCATTTACTGGGAAACTGAGAAAACAAACCAATATATTTTGTTAGATTACAGCAACACATATAGACTTTGATTAATATTTCCAGGATAAACTTACTGCATTTTCATTGTTTGACTTTAATTAATAGCTACAAGCAGCATCAACACAGAAGGGGACTTCTAGCTTAAAACAAAGGTAATTTTTAGGCTAACAGACTAGCATGACTGATGCAAATCTTGGGGTGACAATGATGTTAATGGCAATCCAAATCCTCATGGTTTCTATGGTGATATGTACTTGCCAAGTCATGTGACAGAGCCAAGTGGACCAATCAGCCGCTGTTTTAAATTAAAACTAAACAGGACAGAAAGTATTTATTTCAATTTGAATTAGACAAATGAACTCCAAAGTCATATTTTTCTATATTCAATTTAGAGTAAAAAAGTTTGCTTCTCTAGTAACTGTGACAGAGGAAATGTAACTAGTTACTGCCATTGAGTACATCTAAATGAAGAACTTTGAATAAAGAAGAAACAGTCTAATTGGAAATACCTCTTTTAAACTAGTTTTCCTCCAAAGATAAGAGAAGTGTGCGTCCAATTAAATCATCAAAAGCATTTCCATGTTGAAATCCATTTTCTTTCTTTCACTGTCTCTCCTTTGTTAAAGCCACAATGAAATCAAAGCTTTGTATTTACCTGTTCTTAGCTTAGGCCTGTTTAAATGGAGGCCCCTTGTGCTGTACAGATAAGACACAAAACTATTCTGTCTCGGACTCTGTTAATTACTTCACAATCCGCATGACCAAACTATTTGCTGAAGCTAAGGGCTCGGACAAATGTCTTGAAGTACAAACAGAACAATTTACCACTTTCAATATTGATTTAATTGGCAAAAGTAATAATTTGTGGCAGTTTACTTGGATTTGGATTGACTTTGTAACTCTTGGATTAGTTTGTGAATAGTTTAAGTGAAATGCATATGTATTGTAGCTTGTAAGTAGCATACACACATTGAAAAGAGAGACATTATGTTGTTTATTGTTGCCCTGATGCAACTCCCGGGGCAGTTGCAGTGCACTTGTTCAGTCATATAGATTTACATAACAATGGTCCCACTGGAGGTTACTGCATATACTGTAACATAGTGACAGTGAGTGGTGCACTGCAGAGTGAAGACAAAGGACACAACACACATAAAAACACAATGTATATTTACTGTTACAAGTGCCTCTTTCACTAAAGGCTAATAGACACTTAGACATGTTTGTTCTAAACATGTGTCTAGGCTTGAAACTGCAGATCTGTGTTAAAGAAGTGATATTTTTAGAATCCTGTGAATGTAAATTACAATATGGAAGTACAATTCAATTTCAACAGAAAAAATAGCTTTGTGGAGGTGAATGTATCTGTATTTCACAATTTTATCCCTTTGTTTACATCAGAGGGACGTTGTGGGTGTGTATCTCTCAACCAATCAGAGTTAAAAGAGGAAAAAGTACAGGAGCAAGAGTGGATTTAACCTCGGAGTAAACCTGGATTTATCTTTTTACTCAGTGATGTTAACTGAAAAAGAGGATGTGGCACATGTCCTTTTTTTTTTTTTTACTATATATATTATCTAAAACCAATGGATTCAAATAAAACAAATCCCTATTCTGGAAATAAAAATGCTTAAAGATTCATAATGCAATCCTCAGCTCTTCACCTCAATGTTCTTTGTCCAAATGATGTTATTGTTATTTGCAGCAGTCCATCAACAAGAACGTATTAGTTGTTCCAGACAATATCTTTTATGTTAAATATCACAAACAAGAGAAGTAAACTAATTAAAGAGATTCAATCTGATGTCAACTCCAGAGACAAATAAAGACAAAATGAGAAGGTTTAGTCAAATGAGGACTATAATGTGGACATTTAACATTTTTTTAAAGTGTGTTTTTATTACGCCCAGATTATACTTCACCAAATAGTTCCCTAATTGAAATTAAAGATTGGGATATGGCCAGTAGACGTGTGGTGGGGTGAAAGGTGGGGATCATTTTGGGGGGCCCACAGCTGGAGAGGGGCCATAAAACTCATGGCAGGGTGTATGAATTAATTAAGCAGGGCCCAAAGCAATATTCTTTGAAGAATCCCAGCATTTCTGCAGCCCTGCGTGATAGATTCCACTTTAATGAATAGAGGGAATAGACACAGGAGAAGTTACTGGAGCTGCAATAGAAAGTGCACTTATTAATAATAATAACATGTAAAATGTAATTCATCAGTGCAACATTAGAATTAAAAAATATAATTACTCCTGGCATCTCACTTGTCAAGACGCTTGTGTGTGCTCTGCATGGAGAGTGATTGATTTTGTCCTATTGATTTGCCTAAAAAAAACAAAACAGTTTACAACACAAAATCAATAAAAAAACCTCACTGAGTGGCCATAAATGATCACAATACTAGTAAATTACATAGTGTTTTATTGTCCAAAATTGAAAATACACTTGTAAATTACTTCTTCTGGTGCAAGTCTATTTTGTTGGTTAGCAACTTAAAGGTGCAGTGGGTAGAAGCATGAAATAAAACACTACAGTGAGGGCTTTTCTTTTTTCCCCTTCATTTTCACAGCTTCAAAATATTTATTGTGATACGGAGCCACAGTGTTCATCCTTCTTTTCTGTTAATTGATATAACATCTTTGGCATGTGGTACATTTTATTTTTAAAGCATGGATAAATGAAATTCTCAAATGATTTAATGTATTTAATGGTTAAGTGCATCTATTTAGTGCTTTTATTGTTTAAACATGATGTCTGGATAGTAAATAAAAGAAACATTTTTTTTTGTCTCTCACAGACACACATTCTTAGCCCTGTTGGCAGCCATAGAGGCTGTTTGCATTGGGCTTTTGCCCCCCTCACACAAAATGAAGATTGCCTAGCCTAGCTTTAATTGCAATCCTGCCAAGTGAAAAATCTATTGTGCTGTCATCCTTTCTCTTGTAATTAAAATAAAGAGGGAAATAAAAATATACAATTTAAAGGAATCAATATGAGCCCCAGCAGCTGAGCACATTATTTGCAGGAGATGTTTTCCTGCTGTAATGTTGGATTTGGGCTAACGCTCAGAACACATGGAAGATTAAAGAAGGCGATAGGAAGTCTCTATTAAATTTGCATTAACACATTGTGTAAATCTGCTGATGATTGCCTCACAGAGACCCCGCGGTTCAGTGTGCCATCCCTCGCCTCTGTACACTGGCCAGATGGCCACTTCAGAATGAGATTGACACAGTGTTTCAAACTGATTTCATGCTAACTCTCCAGAGAGCCAGACAGACCAGCCTCTCTGTTGGGAATCGGGATTACAAAATAGCCAATTAAAAAGGAAAGTGGTGAAATCTTGGCCTGATAAGGTGGAGATTAAATCGGTTATAGTTTATTAGGCAAAATTAGTTATTAGAAAGTATTCCTCTCCAAACAGATTTCCATTACCAGCTCAAGTCTTCTTTATCTGCGCTCCTTTATCTGATGGCTGCTCTCTGTAATTATGAATCCTCCAAATAGCAATTATGACACCAATTGGACTGCATTTCCTCATACATTTCATTTATTCTCTATTATGGCTTTGAAATATCAAACATCTTGGAAATTCCCCTTCGGAAAAGAACAGCTGTGCTTGACCTCACTTGTGCATGCAAAGCATCATTTTAAAAAGCAACACTTTGACTTCATTTGTTGTCATTGAACCTTTCAAAAACATCATGTCACATGGCTGTCCTTGTTTCCCAGCATCCATCATGTGCCCACCCAGCGCCACGTGTAATTACTGCTGGAGAATGGCTGAGCAGATGCGATGGCTGTGGGTGAGAGAGGACCGGGACACTCTGCGATAGGTCCCAGTGTCCCTGGATGACTGGTGCGCGCTCTGCTTCCCGAGGCATCTGTGCAGCACCTGTGGACAGAGCACAGCACCCCACCTGCTACCAAACATCAGCTGTCTCTTTTCCAACGCCAGCCCCATGCCTCTCCCTCACACACACAGCCTTCCCCCAGGTCAGCCAGGTTCATGAGAAAACCCCCTCTAAGCTTTTCTCACCTTGCGCTCGTTCCTCAACATTAAAGAGCTCCCGGTCTGTTCTGAGGTTGAGCCTCTACCTGGGACATCAGCTGACCTCGGAGCTGCTCGGCCTGCCTCCTTAAACATTGTCAATCTCAGAGCACACCTCAGAGCTCAGCTGCTATTGGCCCACTGCAAAACACACAGGCGCTTTATTATAGCTTCCCTGGTTGCTTTAGCCAAACACTGAGCTCATATCTGAAGGCAGCTGATGGATCCCTTCATTCTTCTCCAAGGGCCTGGGATAGTGGCACAATCAGATTGATATAGATTGAATTCTTAGCCTGCCTATTGTGAACAACCATTTGTATTCATGAAATCAAAGTATTTACCTGCGAGATGAGCATCTATGTATCTGTACATATAGTGCAGGCTGGAGTGTTGATAACATGAGGCAATAATACCCGATCATATTTCCATCTCAGCTTTCATCTGTGGATCCTAAAGCCCTTACTTTGTGCTGAGATAACCCATCCTCCACCAGTACAATGTACATCTCTGTAATTGCAGCAGGGATGGTGAGGATTCATTAATTTCTTGAGAAATTAGACCAATGTGGTCTTGACAGTGAATTTAATACCATACCTGTAAATGCTATGGCACATTTCCTTTTTTTAATCATGCACTTGACACAGGCTGCCTTTAGCTGCTTAGAGCCATTCCTTTTATAAGAGAGTCATTCTGGGAATGAAAAGGCTCTGGCTTTCATCAAACACATTTCTAAAAAGTATATTTATTTGCAATCAAATGCAGAAATTAAACCACTGAATGTAGGCTGTATATTTAAATATTCCTGTGATGAGACATTTGACTTTAAAATCTGAACTACATAGCTACCCTAAATTCTTTTGCATAATAGAATATAAAGTAGTAATTGTGCACTGAAAGGACAACTTTGTCATAACCGTGGCGATTGTGGACATCATTGTGTTAGTGCTTCATAGCCCTGTTGGCAGAGCCTGAAGATGCAGGGCTGGGTCCATCAGGCTGTTTGGCCACACTGTTGTTGGCAAACTGAGAAGGAGAAGGCTTCAGCTGTTCTATCAGTTCAACTAAATGGCTTAATGAAAAACTGGCATTGTTTCATTGTGCCATCTATGGCATAATAGCATATGCGATGCTGCTGCCTCTGGTAATTTTCATATGCATGCTCATATGTTACTCTATACAGAGAAAATAAAGAGGGGGACTTGGGCTGCGGGCTCCGACTCTCGCTGCAGATATTGCACAAAGCCTTGTGATGAGGGATATTGGGAGGCCCTATTTGATTTCATTAGAAGGCAAAATTAGATGAAAGTCCTGATCTCAGAGGACACTTAGCACTGCCTCTGGCAAATTGACAGACATAATGCTGGTTGATTTGCAACCAAAACTGAACAGCTGAACGGCGGTGAATGCATTTACAAACACAAGATTTGATTAAGCAAATGATACCCAGCTTATTGATAAAGAGAAAAGCCAAATATCACAGGACCAAGTTACTATGCACATACACTGCTGCAATAGGAATCCTCATAACATAGTTCATAATGTTGAAAGTCCACATTATTTTCTTTTCATTAATATTTTAAAAGTGGCACAGTCTCCATAAACACATTATTATCTCTGTGTGACCTTTTAAATATCTAGGTATTTACAAGAATAATGATCTTTTGATGAATGATAAAAATCAATAAACATTCTTTTTTGCAGAGAGACAATTGTAGCAGCATTTCTCAGGCTGAATATCACTTTCATGTCGTACAGTTTTAACCTAATGGTCCATACTATGCATAGTGGCCCTTTGATGAAGACAATCGCACTTTTATGCACAATTACAGATCACATTTGGCAGCCCCTGGCCTCAGTGCAGATTTGTTTTCACATGGTGTTCTGGTCTGAGTGGCTGTCAGGGTCTTCTTTATTCATCCGTAGCTGACAATCATACTTTATTGAGAATGGAAAAGTGACGGCTAATTGATTTTACAGTGATACCGATGGAGAGACAATGAATGTGCCATCAATTCAATCCGCTATTTAATGGTTCCAATTTAGTCTGTAAACGCTCACTAAACTAATTTCACTGGGTGCAGCAATCTGAAAAGCTATCATATCTCTAATCTCCTCCTATATATTCATAAGGAAAAGGGAATTTAGCCAATTCCAAGGTGTGGAGATGATCTGTTAGTGCAGTGTAAATGTTTAGAACGTGGCAATTGAGTTCATTTATAAGGATATGAAAAGTTTTATTGGCAGGGTCAGTGGAGTGGAACTGTTGGATAATAGGCAGTTACCGAGAAGTGTTTGAAGGCTATGAAGCATAGAGATGTAGGGAATAAAATGCCGGGACATACCGTAATCGGAAGCTAAACTGAAATTCTGAAACAGCACGCCTGTTAGATTCCCACTGATAAAAGGTTCAGTGGCAGAGGCCATTGCTATTCAACCATCTATTTATTTTCCTCAGTGCAAGCTCTTCAATTCTGGCCAAAAGTGGGAGGCAGTGAGGCGCATATGCCAGTGTGGTGTGAGATGGCGATTCAGATGCAATGAGCTCCATTTTTTTTTTGATTGGTGCATTTCCCAAACCCAATCATCATCGGATATGGCTTGGACTGCACAAAGAAAACAGGATGTTAATATGGCTATTGTCTCAATAACACGCTAGTCTTTTAAAGAGAAGTTCATTCAATTCAGTGGCCATCGCTGTGACCCCAATACCTGCCATACTTCATGTCTTTTCCTACCTTTTCCATCCCCCTCTCTCATTTATCCCCCCCTTGGCCAAACACTTATATTATTCTCTCCTGCCTTCAAGGCTTTGTTTCTTTTTTACCAATATGGCTTTTTTGTTTTTGGAAGGTTCATACATGGAGGTCAACAGCCATGTGATTTTTTTTAGATGTATTTTTATTTTTAAATTCTGCCTCCTTCGCTGTGGGTATAGCGTAACCTGGATAGATTTCAGCTGGGACGCCTCTGATCACATCCTGTCACTATGGAGAGCTCCCATTCGTAACCCCCCAGAGTGTCACGCTTTGCACTATAGCACAGACCATTCCCACCCCGCTGGCTGTTTGTTTACAAGCTGCCGTTTAGACATCCATTTAGGCCATTTGTGCCGTTAGCCTAAATAGAGGGAATCACAGCGTCAGAATTGGTGTTTGTCAGTATCCAAATCGAGGCCTAAGATGAGCTCCCCTGTTGACTTCACCAGATGAGCTCAGTTAAAAAAAAACAAAAAACTGAGCAGATTCTCTTTCTCTATCATAAATGTTAATAAAGTGGCGAAGACGTATTGAGTGATGTCTCTGCGGATGTCTACCGAGCCGCTAACGTCGGCAATTAGTGCTGAGCAGAGCGGCCCACTTTGGGAAATGTACAAGTGAGAGATGCTGGTGTCAAAGCTTCATGATTAGTTTAGTGTTGTGATCCTTTTGGGGACACAACACATACATAGGTCCCCCTCGAGGCACTGATGTAAATATACTACATATATTGTTACCATAGAGACAACACTTAAACCTATAGACTGCTTTATCGAGCCTCTTAAACCGCCATGAAATATTGATGACAGCATTTTCTGGAAAGCTCTCTTTTCAGCCTTTTTTGTTTTTGCCAACAATTGAGACAGTATCCACAGCTACAAAAAGAGAACTTAGCGTTTAAATTAAATTATAAATGTATTTAGGGTGAATCAATTCAGAGATTTCCTCCTTTATAGGTTTTATATGCTTTGGTTTACAACTATTCAGTGCGATAAATCAAAGGTTTTAGGCCTAATCTTGACCATGTCTGGATCCAATACAAAAAGAAAGCTTATATAAATACATGCTGCAATAATTTAAAAAATTAAATAGAACCTAAATATCAACTTAGTCTACACTTTCTTGTTGAATGGTATTTAATTTAGGCCTGTAGAGGCAAGTGATTTACAATGCAGTAAGATGTTTAACTTATATTCTCTTGTCAGTAGTATAAAAAAATATGACAGAAAAACAGTTTATTCTATATTATAAGATCTGGTAATTTTCTTTCTAAAGTGTCATAAATGTCATTAAAAACATGTAAAGTCATATTTTTTTTCTGTACCAACAACCTAAAGCCATTTAAACCCTGCCATCCCATCACTATGTTAAAATCCCCGACAAGAGTATATGTAACTCCATGTCTGCGTTTACCAAATGAAGTTTAATATACTGTATTATCCACAGCATCTTACACGCTGCGTCTGTTCATTTCACTGAGGCGCCAAATCATTTCTTCATTCATAAATTAAAATAGGAATTTAATAGGCTCTTCTCTTCTCTTTGAAGGACTGATTAAAATATCCATTATGAGATCAGCTCTTTAGTTTCTGTGTTGTGGATTACTTTTATCTCGTAAATTATGGCACTGTGCTCTTTGAGGTAATTGCCTGGAATATATTCATTGTCCCATTACTTCTTGCAATAATTCTCCCACATGTTTTATATCTGCGAGCTTCACGTGATTTTTGAGGATGAATATCTAAAATCTGTTGGCAGTTGGCAGTCATCGTGTTTGTCCGATTTACGCGAGCCAAGTGGACCACAGTTTGTTGATTGAAACGACGGCCTGAATCAGAGCGGTGCTGTTGCCAAATAAGGATGCACTGACAGAAGCGGGGAAAATACCTATAATCCCTGACAAACAAGCATCTTTGGCTGTGAGGTTGGTGTTTGTTGGTGTAGCCACGTGAAAGCTGAACACAGGCGCCTGTTCGGCCAGGGGAACCCGAGTGAAAACAGATAAAGCTGATCATGCCCAAAATGATTCACAGGTAAGAGCCATATCTGAGGAAACCCAGCTAGAACAAGCTTTATCAAGCCTCGTCCCGATCCGAATCTTAAAGACACCGCAAACTACATTAGATCACTCGGCTCTGACAGAAATAGTGCTTGAGCCAGATGCATCCTGGGATATAAACATAGGTCATCCCACATCCCACAGTTTTTGGCTCCAATTTAACCATTTGGCCAGGACTTATTTATTACCAAGATCTGGCACATACAAGGTTTTTTGTAAAACTATTTGCAAAAAATACAAACAATTAAAAATAAAGTGTGACTCAGTCATTTTGGCCTGCGTGCTGTCACTTTATTTTAGTTTGCTTTTGAGTTTAAACATTGCAATAAACAAAGCAGTCAATTAAATAATAAAATCAAACACTGGCAACAAAGCTATCCTATCCGTATGTCTCTTTTTTTTAAATATTTTTTGATAACACTCATAAACAGTGATGGCTACAATGACGTAAAGTGGAGTAACTTGGAAGTTATAATGATGTACTCCTAGCTTTTTCAGAAGAGGATAGGATCCCAGGAAAAGTGTTGCATCATTTGTTGAAAAGAGGAACCATTGTTACTTATCAAACATTTTATAACAATAGAAGCGGCCTGAATACTATCTAACATTACTTTATCAAAAATATATCACTTACTTCTTTTTAAAACGAACGACCCAGAATAAACTTTTCCTTCAATCCCTCTGCTTTACTCCAAAAGCATTTAAGCACCGGCTCAGGTCATGTGACTCTGTGTGGGGCTCTTAAGTGCACAAACCTCATTTTCAAATTTATTTCAATAGTGCAGTTAGAGATAACAGTGTTTCAGCGAATCAAGAGTATTCCCTTTCAAATCACATCATCCAAGTCCCAACACACTTGACTCTGGATTAGAAGAACCAGATTAAAACGCTCAATTTAATTAGAGTGAATGGATAGATCTAGCACTTGAAAGAGCAATAAGTAAGGTCCCACTTATAGAGAGATATCTGCTGGCCCTCTGAGGTCTATACACCCCAGGTAAAATTGAAGATGTAATCTTTCTAGTGCAAGAATAAACTCCGGTGGCTGCCAGCTGGGGATACACAGAGCCCAATGATGTGCCTGGCTTTGCAATCACAGTCCGGAGCCTTGTAGTCCTAATGTAGATCAATTATAGGGCAGAGGAGTCACTGTCACATATGATTCACTATATCAATTTCATGCTCTTGGAAACTGTTTGCCAAGTGTTCACCCCCTCTTTTTACATCTGCTAACCAATCGGAAAGCGACGTGTCAACGCGAAAGACAATTTAATGGTGTGACAGTTAACCAGCCAGCGCGATGTAGAGGAAGATTTTCCCAGCACTTTCTGTCTGTCATCCTCCCATATTTATTTATTTCCCTCTGCATAGCCCCGCACAAATAAAATGTCACATCTCATTTACACATCCCACTCTTTTGTGATGCAAAGAGTGGCTTTAAAGGCTAACTGTGGGGACGGCTCGGGCTGATTAGAGGCCCCTTGAAGTGAGCACACACGTGAAGCAGCGCGGATGTCAGCGAATGGAAGTCCACAAACCACAGTTATGGATCAGTATCAACAATAAACATTAAATACATTAGTGAGCGTTCATGGAGGATGCTGAACAGTCTCCTAGAAATATTCCACTCAGCAGAAGGTTGCATATTGTCATTTAAAATCAATTGCAGAAGAAATGGTTCAGCCTTATAATATAAATGTTATTTTATTCCTCCATCGATTCTGGTCCCATTTGACCTTTCACTTTAATAGAATGGAGCAAAGTCAGTGGATCTACAAAACCCAGGATTTTACCCCGTATATAGGATTTTGTTAATTTTAAATGGATATATCTACTTTCAATTAAAATAGTCAATACACGCACAATAATAATAATAATTCTGTATTTTATCAAAACTAAAAATGTACTTTATATGCTTTTGGCTTACTGTCATTACAAACAAAACGATGTACAAGTTTTATGATTTGAAAGAGGTGACAAATAAATGAAGCCCATATCAGTGATTATCCCTGTGAACCTGTGAATGTAAAGTATTAGGCAGTATCCTCCAGACTGACATAAGCAGCAGAGGCCAGTGACGCTGATGCTCTCGTGAGGCCGACGCTGGCGTTCCCAAGAAAAGACCAAGATGCTCTCCTCGTCCTCGGAGGCGCAGGTTTTTGAAAATAAACATGCAGCGGTGCCAAAGCCATTTCACATCCTGAAAAGGCGACAGTCCACTAATCTATGAATAGGACACCCAGGAACCCCAGTGACAAATGTTATCTCAGTGTGGCATAGAGGGTTCAAACCCATTCAGCCCCCGACTCACAGGCCACCGCTAAGATTATGTCACCATAATCCCCAAGCATGCTTTTTGTCGGGGAGATGGGCAGGTGATTCTGTGTGTTAGCAAAACAGCATTGCAAGGGCAGCACGCAGGAATGATTATTTATTCGAGACATGACAATAGTGGTTTTGGACAGTCAGAGTGTTGTCATATTGTACGAACATGTTTGAGGTTTGGGGAGATGTAATTCCAAAGGTATAAAACTAGTGTATAAGAAGGATTATGTTTTCATATAAGGGCTAGTATATCTGGAAAAAGGAAACACTGTTTTGAGTTGATTGATAAACATTGTGTTTTATCAAGAAGCAAACAATTTCACATGCAGCGAGTCACAGGTTTAAGTGTAAACAAGCAAATAGTCACAGCAGGAGGTGTACTTTAAGATGTTTTCTCTTTTCCCCAAAGGAAAACAAGTATGTGTGAAGAGGTTGTTTTAATTTTACCACTATAGACGTATTGATATCCTAAAAGCAATGTTTTTACCATACCCCTCTTTGTACTCCCAGGAGAGTCATACATCACAAACACACAGTTTCTTTTGAAAACATATAACCTTTAATGTGTTTTTATGAGGCATCCACGCTATTCCCATTTTCTACTTTTAGGATTTAACCTAAAAGTGAGAGTTGAATACATTGCAAACCACATTTTGACTTTTTGATTATATGTGGAAAAACATAGCCTTAAAGTAGAAGCTGAATTTACAATCGCTGTATTTTGTTGTGAATCTACTTTGAAAGGTCAAGAGACAGAGGCAATCCAGTACAGAGTGAAATCAACCTACATGTTTTAGTGAAATCTGGTTAGCTTAACTTGGAAGTGGTCAATAACAATGGAAATCTTGTTCATTAAAACGGTCCATTTGTGATTATGAACATGAAGTAAATCTGAAGTGAAATGGGCAAATGGATGTGTCTTATCAAATGTCAAACTCATGCCGTCAGCTGTTTTCTGCTAATATATTTGTCTAGTAAATCAAGTTATTCCCATGTCAAATATGAAACATGGTTACAATAACAATGGTGACAGAAAACAACTGTAAAATATGCTTTTAGATTAGGCAGGAATAGACTTTTTCACAAGTCTCTTCATCAAAAGGATCCACTGCATCAAGATCAGTATATGCTCTTTATTTATATGAGCATGCAAGTTAAAGACACTAAATAAGACTAAATATTATTGTCAGGTGTCAATATCATATATATATTTTGGTTTCAGGCCCTACTGACGTTGGTTTGTGTGTTGTGTACCATTAGCAGATAAAGAACAAATGCTAAGAAGCTTTTGCCTTCACATATTTTTGCATAGACATCAAGCTATTTGTGTGTGTTGCTTTACCTATATGTATTAAGTTAATAATGGTGACTCACATATTACTTTTTAGGTTAGGATTTATCAAAGTACATGCTAATCTTCTCAGGCAGATCTGTCTTTGATGAGAAAGCAGGTCCCACAACGATTGTGGTATAACTCCGGTGTTCTGTACAGGTTCAGCATAACATAGGGTCTTGTAGCTTGTAGCCACTAGCTCTTGAAGGCTAAATGCTTGTATATAGACAAAGCAGTTAAAGATTGAGTCAAACACTAATGTTCTCTACCCACTCACTGACAGTATTGACACGCAGGTGCTCAAATCCTTTTTTTTATGTAAACATGCAGCACACAGAACAACATGATATCCTTGACGACCAGTTAACACCAAATCAAGTGACTTCATCTTCTTAGAATAACTGTACACCATTTTTAAACATTAATAGAGAGAATCATTGTTATTTATCTATTGTTATTTATTAAAATAGACAAAGAAAGCAGTGTGGACATAGTAGTGTAAATTCCCCTGTTTACAAGCCTTACAGTACAGAGACAAAAACAGCTCCACGGCGATGATTCCACCATCTTTATATGATTTAATTGGGTTTGTATTGGCTTTCATTTGGATGATGATGCAGCCTTGGATGAGGTCACTCACAGGGTTGTGATTCGGTGCAAAGTAATTGAAGTTCCCTCATTTGGATGAGGTTTGGGGAATTAATCGCTGGATGCTCAAGGACAGTGAACCAAGATGTCCAGAAATAAGACAGGATTAATTGAAAATCTTAATTACTTTCTAAGGGCATAAACATCTCAATATCAATTAAAATGTGTTTCCACTGCACTTAGAGGATATGAGGTGCCGCAGTTAATTAGATGTAGAGACTGACGGGTGAGCTCACCGGTTTTCAATATAAGCCCTTCAATTGAACTGCTATGATTTAAGGCCATAAATAATGCATGGGAGGCTTTACTTAGTTTTGAGCATTTTTTTCTTCACCTGTTATGTTTAAATGTTCACAGTCACTAATTCAAAGTTGAACAAAGTTGAAGGTTAGATAGATAATATAAAAAAGCACGGCATATTCCGGGTTATAATTCAAGTTTCGTAAATTATAGAGTGCATATTAAGCAGACTTATATGACTGGGGCCAACGGGGAAATAATATCCTCCAGCCGCCGCGCTAGTGCTGTGCGGTTGACTGAGCAGATAAAAGCTTGGGTAAAAATGGCTAGTGGATGAGGAAAATGTTTTGGAGGTGTAACCGTGATTGTTATTCAAGGGACAGCCTTCGATACTACAGCCGGCAGTGTGGCCTTGAGGCCTGTCTGTCATCTCACCGAATTTCACACTGCCTATTTCCCCCCTCGTATTTATTCATTTATCTATCATTTCCCCTAATTCGGCTTTATCTTTTGGGAATTGTTCAAGGCCTTTTGTTTCACTGTATGTTATTTCCCTCCTTCTCTTTCTCCTGTGGCCGCTGCTTTTCTGCTCCAGCTGAGAATAGGGACCAGTCATGAGCCATTTAACCATGGGAAAGCAGGAGGGCTCCTCTAAACTGGTATTTCTGAACCAATCTAGGTAGTGTATACGAATTGCAGAGTAACAAATGGACAGTGGAAGGGGTTTGTAATGGTGATTAGAGTCTGAAATTGGTTCAGATTTACAGTGTCAGTCAGAGATGGGGAGAGAGGAATAAGCAGTCTAAGCGGTCTAATGGATCCATCAGCTTGCTTGGGCTGCTCAGTGGGCCGAGTGGGGTCACCAGCCATCCGCAGGCACCACAAAAGCACTTCAATTTTGTTAGGAAATGTATCAATTTAACTGACTCGAGCGGCACACTGAAAACCTAATGAATCTGGACTCAATTTTCCAGCACACTGCCTCTATGAACCGGGGGAAACAATGTTGGTGTTGAAGGGGTGAAGTCGGGCCATCGTGATTGGCTCGCTCTGACTTCCCGGCCCTCGACACGACCAGTCAGGAAAACAGGGGCAGGCCTCCGTTTATCTAGTGATAGTGGCGGCGCCGACTGCTGTCACTCATCTAACAATCACGTCATTAAAGGTAAATTGGCTTCTATTTCAGCGGGATGATAATGCTAATTGAGTGGCAAAACATAATACCAGGAACTGTTGTGGGGCGTTAAGGGGAGGAGGGGGACAGATTAAATGGCCACACAATGGTGGGCGTCAGGCATGGCAGATGTTGCTTTGTGCTCGGGACTGCATTGACATATCTCTTGCTTGTCAGGCCGGGGCTTTAAGAGAGACTTACAGGACAGGGGACCAGATGGTCTCATACAGCGGCCGAATAAAGCAGTTAAACACAGCCACAGTTTAAAGACAACTCGGCTACAAGGGCCGTGCTGGTTGGTAAATAAAAAAAGAACGGGATTGCTTTATCGATCCAACTACCACAGGCCAGACTTGACATCCAGATAATGACCGGACTCGGGTTAGGCATTTATTTAGCCCTGATCACCACTCACCCTGCGTTTAGCCGAGCTGTCAGCCAGCCTTTTTTCAATTGGACAAGAAAAAGCAGCTCATGAGCAAGGTCAAAGAATACTGTTAAATGGCTTGTATTGTCTTTACGGGACTTTAGCTCTTTGACAGATTGAATCTAATGGCAAGTGGTAGATTTGAACTGACACCCATTAAGAGGACTAGGCTTTTTAATCATAAATCACCTTAGCTGCAAGATGTATAGTTTATAATGTGGTTTATATTAGCGTGTATGCATGTTATATTTCTAGGTTGTAATGTAATGCTGGCTGTCAGGATGTTATGGAGTTGAGAGGCTGCCCCTCCACTTGACCTCACCATTATGGCGAGCACTGATCTCATTTGACAAGGCCAGCTAGAGCAGTCTTTGGAGAAAATCCTCCTCAATGCACGATTAATATTAGATGAAATAGAAGTGAGGCCTGTTGAAATCAGTGAGCATCTCATCACTAGCGTAGTGTCATAAATCATGTCATCTGTTTTGAGAGAAGAGTGCCAGAAGAATATTCCACCGGTGGTCATTTGTGGTACTGCAACACAATTTCATTCATTTCACGTAGAATTGAAAAAAGCTTCCAAAAAACGTAATATGTGACAAAAATCCAGGTAAAAGAGAATGACTTTACTGAAATGTAGACCCAAAGAAAAATGCTGAAGTAAAATCGGTAGCCAGCAATCATACATAACAAATAAATGTCAGCCATCTTTGACCCATGGCTTCAGTAGATTCTTACACACATCACCAAAGACTGACAATAGACACTTAAGTTTTCCATAGGTCGCCCAGAAACTTATTTCTAAAAAAATCTGATGTGAATCTTCTTTGACAGAGTATTATGCCACCAATGTTTCCCTTGTTTCTGACCCACGCTTTGATTTGTGTTGATAAAATTGTCACACGGAAACAGGCGCAAGAGAAAATCACGCTTTTGACTATGCAATCTGTTTTGATAAGAGGGACAGGCAGATTACTCATGATCTCGCCGAACCTGAGCGTGATGTGGGATTTGTGGACGGTTTGCTGTCTTTTCTATTTTCCTTCAATGAGAGTGGGACCCACGCCTTGTTTATTTGGGCAGGAACAAACATAAACAAGCGGACAGATTTGTGTTGAAGCCCCACGGAAAAGCCAAGTTAGAGATGCTATTTTACAGGTTCGTTTTATTTTTTCTTTCCTGTCCATCCCCGAGGTGTTTGACTGTGAGACATTTAATCGAGGGACTAGCAGTTTCATATCAGTAACAAAAATCAAATAATGCAAGATGATTTACTCCCCCTAGCAACTAGGGAGCGTACTCTTAGCAACCAGCCAAGCCCTGGGCTTCGGTGTAATCAGCTTGAAAATATTTCAATTATTGTGTTGATTTTAGTGGATTTGAGAGGCGGCTGCTGTGCGCCGCAGTACATTCAGCCCATGACCTGCAGAGGAAGGCATTGATTTAAACAGGTGTCAGAAAGGAAACGTAGAGACAATTTAAATGGGAATAGGATAGCAAAGTCATTGAGCATTGTTCAGTGCATGTGTGACATCCAACCGATGCTGCCAAATCAATGCAGCTCGGCCCAAGTAAAACATCTACCTGGAGGAATCATCTGTCTGACATGGATCAGTGGAGCAAAAGGATTGTTTTTCTCCAGCTATGTACCCGTGTCTTCTCTGTTGTTTGTACATAATAAAATGAGACTCTTTAGCACGTTCAAGTCTTCTAATTGATTGTGTCAATGAGGCAGTTCCAATGGACAGCGTAAAACACAGCTGTCCCTTATGTTACCATTCAGCAGTGAACAGTCAAAGGCCAGCCATATGTCACAAAACTGGACGTCTTTTTCACACTCAAGTGTTTACTGAGTGTGTCGTGTCGTAAAGAGGCAAGAACTGAGGTTTGTACAAATGTCCAGAAGGGCAGCATACAACAAAAACTAAAGACAGAGACTTCCAAACTACTGCATTTCCATGTTAAAACTGCAAACAAAGCCACGCCATTTTAGCATGTTACCATGTAAGAAGTCATGCAATAAGTAAATAGATTTGTTCTATAAAAGTATTTGTAATATAGCTATGGAAACAATTTACACACAATTTGTGCTGCCTGACACTTTTTGCTAATACTTAGTTTAGGCCACATTAACACCAAAGTCTCATTTTGTGCCTGCTCAAAAAGTCTATTTCTGTGTGAGATTAGAAACTAAAATGGAGTTTCCAAACTTCTTCATTTTGTTGATCTATTATTTTTTTAAAGTATAAATGTGGACATAGTCCTGTGTTGCAGCTTTGACTCTGTTCTTGATTATTATTCACCTAATAAGTTGTTCATAGAAGTGTTGTCAAGGATTTCTTAGTGAACTGTCAACAACACACGTCGTTTTCACATTGTCTTTGTTTGCTGTGATATTTTCATCTTGGAGGAGGCTCTATAGGCTATACTCAGTAGATTTATTCTAGTTTTTACATAGTTAGACAACTATGCAGCAATTAAATGTGTTGCACTTGTTTTGAGCTGCCTTTCATTTGCAAAGTCTCACTGGCTGAAACATAGCTTGTGTTGATAACAAAGTGCCTATTGTTGTGATGTGGGAATAATGTGTAGGTGTTGTGTTTAGTGCTCAAGTATGGACTTGGCTAGTTTGGAAATAAAGACTTAGTAGTGAACTTCATTATCTCTTTGCCTCAGAACATGCAACACAGCCCAATAAGGTTTGTACAGTTTGGTCTCATTAAATAGATGCATTGCTATGTAAACAGCAAACCAGATAACTGTATACTGGCGCCAACACTCAGCTGATTTTGATCATGTTTGAAAGCTTTTTCTACCGGCAAGTGCTTTCAATTTGTTTTTTGTTTTTTTTTAGCTATTTCAAACTGTGTGTCCAACAGTGATGACATTTCATAGATATGATTTGCTCTGTGTCTTGTGGTCATTGTAGTATTTTTAAGATAAATTAAATGTAAACATATGCATTAGCAAACGTCAAACAAATGTCTTTCTGGCTAATGGTTTGTAGTAGGTTCAGTTGAGCTCAGCTGGTGCAGCCCTTTGTCCACTAGCATCTATTAGCCAGTGTAATGCAGTCACTTGTTAAGTATTGGACTGGTTACGAATTAAAATATACATGGTCACAACTCCTCTCCATGGCTTGATTGAGAGCTCCTTGACGTGCTCAACGGGGGAGGTCTCCTCATTTGGGGCTCGGGCAGCAGCTCTGGTTAAAATGTACTGAGCATTTCTTAATAGGACCCTGAGGTGGAGGGCACCATTGAGGTGATACTCCACTGTTACATGCTAACAGGCTGGGGTGTTGAGGGGGGGTCCAGTGTGACATCTTGTCAGAGGTGGCAGAATTTCTAGTAGCACCCCTGCTTGTTAAACCTTGTAAGCTTCTTTAGCTGCAGCCATAAAAGAAAATTCATTACCAGCCACAGCATGCTTAAGAGAAAAAGACTGCAGTTAGGGCTCAGATAGTGTTCAACTCTGTATGGAGGCAGCCACTGGGGGCACGATAAAACACCTGCACCATTTAAGATAGAAGCAGGAAAGCAGGTGTACACTGTAAAATGATTGTTAAATCATGATGTTAAATTTAATTAAAATAACTTACATCCCTTAACTGCTTAAAAACCACAAATGTTTTTACTGCAGTTATCTTTGTTTGAATGTGAAAAATAATCATGTTTAGTTTTGAATCTGCTTGACAAAGTAGTTCGGATGCATTTATACAAACATTTACCATTTGCCTTATCATTTATGGAAGCATTATCTGTGATGTGTGAAAGCTGAACTATCAAGAACTTTGTCTTTGCTTTTCTGTGCAGCATCAGTTTTTATTAATGCTATTTATATTTATAACAATGGTCTTTCATATTTGCCATGTTCAATAGCAGCTCTTATTTCAGCACATATAAAAGTCCCATCATCAAAGGTTTTATCTGAGGATGCATTTTAAACGAATGCTTGGAGCACCTATTATTATTATCAGAAACAATTGTCAGCTTTATGCAATACCAAATACCAAATACCATGTAAAAAGACATATCAATGGCAAAAACTATACTCCTGAGCAATTAGGGTTAGGGATAGGATTATCAATACCCTACAAATGGAAATGAAAATTCTTTTAAGATATTACTGCTCGGTTGAAAGGTCCTTGTATTGATTGTTTTGGTTGTAAATACAAAGCTAGTGCCCTCTGTCTGTAAACAAACTAACAGATACTTTAACAGATAAACAGCAAGAACTTAACAAGGGACTGCCCTTATTTTAGCTCTGGTTAAATATGCACTATTCCTGTAGATATCTAAGGTTTGGATCAATCTTACAAAAGCAACACATGAGGAAAAAAAAAATCAAAAAATGTCAAGTTGAGAGGTGCTAATGTGTGCGATCACATTAATCGTCTGACAGCCTCTCACTTTCAGCGGTTAGTCCATTATGATTCGCACTGATGTGAGGTCTAGGTGTCAGGTGTCATAATTTAATTGTGTTGTTTTCTATTTCTTGGAGCTGCTTTAGGGACTAAGTCCGACTAATGCAGTCCACTGCCTCTTGCACGGGCAGCCTCTCCTCTCACTGACTCTATCTCGCTCCTCTTAATTGGAGACACTGGGGGTTCACATCACTTTTCACTTTAATCTTGACCTTAGAAGATAAACCACTGATAAAGATGGGAATCATTATCTGCCCAGAGAATTCAAGGAATAATTTCCCCAGCTCATGTTCTATTCATTAATGGGAAAGCACTTTTGTAGACGGAGGATATGTTGAATTTGCAGACATCCGTTAAGATCTAAGACAGAACAGGCTTTTGTCAGGAGTGTTGTGTTGTCTGGTCAATTATTAAAACAGGCAGCAGGGAACTTGGGAATTGCATTCGCAGTCTTAGGCTTTAAATAATATTGGGCAGAAAAGGGTTTGGTCATTGCTTGGATGTACAATAGAATTGGGAAGGGATCTATCACTATCACTTATTATTAATATAAGGTTGTTTATGGGTATAGGTAGTTTTGGTTTGATGGAGCACGTTTCATGTTTCACCCATGTGATCCATTTTGACCAATGGCCTCTTTAAATTATGACGACAGTGCAGTGATGTCATAATATATATATATTTTTACTGTAAAAGGGATAGTTCCGATTTTTGTAAAAAGGGCTTCATGGGATTCCTAAGGATAAAGTTATAACTTACTGTTGAAACACACTTTTAGAACAACTAACAAAGCTTCTACATTTTATGCAAGAGTAAGAGTACATATTAAATTTGTGAATGCATAATTTTTTATCAGATGACTACATTATACTTTCTACCTCATTTACTGTATATGATCTCAGAACTAACCATTTGTGCAACCACTTTAGAGTGAAGGTCTGGACCAAGATATGTGCACTCTCTCATCAGTATTTTTTGGATTCCTTGGAGTCTGTTGTATAAAAACTGAACTACACCTGACAATTTTGGCAGTTGTCAGTCCAACAAATTGATTTCTAAAAGATAAATCCTTCCTAAGCCACGAGATTGTTTTTCTGCAGTACCATGACTCACCACTGGTGGAATTATCTGCAAAGGAGCTGGTAATGCGTCTACACATCCATTTTTTTTTTAAATTCTGGCAAATAAAGTCCCAAACTGTACCTCTTTTACCCCATCGCCATCTCCCCATTTCAAGACAGAAACTATTTTGTGGAGAGGCCACTGACTGGCTTCTATCAAGGACAGAGTCACCTTTCTCTGGAGGAGAAGGGAGTCCTGGGAGACGTGCCGTGGCTCGTGAGTCTGCCATACCGCCAGAACTGGGTCACTCACCTCTTCGCTGGAAGTTAAACTATTATTTCCTTAATGTCATCTCACTCCCAGTGTGTGACTTTGCTTGTGATTGACTTGTTTGGTGTATTCTCCAGCCACCGCTGACAACGCAGGGCCTGCAAACATTAGTGACACAGCACAGCGTTTCAGTCAAGGAACAGACAAAGACAGCTCACATGTTTGTAATCACATAATGACTGATAAATATTTTTCTTTACCTTACCTTCTACAATTTTAAGGCACAATAAGCACACACTGGTTTGGTTCAATGTAAGGCGAAGAATTGCATTGTGTCGTACTCCTGACACCTATTACTCTGCCTCAAATGTAGTGTGGAGTGACACTGGTTTCATCTATACACTGCACATTGTGATTCCCTCGGGGCAAATTGGGGATATTGGCTTTGGAAAGAAAACTACAATTTGTTTGACTCATTTTGCTCCAGGTTTTTTTGATGTTCCTAAAATTGAACTATGTTATTAGAACACAAATGTTGGTGTTGACTTGTGTATATAATAATGATCTTGGCACTGCTCAAATCAATGTTTGGCAGGAATTATAATCCTTTTTGGGTTTGTTTTTTTTTTGTTTTTTTGCATTTGTGTTGAATACTCCACAATATAGGATACATTTGATTGCTGTATTTAGGTGCTCTTTTTGAGCAGACATATGTGCATTTCTGAGGACCACATGAATGACACAGCAGTCGCCTCTACAACACCAACATGAGACTTACCATCCCATTTAACATTTTGCACAGTTCATAAAGTTTCTGCTTAATGTTCGTTTAGGCTTTAAGACTTGGTTTATTAATTTTCTTGCGGCTCATGTGATTATGTAAATATGTGTACAGTATACACACCAGTAGTGCATTGGACTAATTAGGAGGATAAGTCTTCATCCCCTTAACACCGACTTTGTAATTATCTAAACCATCTTAAATGAGTTAACTGATTGATACATTTATAGAGTCATCCACATTGTGTTAAAATCCAATAATATCTATAGATAAACAGATAGAAATAGTTAAGTAAATTATGATGCTGAAAATAAAGAGCTAGGATGTTTACCTGAAGTTTTTATTTTAATAAAAACCTGCAGTAAATTCACTTCATGAAAAAGACAGCTTTCCTATATACACACACAGTCAAACAGGAGAAGGTATGTGTTTTAATCTGGTTACAGTGTATATCCAGCTTAAGAGGCAGTAGGCGGCGCTTTAATTATGTCTTCCTATTCTTAATCACTTATTTTGAAAGCCTTGGCTGCTCGTCGATAGCAGAGAAATGAATGTTATGTCTTTAGCCGTTCTTTCCTCAGGTCTTCCTGCTGCTGTCAATAATTGGGTGGAAGGAGGGGTCCGGGGCCATCCTCACTGCTGCTGATGGATACGCTCACACTTCACAGAGGTAAACACCATTGATTGTGTCCCACTATCACCTCTAATTTGCTCCCAGCCTCTGCACAATAAGCTCCTTTATGAGTAATCACACCCATTTACACGGCAGATACAAGGCATTTTATTTTCAGAAGTGTGCCGCCAGCTCTCAGGAAGATGGTGTCAGTATTGAAATGTTTTTGGGCTGTCACCTCTCAACACTTCCTTGGCCCTAATGTCATCGATTGGACCAGCTCTGGGTTTCTTTTATAGTAACATTTAAGGCCCAGTTGAACTCACTTCAGGGCCATTAAGTAAAAACCTGCACCTCAAAGTCCATCCGAGGGCTTACAGCGACGTTAATGACAGAAATTGTACATGTCAGTACTATCAGGGAGCTCAAGGATTAAATAATGTGCATGTAATAGTGAGATCTGAGGTCTTGGCCTTGATGTGCTAAGAACATTTGCAAAACCACTTTAATGGCGAAAGGAAAGAAGACGTGTCAGGCCTTTCATGGAAACCAGCTTTAATTGCTCCCAAAAAATGTCTATTAGTCAAGTCTCCCCAGGGCTGCTATTGTATCCATTATAGAGGTCAGACTGTTAGGTTAAAGGATATATGGTAGGGCTTCATCAATATAATATTCAATAGAATATGTTGTCCTAAGCAGCGGGGTTAGTGTCATTTTATAGCATAAGGACATTCACCACCTCGCTAGTTATGGCAAAGCAATTCTTCTGCATGAACACTGGTATTATCCAATGCAAAATATTGATTTGACTGTTTCTACCCACTGTTTGTAATATTTATTTTGCCTAGAGCCACGTGGCACTGGTCTTTATTGTTTTAAAAGTAGGCTTTTTCTTGCTGTGGATTTGTGCTCATATCCAGCATGTTGTGACTGTTGCAGGTTCTTCTCCATGACATTTAACAATGTATTTATTGCTGTGAAAAAGTGTTAATTTAATGTCAGTAAACTCCATGCCTTCCTTTTGCATTCTGACTCAGATCTTATTATTAAACTCATTTATATGGACTGGTGGAACACACAGGACGGCGTTTGTCTTAACAGTGGTAGCAGGCGGCCCATGGGGCACGTTTGCCGGATTTAAGACTTATAAAGCATCGACACACACAAATAAATTTGGACAGTGTTGCTTTTACATCTGCGAACACTATTTAACTCATCCCATCTCGGGAAGTTTTCACACTTCACACTTCATTAACCTCTGGGGCGCAGATTCCCAGGGAAGTCAAGGAAGCAAAATGCTTGTCTTTTTTATATAAATCACCAGTGAGCGGTAAGCCCCCAATGACAACGTTTACATGCACACAGGAGTCCTGATAATAGCTGAGATCTGAGTTCAGATGCGACTCAGTAAACGCTGTTTGTATGCACTTGCACGTCTCGATCACAAATATCCATGTACATGTGCAGAAGATTGGAAAACCCGCCATGCACTAAGCACAAAAAACAACAATAATTAGGATAAGGCAAAGTTTACTCGAGTCTCTATCTCCTAAGAAACTGACACATGCAAGTGAAAGCTACAGCAAGTATTTACATAAAGCACTGAAGCACTGTCATGTATCCTACATTCAGCTACAGAGTAAACAGTGTCTACTTCTGACAAACTATAACCAACATTAACTGTTATTGTGGCTTCTGTCCATGACTGTATTTGTTAAATATGTTGATATGGAAAACAAATAAACTTCATTTAGCTGAAACCAGATTTCATTTTCTAGAGATAAAAGTAGAACCCACAGTTCTGCCAAAATGTTTTTACAATTTGGGAATTTTGCCCAACTGTAGATTTCATCCCTTTTTTAAAAGCCTTCTATTTGATAAAATAGTGATGGGGCATATGTTAAAACACAGTTACCTTTAGTCACCTTTACTAAAGCAGCTGTAAATGATGCAATAAATGACATTTTGAAAGGTTTAAATTTGAATCTTTCTAAATTATGAGTAACAATGTGATTAAAAAATTAAAACTTCAAAGATCCAGTTATTTAATTAAAATAAACAAACAATAATCCAGTAACTGCACATTCATATTTGTATTGTTCCTAATATAATCTAGTGTTTCTAATGACCACGCTTAAAAATAAAAACATTTAATTAATTTCTGTGAGTGTCTGAGGCCAGGTCTGCTTTCAACGGCAGCAATTTCAGTTTCACTAAGTCCAACAAAACAATAACCTGGAGCGATCATATTGATTGGCTCTGGCTTTATTGCCCTGATGCTGGCTGCAGGCGAGCTTAGCTTCGATGGACATTATTAAAATCTCTTTTCCTGGTGACCTGGTCTTGGACTCTGACCCAACCAAATTTCAATTGTCCTTCTGTTTTCTGATTAGGAAGCCGCTGGGAGGCATCCTGCAAACTTTACCAAAAGTGAACCTTCATCAGTGGCATCACTTTTCCTGAACTGTTCTCTGTCTCTTTGATTTGACCATCTACTGTCTGTTGTGACTTCTTCTGAGAAACCTACCATGGGTTTTGAACTGGGACTGAACTGCCTTCTTCTTGGATCACACGGGTGTTGTGGCTCAGATGATAGTTCGGCAGGCCTTTGGGACCTGGTTATCGAACTAAACTCAGTCTCTTACCAGAACTTTGAAGCTATGGACGTTCTCCTGGGTTCTTCTTGGGAGCCACAACCAGCCTGCTGGCATTTCACATTGATCCATAAAGAAAGAGTCAAAGAAATTATGAGCTTATTGAGCCATGAAATTCTATAGTGGGACTCAGAGGTGGCTGCACTAATTTGCCCACTGCTACTAGCAGCTAATTTCTGCTTAGTTTAGTCTTGCTCAGTCAGACCTATTTCTACACGTTATGCTAGGCTAAATACTTTAGCATGTATTAGGGCCTTTTCATGTTGAAATTGTAAATGACAGGTTTGCCCATAACCTGAAAGTAGTCTTTTGTTCTGCAATGTACCCTACTCCTTGGTTTTCTTTAATACCAACTTCTTATGATGCTTCGTCCTTAAATACAGCGAGAATATTTCATAATGCAATAAAAGTATTTTCAAATTGCAGTCAAAGCCTCTATTTTAGACTGTGCCTATCACTGTTATTATAACAAAGGGTTAGTGGACAATAATCTCAGAATATTCTGTTGACACTATAACAATAAATATAAAAGTAAATTTTACCTTTTGTAACCCATTCAAACAAATTGAAGCTTACAACTGAGATAGACTCAACAAACAATACATATACATCAAGTATATTAATGCACACTCAGTCTGCCAATGAGCCTACACACAAATAGCACTAGAGCCAAGAACAGAACAATATTCAACTGTAAACTGTATAGACTGTGTCCTTTTTTAAATGAGAGGAGAAAAGGTGATACTTACTATGAATAGTTTTTCTCTGTTTGCTTTTTCTTAGAAGTTGGGATCAGAATAATAATAATAATCACAATTTAAATATATCATAAAATAGCTCTGTACTTATCATGTTTTTCTCAGAGAACAAGAACATTTGAATGTCTCTGAAAACACCTGCTGAGTGCACAGTGAAGCTGACAGACACTACAGTGAGTCAGGTATGAACTTTCTGAAACATTCTGTTAGTCATGTAGGCTTTGCTTTAGGTACGACCACTACATTTTACTATTCCTTTGCTCCAATATTGACCTCAGTGCATTTGAGTTCAGATCTGAAAACAGCATCATGTGAGACTCCCAGCTCTCCAGTGTAACGCACAGAGCTCTGTGAAAAAGGAGACTAATATCTAATGGCCCCCTGCAGCTGTTACTCGACAATATGAAGCCTGCATAATGCAGAGATGAGCAATATTTAATAAAAAAGACACATTTAGAAAGATATTGGGAAACGGGCAAAGATATTTCACTGTGAAGGCAGGACTCAATCATTGTGCTTGAATTAAATGTTTGATTGGTTGCTTGGAAACACTTGAGTCTTTTGGAGTGATAATGCAACAGTATTATGATATTTAAAAAGCCTGTGCTGGCTTTGTATTGTAAATATAAAAATATAATGTACATATCTATATATTTATTTATTTATTTTTAAATCAGATCTCAGGTCAAGGGGATCATAAATCAAAATAATGTAAGATGTTTTCCTCAGAACTATATACTTTAAAATACCTAACATTATTAGAATAAAAATAAAATAATAGATTAGCCTACTCTTCTTATTATTTGTAATGATAATAACAAGTCTCTTTATAAAATAAGATTTATTGTCCCGTTGTCAAAATGGATTATTAAATAGGTCATAAGGTCAAGTAGTAAATACCACAGGCTACGTCTTTATTGAATCTTCGTGACGCCTATATTTTGTCCTGTTCTCGCGGTAACAGCTCCAACCTCGCGAAGTGTCATTAACTACATTTTGATGAGAAGGATTTTTCGGAGATAATTAAAATTATTTCCAGGACGGCGCAGAAATCAATGCAGATGGTAATGTGCGGCTTATCCCAGGTATGCTCGGTCCAGATAAGACTGATTCAATCCAGCCCCGCATTAATGAGTGTGAGATGTAAAATAATCCTAAAAGGCATGGCACCGCGAGGCTCCACCAGAAGCCAAAATGTCAAGTGGCATTTTATTTTATAATGGATCCCTTTTCCTGTTTTTAAGGGACACGGTTCTTTCTTATCCAAACGGAGCCTTAAGTCAGAGTGTAACATATCACAGAGCACCACAAAGCGAGCTAAAGTCGCCTGTTCAGACGCACGACGCACAGAGGGATTTAAGGCGAGAGCATATTGTCCGTGTGTTGGTTTGAGCAGGGGACTAAATCCTCCCCTCTTCACTGTTTCATTGTTTTACTTTTTATTTAACCTTTTTAAAATATCTGTTGAAATAAACAAAACGATATATGATCGATTAAACGAAAATTGTAGATTTTACGCTGCGTAACACAGACGGAATTGTTGGATTTATAATTAAAATACATCAAAAAATCGATGCATTTTTAGATTTCCAGTTTGCACATTTTAAATCACATATAAACCAAACATGATCTATGTTTCAGGCACTTGGATTAGTCGGATTTCTGTCCAGGAGATACTCGTAGACGTTACAGCCGCTCCAATGCATCGCTCGCTGCAAATGAGACTCTAATATCACGGCCATAATTAATTGCGCAAATTTGTTTCTATTAAATAAAACTAACACATACTGAGAAAACTCTATTAGCCTTAATTAAGCTTGATATCCTAATTTAGGAAATGTGAGGTTGAAAACAAGGCGTTTTGGTAGATTTTCCCCCTGTCTTTCTCCGATAGTGAAAAGCCTACCAGCTCTCTGCCTTTGGGCTGCTTTTCCTCCTCTGAGACTTGGAAATGAGAAATGGAAATGGAAATACCAGGAGGTGCTAAATTAGCTGCCTGATCTGCACTTATTGCCGCATACAGGCCCCTATTACTTTGCCAATCTGTGCCTCTCTTTTAGCATTCCGGGCATGGAGAAGCTTCCAGATAGCAGATTTATCAAATGGGAAAATGAATGCATGATGATCAGTTAAATTGAAAATCAGCGTCTGCATGACAGCCCGACCTGACACCTCCGTAATTAGAAAGAAAAATGATGGCGTCCGATGCATAATAGAGCAAAAACAATTTACACTCTCCCATAATGATCCGCCGTTCAAATTGAAAATTTCTCCGGGTATAAATTGAATTCATAAAGTATGATTCATGGACGACACATCTCCTGGAGGCTGCCTGGGCATATCGATTGATAGTTTGTCTTGAATCATGCAGCGTGCAGCTCTCAGGCAAGAAAAGCTTAACTACTTAAGCAAATCGCTAATTTCACCTTAAGGCCACCAATGTGCAGCCAGCGATACTCCTATTCAGTCTGCTAATGAATTATGGATGAACTGGGCATACGTCCCAAATAGCCCTAAGAGTAGCAGGGAAAACACACACCCATGAATCTTAGGGGTTATTTCAAAACGGCCCCTGTTATCCACAGATTTTGAGAAACATTGCATCCCTTTAGAGGCAGAGCAGCCTCCAACACAAGCACCACTGCTGTCACAACAAGCTAAAAACCACAACTCTAAGGCTAACAGCAAACTGTGATTATGACAGTCTCATTGAGAATAATTTAACAAATTGAAATGAATAAAAGAGAATCATTAAAAAGTGATATAACCAATACAAATAGTTTCCCTAATGTATTGTAGTTGCATTATGAACACAGTCAAACACCTTCTGTAATCTGCTCTGTAATCCGATTTTAAATTTGTCTTATTAATGACCCATTAGCTTTACAAAATATAAATGGAAACAGTGTTGACAGTGTGTCCAACTTTAGCCACTTTCACTCTGTCATAATTCAGAATGTTCTCTAATCTCTGAAAATTAAACACAATTAAGAAAAAACTTAATATGTTGCACTTTGAGCTGTAAATCACAGAAAATCTTTTTATCTGACTGATGAGTTGGATGTATATGGACATTATGTTGAAATGGCCAAAGTAAACAAAAGAAAAGATAAAACGTAATAATGGCATGAACAGTTTGAGGGTGTCAGACTCAGTGGACGCACCTCTAACCTAACGCGCAGGGCCTGATCTTGTGAGTGCCCCCCTCATGTGTGTGCGGCATGTTGGGGCTTGTAGTCTCGCCCCTGCCCCCACCAAACCTAATAAGACATTGCTTCCTAGAGCAAACAGCTGCATGGCTTGAAATTTATGTAAATATTTTGAAAGGGACACTGGCTCAGAAATTCATTTGCGCCGGCTCAGACGTAAAGCTCACCCCTCTCTGATTATTTTCAATTTATTTGCAAATCAAGACCCCAACGAGAGAACACTAAAGGGGGCTTGTGGATTTTTTAACAAGATTTTTTTTTTCTCTTCTTCTTTTTTTGTCTTGTTTTAGGGTGTGACATTTCTTCCATTGGGTGATATTGTGGTCAACACTGCTAATATTGCAAAAGGGAGCAGATGTCCCAGATCCTGCATGGCATCCCATGGGACCACCAACCCTATTAGAACAAATGTGTTCTGCTATTGTAAATAGGCACGTTTGCCAGCCCGTCCTATTACAGCCGACGCATGATCAATAGGCTGATAACACAGAAACATCAATGTAAAGCGACAGAACAATGAGGGATATCATCGAACATCTATCTTAATATAGCCCTGCTACAAGGGGCCCTGACAAAGTGGAGAGAGAGGCAGAGGAGAGAAAAAAGCTCATGAAAATGCCTCCCCACGAACCCCCATCTCCTATCCAATATGCACAAACACACACTGCAGCTGCCGGGGCTATTATTTTCCTATTTCAATTTGACACCCAGGCCTTTTCATGCTAATTCTATTATTCTTGGAAGTTTATGTGATTTCATATCACTAGAAATCGGTAATGTATTATAACCCCCTTTGAGCTAAAATAAACTGAATCCCCCTGCAGTAGCCACCGGGAAAATAATTACTTTCATATCAAAACTCTGCAGGAGTCGAGCGGGTCCTTTTCGCCTCAGGCTCGTAACCTCATTTCAGAGGGGGCTTATAGATGAATAAATTTGTTAAGGCAATATACAAAGTACAACATGAGATTTCTTAAGAAAGCCCTTCCTACTGTACTGTGGTCCTGGACTCCACAGTGCTGCTGTAATGGTCTAGTTAAGGTCCCACACGTGCCAGGTGCTTGTATACAATAGATTTATTTAAGAAAAACCTTACATATATAAATAGTATAATACCTTTTTACAGCTCTTGAGGAATTTGTTGGTCTCTTTACTTTTTGACAAGACACTAAAAGGATAGGTTTTTTTTTTAAATCAGGGATGTATGGGGCATGCTACTTGTGGATAGTCAATTATCCTTAATGATGGTCATAGTTTTAGCCACAACAAAATGAAAAATGAACCAAAGGCTAGTGCTAATGCTGGGCTGAGTCAGTTTACAGTCTATCACATTCTCTTTAAGTAGCTATTAGACCGAGGGTTATATTTTTACAGCATTTAGCTACACCCAAGATGACCCTGGGAGGGATACAGTACAGAAAATGGCATTTGGGAATAGAAATCTGTAAAAAATATACTTCCCCGAATGAATGCACTTTCACCAGATAGTTTCATGTACATTTGACTAACTTAAGGTTGAACAGGTATTAAATTGTTTTGGTAGGATCTTCCTTTATAGTTATCTAACAGGAGTAATAAACTATCCACAAGTTGCCTTGAGGTCTACCCCATACAACCCCACATAAAAAACAGCTATCACTTTAAAGTATATCTAGACTCCTGGCTCACACACATTGTCAAAAATATCAGTAGAGAAGCTTTGGCCTAATGAGAAGTAGATCAGCTAGTTTCTCTTTACCCCAAGGATTTTATTCCAAGTCTTTAGTGTTGTCTACGGGACTGTCACGTGGTACAGACGCGGGGTTCTCGTCCTTGTTTTCTAAATGCTCTAAAAGCTCTTTCCTGTCCGCGTCGACAGGTGCAGCGGGGCTTGTGTGTTCGTACGAGGCGTCGCTGCAAATGACAGAGGTCTGAGTCTGGAAGGCGGATCTGGACGGGCTGGTGCCACTAGGATGGTCCTCGGCTGTGGCTGTGGAGTCCGCACAGTCCGCCCTAGATCCACTGGACTGGCCCTCGCCGTGTCCCGTCGCTGAGGCCGAGTTGGTTTTGAGAGCAGTTTGTGGAACAATGAATCCAAGTGGCTGCGTAATGGGATAGAGCAGGAAGTGGCCCTTTCCTATCAAAGGCCGAGAGGGGGGTAAGGCCGCAGGGGTGCGTCTGGGTCTAGAGTCCGACAGAAGGCTCTCCACGCTGAAGGGGTTGAGTTTGTTCACGCCACCGGGGTTCAGGGCGCTGTTGTCGGCTCCGCCAATGTCTCGCTCCGGGAGTCTTTGGTTGTGGAGAGGGTCGCAGCTCGAGTGGTGGTTGCTGTTGTTGTCAAAAGACAGGCTAGAGTTGTGTTCGCTGTCAGTCACATGGGAAACCCCGCTGTCGCTGTCCGAGCCGGGCGTGTGGAACAGATCCCCAGAAGCTGCTTTGTTCTGGGCCTTGAGCAGGCGTCGCTCCTGCTTGCGCTTTTTCTTCTCCAGGCGGTCCAGCTCACGACGCGCGATCTCCTCCGGGTCCATGGGCTCCCCGCTGCACGTGGTGGGGTGCGCGTTGTGGGCTGGTCGACCCGGGCCCTTTTTTGTGTTTTCCTTTTTCCGCCATTTGGCTCTTCTGTTCTGAAACCAGACCTGGAGAGACAAGGACAAACACTTGAGGAAATGTAAGAGGATACAAACACAGTAGTTCAGGCGATAAACAATTAAATATCAAAATAATAGAACCAGTTGTGTCTGGTCTTTAATTAAACCTGGCCAAACGTAGGCTATTTTGCCAAGAGTTTACTTAAAAATAAAGAAAAATAAAATTAAACATTGTTTTTGGGCAAAAAGACTTATTGCAAGAAATATTCAACAACCACAAAACCAAAAATATATAAACGAGGAAAACATTTTGAATGCAATATAAATGTGTGTATTAGTTTGGGTCAACGTTTTTTTTTTTTTTTATTTATCAGGTAAATATTGCCAAAGTGAAATGTACATTTTAGAAAAAGCAACAACACGCAGTGTATTTTGTTAATAAATTCTACTGAAGCCTTTTCTATTTGACATATTTTTCATTTATTTTAAAGTAGTTTAGTTGTTAAACATAGGCCAAGAATGACATAAAATCAATATTTAAATTATGAATGCAAATTTTAAAAAGTTATTTATATGTAGAATACCCTGTATAACCGTTAAATGCATTCTACACATTTTATAATTGCCCATTTAGACTGACCGTTATTTAAAAAAAATCCCACAGCCATAAACATGCACATTTTGCGTCACATTTGTAAACATATAATCCATGTGAATTGTAGTATTTACCTGCACTCTGGATTCAATGAGGTCCAAACGTAGCGCCAGAGCCTCCCTCATGAACACGTCCGGGTAGTGGCTCTCGTTAAACGCCTTTTCTAACTCCTCCAGCTGCCATCCGGTGAAATTAGTGCGCGTTCTCCTTCTCTTGCAGCCGGGGCTATCTTTGTCTGGGTCCCCGGAGTCTGAGCACAGCAGCAAACCCAAGTGTCAACAATGAGAAAAGGACGTTTGAAAAATTACCACAATTCACCAGCATTTGAACGGGTCTGGTTTTACTGGGAACCATTGCGTTTTGGAAACTTTAGAGATGATTCTGGACAACATGTTTTACGCACAGTCAGCCTGACCCTCCTCTAAACCAAAAGAAAGCATCACACGTGACAAAAAAAGAATCTCTCTATTAGTAAGGACTGTATTGTTTTGGACTTGAGCTGACGATATCCTTTAACCTGACTGTGTCTCTTTAAACGCCATAAAGAGGATAAGTTGCAATAACGTGCCTTTGTTTCTGTTTGCATCGCAGCAGCCAAGGTTATTGTGCAACCTACAGTAGTATACAATGTTGGCAGTGTCTTACCTGTCAGTTTGTACTGCTGATTATCTCCATTCATCCCGCAGCCCGAAGACAAGAGGGGGTTGGAATTGCCCACAGACGCCGTGCACGATCCATTAAGTAATCCGTCTATTGAGAAGGGGACCGCGGACGCAGATTGAAGTTGATGGCCGGCTAATTCGTAAACGTGATGGTGGCTCAGATGGTACGGGAAGCCCACCATCCCGAACTGGGCGTGAGGTGGATCCAGTATCCTGCTGTCCATCATCCCGCGGGCGAAAAGGGGGAAACGACGTGCAAAAAGGGCCGGACGCAGACGACGGCGGCGCGTTAAAAAGCACGCAGCGGCCAACGAGCGGGGGACATGATGCGAGCGGGAGGGATGAGCTCTACTTTATCCACATGAACCTCCCAATAATTAGCGGTCCAAGGCTGTGGGAATACGGGACCCAATGAGAAGCGGTAATGGGGCGCTGACGTCAGAGGCGCGCTCGCTCCTCTCCGCTCCCTGCAAACGCTCCCCCGTATCGATTGCTAATTAAAGCTGACATCCACCTCAATAAACAATATCAGAGCTGTCACAACAAGACAGGAGGGCTTTGATAAGAACTACATCGCGGACTACACGGGGGAGCCCGCCAGAGGAAGCGAGGGAAGGGAGGAAGGAAGCGAGGAAAGGAGATCGTAGCGAAGAAAAGGCTGCACGAGGACAGTTTTTTTTTGTTCACCGAGCTGCAAATACAAGACATTGCAGCTGCGGACACATTGATTAGGCATGTGTATTATGAAAGTAAAAGTCAAAGGTGGTTATTAATGCTTTATCTGTTTAAGGCGTTTATACAGAGACGGGCTTCACGCACAGAAACATGACGTTCACTGTGTCACCTCGATCCACTTTTACGCACTGCTGGGGTAACTCTTTACCTTTTAGGACGAGTGTTGATTTTATTTATTCTACTTTTTTAAAACGAACACATAATGGCTTTTGAAGATCAAGCAACTTAAAATATAATGATGGATCCTTTAGAGCGATCATTTCTCCTCCATAAAATGTTATTATGAGTCATAAAATAGACTGGTATGAGAGTTTATTTTAATGTCAGACTAAAGCTGTGCAAATACTAAAATCCAAGAATTCAACACAAAATAAACTTTTTCAATGTCAATGGAACAAGAAACATTTGAGCTTGTGTAAATTAAAGCAGAATTTATGGAGTAAGAAACACAGAATATGGAGCCCACATCTGAGGATGCATGGTCTTTGTGGGTGAGCATATGACCTAGGACTTATTAATACATACAAACATATACACACAATAAAACAAATAATTAAAAAAACATATTTGTATCTTGCTCTATATTGCCAATATTACCAGTCAAGAATTTTGTGTCAAAATCAAAATGCAAGGTGCTAAATTAAAGCATAGTATAAATTACAGGTTTTGTTAATTGCAATAATTGTGACACAAAATAAATAAATAAATTAAAAATAAAAATCTTGTTTTGAAAGTGCTGTAGTTAACCCAGAGTTTGGTCTGCTATTTGCTGACTATGTGCATCAGAAATATTTGGATGGTTGGCTGGATCCACATCAGACTGCTCTGAACTTCGCTTGTTTTTACAAAACATTCAAACTTTCTCTTTGGTTGAAAGTATTTTATGTGGCTTTTAATGGAGATAAATGATGGCTCCGTAATAATCAATTGATTTACACAAGTGGCCGGACTGTTTCCATGGTAACTAAAGGTAAACCTACAAGGGAAAAGCAAACTATTTATTTCACCTTACGTTTCATATTCTCATTTAAATTTCATGACAAACTTTAATTAAAAGTGCTTTAACACCAGAGAGCAGTCCAACGTGTTTAAACCGGACGCAGGTCAAATAAAGGTCGATTTTGTGAAGTGTTAAAAGACAATGGGACAAGAGCGTGAAATAGACACGTCCACATCCAACACTTCTCTACTTGTTTAAAATGGAAAAAAAATCTCTTCAATATGTGGCCAGCTTCAATCCTAGATCTCCTCATTAGCTTTCTTCAAATAATTAATTCGACTTTATTTATCCCAAGTCTGGCGCTGTCACAATGTTAATCAGAGTTGAAATTTCGCACCCCACTCATTCCCTGACCCTTGGCACCCCGGATTGGCATGTTGTAATAACCTGAATCTCTCAACAGAAGCTGCGATAATTGTTACCCTATTAGCATGCAAATTGTTTAATTAATATTATTATGAGGAAGTATATAATCCGCTCGTCACTTGACCCCCAAGCCCAAATAACAACCCCGTGTATTTTCCACTGCGCACGGGCCTTCCATTTTAATGAACTCCTCAGAAATGATCTCGCTTTGTGGTTTATTTTTACGCGCCAGGACCAGCTCTTATGAATAATTCCCCGCTTTATTTTTTTTGGACATCTAAAATTCAATAATTGCTTTTTGTCACTTCTGACTACACACATTGTGGAGGGTTGTATGTATAGGTTTTGTCCCTCGGCTCAATGGAAAACAGCCCCCTTCTTGACACAGTCTCCAGAGACGTTGCATTTAAATCCGTTTTTCTACAACCGGGTGACATTGTCAGATTGGAGCTTTAATTAACCCGATAATAAGGCGAACAAGGCCAGCGTTCAGTCGCTCTGCTGCCCCTGCCTCGTTACCTTTTTACAACTCTTTGGCATGTCTTAAAAGGAGAGAAGAAGAAATGGTTCGTCCGTTCCGAGAGAGGGAAGGTTTTTGGAGTCGTGCGTCAAAGCGCGGACAGCTCGTCCTTATTGCATTTATATATTGCTGATCCAAGTCAATAAGAGCACGAGGCCTATAGACTAATTGATTACACAGAGATGAGGTCAAAAGAAGAGAACTGAGGCTGTCAGAGGCTACTCACACAACAGGGCTTTTCTGTCATTACAACATAACAT